>CM065810.1:5958500-6443500 GCA_033398695.1 Orobanche coerulescens
TCGTATTCTTCAATATACACTTCACATAACCTCAAGAATCGTAACGACAACACCCTAATCATCATCATACGAATTAAATACGAATAACAATACCAAAAATCCGAAATCACGGTGTAGAGTTCAACAACATACCTCAAGAACATGAATAACCCAATCAAACTCTTCAAGAATCATCAACATCTTCATCTCCAAGCCTCAAATCCATGTTTCCAAGCTTATAATCAAGTTGGATCTTCATTTTATAACTTGCACATCCATTACGTACGTTATCCATCAATATTAATGTACGTAATGCTACCTTACGTACGCTACCTGTCCTTCATAGCGTACGTAACACCTTTCCAGGACTCACTGACTTGTTTCGTTCACTCGCTTACGTACGTAATATTTCCTTCATAGCGTACATAATACGTATGCTGACTTGCTACAGTAAATGTCCAGTTAGCATACGTTATACACTAAGCGTAATGTATGCTAACCTCAGCGTTGACTCGCCTGTCCACATCCGAGCCGAAAGATGCCGACCACGGGTCCCACCTGTCGGCCATATCCTGAGCTCTCTGATTCCTATCGTTACGTACGTAATGCCTTATACATAGCGTACGTAACACTTAGCATCTTAACGTACGTTAACTGTACTCATTAACGTACATAATCCTTGTGCCTTAGCATACACTAAGTATACATCGTAGCGTGCACTAATGTGGCTGTACTTAGCCATTTTTAGCTACTCTTGTCCAACATCTCGACATGCAGAATACGAACACACGGCATACTGAATACATATACATCTTCCAACAATATTCTCATACGATAAGCCCGACACACAATGTCTTCCAATACAACTGTCAACCAAGTGTGGTAATAATACCAATACAGATGTCTTCGTCCTTCGTTTATTTTATCCATACTGTATAGATTCCACGTTGTACAACATAATTCGGATAAAATAATATTAAACCACAGTAGTAGAAATTCCGGATACTACACTAAATCACGACCAAACTGTGTATATACATGATTACTATAAAGTGTCCATGCTTCGTCAAATGTGAGGACGGTATGTGATTCTAGTACCTCACCCAAGTGATTGGTTCCTTCCTGCTAACATCAAGGTAAAAGTTTGTGAACCACCAGACAATCCGAGGCTGGCAGGGCGACCAAAAGAAAGGAGACACACATCAGGGGTTGAGTCCTTGACTCATACCCGTAAAGTTCAAACATGCCTTAGATGTGGAGGCACAGTGCACAATAGAAAGACTTGCACTGCAGTTATTCCCCAACTATTTGAAGATTTCACAATGCAACCAACTCCGTCTAAAAAGGGACGTGTAAAAAAAAGTGTAGTATATGTCATTCTGTTGACCACACTGCTCCAAAATGTCTAACTAAGCATCGTTTCGACCTAAATGAGCCCTAGTGTAAAATTAGTTATATTTATTTAAAGTATTTCTATGTTTCATATTTATTATTTCGTATTAAAACCGAAGCTTAAATATTTTCATTGCGTGTTTATTATAGTTGGGCTACAGAGAATTTCGGGTGAATCATTATATTTATTATAAAAAAAGTTCAATTTCAACCGATTAAATTCAATTTGAACCGATTAAGTTCAAATTTCAAATTGAATAAGTTCAATTTCAAATTGATTAAGTTCAACTTCAAATTGATTAAGTTCAATTTCAAATTGATTAAGTTCAATTTCAAATTGATTAAGTTCAATTTGAACCGATTAAGTTTAGTTTGAACCGATTATGTTCAAATTTCAAATTGATTAAGCTAAAATTGAATCAATTAAGTTCAATTTCAAATTTCAAATTGATTAAGTTCAACTTCAAATTGATTAAGTTTAATTTCAAATTGATTATGTTCAATTCCAAATTGATTTCAATTTGAACCGGTTAAGTTTAATTTCAAACGATTAAGTTCAGTTTGAACCGATTATGTTCATATTTCAAATTGATTAAGTTAAAATTGAATCAATTAAGTTAAATTTCAAATTGATTAAGTTCAAGTTAAAATTGATTAAGTTTAATTTCAAATTGATTAAGTTTAATTTCAAATTGGTTAAGTTCAATTTGAACCGATTAAGTTTAATTTCAATCAATTAAGTTCGGTTTGAACCGATTATATTGAAATTTCAAATTGATTAAGTTAAAATTGAATCAATTAAGTTCAATTTCAAAATTTCAAATTGAATAAGTTCAACTTCAAATTGATCAATTTCAATTTGATTAAGTTCAATTTGAACCGATTAAGTTTAATTTCAACCGATTAAGTCCAGTTTGAACCGATTATGTTCAAATTTCAAATTGATTAAGTTAAAATTGAATCAATTAAGATCAATTTCAAATTTTAAATTGATTAAGTTCAACTTCAAATTGATTAAGTTTAATTTCAAATTGATTAAGTTCAACTTTAAATTGGTTAAGTTCAATTTGAACCAATTAAGTTTAATTTCAATCGATTAAGTTCAGTTTGAACCGATTATATTGAAATTTCAAATTGACCAAGTTAAAATTGAATCAATTAAGTTCAATTTCAAGTTTTAAATTGAATAAGTTCAACTTCAAATTGATCAATTTCAAATTGATTAAGTTCAATTTGAACCGATTAAGTTCAATTTCAAATTGATTAAGTTTAATTTGAACCGATTAAGTTTAATTTCAACCGAGTCCAGTTTGAACCGATTAAGTTCAATTTCAAATTGATTAAGTTTAAATTCATTGTGTATTTATTATAAAAGAAAGCTATTCACACACAATAATCATTATAAAAAAAGAATAGTTATCTAGTGATTTGGAATATTTATATACATGTATATCACTAAAAAAAAATATCACTAATCTCTATCATCCCACCGTATAAACAAACTAGTGAGATCACATACTACAGTATCTACATCATCGCTAAACCTCCATATAGCTCATGCCATATGTCATCTAAATGCGTAAATATCCTCCTCGGTCTTTCCATGAGAGAAAGACTCTTGAACGAGAGACTCTAAAGTCCGTATAGAATACGCACCACAAGAGGTCGAGTCATCCTGTAAATAGCATAAATCCTTCCTCGCTATAGCAACTCGAAGTGAAGTAACCGGGGTGATATCCAGGCGGCGCTCGTAAAATCCAGAACGCTGTAGAATGGTAGGAATTAAGCGACATATACCCGATGCCTATCGCGATCTTAACTTCCAATATGCATCGTGTTCCTGCGCCAGAGAATCATGCATGATGATGATACTCTCCTCGAGTCTAATGTAGAGAACATCCCAATGTCCGCTCGAGGATGCTGGAGACGTATTCCAGATGGTCAACACCTAGATTGTTCAAAAAATACATTGTCAGCACAATAGTACACGAATAACTAATAGAAATAAATAACAAAACATGCAATAAATTATCACCTCGCGTAACTCCCACCAAGGGTGCTGATCGCCCCAAAATGGTCTCAGACCGTGAACGTGGCTGATCAAGAAATCGAGATTATCATCATCAATACTTAATGAACCTCCTCTCCTATTAGAATTATTCCATACATTGATAGACGTAGCCTAATATAAAATAATTTTGTCCGTAACGAAGCACTCAATTAATTTGGAATAAATTTATAAATTAATATTTTTTCATTACCAAGAAGCTCGTATGAACCCAAATCGTCTGGACAGCCCAATCATTGAGCCATCGCACGCCAAGAAATCTGGGATCAAACTGTAGGATCCCCATATATGCATCCAGATGCTAGATATCATTTAAATATAAAATAAATTAAACATTTTGAATAACTACACATTTCAATAAGAGATTACGTACATATAAATTGAAAGACTTACTTCTGCATCTATCAATCTGGATCCGTCCTGTAGCATCAAAAACCAGAAGGCACTAGCTCCGCATGCAGTACCAACATTGACACTACACTTTACTTTTTGTTTAAATATGGACAATTTTAGTAAATAATATTGGATTTACAATTTAACTCACCTCTCGCCGCTGGCCAACCATCTGCTATACGCATCCTCATCCAAGTCATTCGTCTTCCGAACTACGATGGTCGAGAAGGGGGAATACGGTCTGTACGACCTACACTGCAGTCTATCCGCATCATACGTATATGCTCGAATAAAAATAGAAGAACACTCAAGTGGGATAGGGCTCAGATCCGCAATGGAAGAGGATGGTCGAGTCCTAGGGGCAACCTCTGGTGGTGTCACCAACATCTCATCAGGAATAATCGGGGGGCAATTTTCGTGACCGAGGCTCCATCAGCATGATGATCAAGACTCTCAGTGTGCTCTACCGGGACCGAAACTCCATCAACATGATAATCGAGACTCTGAGTGTGCTCTACCGGAATCGACGCTCCGCTGGTGCTAGGAACACCCTCGGTCTGCTCGGTAGGAGACGACGCTCTATCAACACGAGTCTCTGTCGGAAATGATGCTCCACCAGTGCCGGGGACACTCCCAGTCTGCTCGGGTGGAATAGGCGCTCTGTCAAATAAATGCTCTGTCGGCGATGAAGCTCCGCCAGTGCCGGGGACACTCTCAGTCTGCTCGGGGGGAATAGGCGCTCCGTCAAATCGATGCTCTGTCAGCAATGATGCTCCGCCAGTGCCAGGTGATGCTTTCAGTCTTCTTGGGGGGAATAGGCACTCCATTAAATCGAGACTCTCTCGGAACAGAGGCATGATGAGGAGAATCATGCATAAAATCACTAATACCTGCAAAGTCCCATTGCAGCGCATCAAGAGGAGCACTCTGGCCCACTACTTCATCAATATGTCGACGAATATGCTGGACACTCCTTTCCACTTTGTCATCAGCATATCGATGCATCTCCCCGACTGCTGAATCGATATATGTACACATACAGGTGAAAAGGGTATCAAAGTTAGTAATGCGTGCAGGCTCCTGAGTACCCCGTGCCGGAGAAGATGCAGTCTGGTGAGGACCCCGTGCCGGAGAACTCTGGCGCTATAAATTAGTATGAACAGGCTCATGAGGCTCTCTTGATGACTCACGTCTAGTAGTAAGATATATAGGCTCCAAATAACTGGATCGGATGTCCGCTGTCAGATAATACGCTCTCCGGCTAGATCACCGACAGAATCATCACCATCACGAGCCCTCCCATTCCCCTTACCCTTCCCCCTCCCCCATACTTTCTTGCATAGTGCCATCCTGTGCGTATACTACACCCGCTCGCTCGCAGCATCACTAATGGACTGCATATACAGCTCCTACTCCTCCTCAGGTGTCGGAGATAACACCTCAAAACAATCAATCTAAATGCAATTCAATGATACATTTTTAGTTATTGTTACCTTAAATATCTACAAGAGTATTTACACATTGAAAACCTATAATTGATTACCTCCTCATCGAAAAATGTGGTAAAAGCAACATGACCAAGCTTCTTCAACTTCCAGCGTGTACACCGAGGTCGATGGATGAAAGAAGCTCCGAGCATGATCCCACATTTGGAGCCTAACGAAGGTATAGCCTCGCAAGCCCATATATGAAAACAATAATTGAATCCCAACATAAGAAATAATAACAATATTTATTTCGAGTTTCAATATATAATTATGTCAATGAATACGAGGACGTACCATAATAGCGTATATGTTAGCATAAAAATGGTAACTCGGATCCAGACCAATGGGGACATCAGTGGGAACATCGCTCAAGTACGAAACTAATATCAGATATGAATATAAGCCCCCTGGAAAGCTCTCCCACCGAGTCTGGTCCTCAACCAACATCCACAACCACCGGTCAGCAATACGCTTCCCACCATCCACACCGAATATCAAATAGCAGACGCACAACACCTTAGCGACCTTCAGCGCATCACCGGGCTGCTCTTTAAAACATCCAGCAGCAAATCGATCACGAATACGGTCTAACATCTGCCCCCCACGACTGAGCAATGGATATCGATCATACATGCTCCCCTCCGGTGGGACATCATCCCCGTGTACATCAAAGTCGGAGTCTCCGAATCGCAAACTGGTGACTAGCGCATACTCATATCTAGAAAATCGGATCAAGCGATGATCGATCCTAAACAAAAACTCATCAGCCTGTGCATCCAGTCTAATTACCTGAGAACAAGGCATGCATTGCGGCATTAGAGACATACCCCCCACTCCTCCCGGATAAAGTGTCCAAGACACGACTCTCTAAACTCTCTAATAGTGTCATCACCTACACTCTGTAGCTCAGCAATAATAGTCTTAACAATCCCTAATCTAACATACCTATTTATCGAGCATTTCGAACCCCGCATATTCGCCTCTTCCAAACAACCTGAAGATTCAAATATATCTTAATTTTAGCTTCGTGAGGGTGTATTCGGGTAATATGTAATCAGGAAAAAGTAACTAGACAATTCGAGTAACAGTAAAATTTATTCGGTTTATTTCCATCGAGTTATTCTAATTCAACTTGAGACATCCTAATTAATTTCAATCATCTAATGTAATTCGACACATCCTAATACAATCCGAGTCATCCTAATTCGAGTAGTTTTATGTCAATTCGAATCATCCTAAATCAATTTGCGTCATTCTAATTGTGGAGAACATTAGTCTTCTAAATTAATTTGAGAAATCCTAATTGGTCAATTAGGCCCTGTTCTTTTGGACTTATTTTTGATTTTGATTCGATTCGATTCGATTCGAGTCCATTCAGTTCGATTCGGGCCTCAGTCGATTCGATTCGATTTAGTTGATTCGATTCGGCCTGGATTCGGCTTATTTCGATTCTTGTAACACCCCCAGATCGAACCAGGAATATTACACGCCGCAGACCCTCTCCTCGAGGATCCACCAGGCTAGACATCAAAACAACACATTACATTACATACCGACGAATCAAAATAACGAACCAATAGACCGATTTGGTCTTTCGACACTGACTTACAAATAAAAATACATAAACTCATCCAGACTCATACCCACGCAAGGGTAAAATAATTACCACCACAAACAATAAGACAACGGAAAAGACAATACAATGGACTCCGACTAACTGAACCCAAAACTGGCCTTCGTGTGATTAGTATCATTTGTCTTTCATCATCCCTCGTACCGATCCTGTCTTGCTCCCGAAAACCTGCGTGTACCTGGACACAATACAGATATCCACCCCCCGATTACTCGGGGGTTAGCAAAACTCCACTGTTTCGCTAGTGCAAGTATAAAGTGCAAATACGAGCCATACACAACACATTCCGAGAATACAACGAAAGACTTCCCGAGATATATTTAGTTAAAAATAGTTCAAGTGTTGAAAGTAGAAACGAAGCAAGTAAGCACTTTGAAAACATTTCCAAATCTCGGGAGTTTTGAAAACATTAGAAATTGAAAAGTTCTTAATTCCTCGAAAGCCATTTAGGGTCACAGCCCCAAAGTTCATTTTCCAAAATACAAATCCGTTTAACAAAACACGGGGTCCACGACCCAATCATTCCGGTCACAAAACACAGGGTCCACGACCCGATCATCCACTTCAATTCACTTAGAAGGACACATTACACATAACACATTATTCTTATGCCATTCTAGCCAAGCACCAAGACTCGATATACAATGTCTCTCAACCCCGAGCACAAAGCATTGTGATACTCCGGACAATATCATAATTAACGAAAACATCGTCATCCTCAAGATGAAAAACCACAACTGGTAACCCGCGGCCGTACCCCTTAGTATCGACCCCCAGACATCCCGTCGGACACTCCGGGTGGGAAACCACTTCCGCGGCCGTACCCCTTACTATCGACCCCCAGACATCCCGTCGGACACTCCGGGTGGAAGTTCATCCACACACGCACCCAAGTCCACTTCCGTGGCTGTACCCCTTAGTATCGACCCCCAGACATCCCGTCGAACACTCCAGGTGTAAGGAACAACACACACACACGTTCCAAAATCACAGTTGCAAACCACAAGCCTCGAAGGTCAATCACAGTATATATAGTCGAGGTACCTTATTAGAATGGCCAGTTCATCCAACATATACTCACGACCAAGTAATGATACGATTCACAAGGAAGCACAAGATTTCAACAACACCGAACGACACAACTAATATCACACAAACTCACATATTCATCCATAAACACGTGACTCCTAGCACATAATTTGACAAAAGAATTACACTTTGCATTTACCAACGACATAATCATACGCAATGACATCACAAGAAATTAAGGTGATTCTATACTCGACACTAGCACACATATTCAACTAAGCACATTAATTCCCGACACACACGGGTCACCTTTACAAAAACCATGATGATAAATATTCCGATTCTTTTGAAAAATGGTTATTAATATTTATTTAGCACATATCGACGATTAACAACCATAATATCCACAAAACACGTAATGTATGGGCAAGATACTTGCCTCGAATAACCACAACGCATAGAATCGGCCGAAGTAGGTTGGCACGAACCGACTACGAACTCACCGACTCCACCGAACGACAATCCGCAACAATGAACTACGAACGAAAACAATAACAACGAAAATAAATTCCAAAGTATGACCCAAAGCCGCTGAATTCAAAGAACGAATGACGAAAGTTCAAGTGTTTTCCCCAAAACGGCCAAGAACACGATTCGTCCCGACAAAACACGAAAACGGAATTCTAAGTCGAAATATGGATATACAATCCATAGAATATGTTTAACAACATCATTTAACCACAATTTATCCAACAAAAATGGATGGAAAACGAGGTCGAGGAGAAATCCCCCAAAAAGTCGATTCGAAGGAAATCAAGAAATATACTTCGATTCAACGAAGAACAAAGGATCAAATGATGTTAAACACAAGAATACTACCAAGATTAATCATACCCATCATGAATTAATCAATAATACGGAACGAATCGGACAAAAACGCAAAAACCCCCAAATTCACGAAATTAGGGTTCTAAGGAAGATTACCTTGATTCGCTGGATCAAAGGACGATAACGGATGATTGATTGATGTTGTGACCTCAAGAACTTCAAGGATTTGTTGTCAAACAACATGGCTCTATGATGAGCATACCCTCAGCCGCGGAAGAGAAGGAGAAGGAGGAGAAAAATGGCCAAAAACCCGACTGCAGGGCCATATATAGGCTGCACAGTGTGCCGCGGCCCAGCGGGAGTGTGCCGCGGCACAGGGCCAAAAATGGCTCCCAGTGGTCGGCAGTGTGCCGCAGCCCGTCCGGAGTGTGCCGCGGCACCCGGTACAGTTAGTTTGGCCGAAAAAATGCCACAGAGTGTGCCGCGGCCCTGCCAGCATGTGCCGCGGCCCACGGTGCGGCCTGCTCGGCCAGTGCCGGCCTGGGCCCAGATTGCCCGGCCATGACTCGGCCGGGGCCAACTCCGACGGCCCGAACGACCCCGAAACTCGAACCTGAATACGAATCGATGATACGGTTACGACATACTCGCAAAGACGAATCTAAGAGCTAAGAGAACACACAATTCCGACCACCCGAAGGCTCGGAATTCGACAACGGAAGTAATTACCCAAAACTATGGGAAATTACGAAAATGGCCCAAAACGTCCGAAAATCACGATACGCGATCGAAAAACCAAACCAAAGCTCGCAACATGAATAATAACATTAAATGAACTTACGAGAAACTCGAAACAACAGTTTCGGACGAGATTTGCAAGAATCGAACTCAAGTGCGGAAAAGTCGCTAAAAAACTCGGAACCCAACAAAACGATACCGAAACGAACTCGGATGACAAAATGTGCAGAATTAATCATTCTCGAAATGACGAAACGGTCATGAGCGAGTCGTCAAAACGGACTCCGGCTGAAAAAGAAATTTACCGAAAAAACGAAAATTGCGGATATTACATTCTACCCTCCTTAAAAGAAGTTTCGTCCCGAAACTTAAAACAAGTAGGGAGAAGCAATATCCCGCCAGGAAAACTCAACGAGATACGCAAGGAAACGCGTAACTTACGCCCATCGGCGAAACGTTACAAGCAACGCAAAGGAATATACGGCGTGAAAACACGCTCCACGACGACCAACACAATGCCGCCGTTAGGGATATAATAAAACCAACAAGTGACGAGCGTCATCAAATGGATAATACAATCAAGTCAATTATCCGAACAGTCACAAAACACAACGGACGAAAATCAATACGATTGACCAACCCAACGGTACATAATCAAAACGCGAGCCAATCGCTGAACAAATACGGAATTCCACCGTCCAAAGGTTGGGAGATCGAAAACGAGGCTAATTTTCCGAACTTGGAAAGGTCACAACGATATATAGATCAATTTGGGACAATATCAGAACTCGCTCGAATGACAAAGGTGAGAAACAACACCAGGTCAGAAGCATCAACGAACACAGTCGAGTCGATACGGTTGGACGAATCAGAAAAGAAAGAAAGAAAAATGTGGGTATTACATCATATCACCTTTAAAAGAGGTTTCGTCCCGAAACCTAAACAACGAGAATGAAGTGCTGGAATAGCAACCTTCCCGACCATACCCTCTTGGTCCACATCCGATCTTCATGGCCATTAGTATCGTGGTCACGACTGTGTCCTCTGCCCAACGGCATACTAAGCGGATTCCCACTCAATACGATTGCACAACTTCGCAAAATATTATACTAAAGTACCAACTCAGCATGACATATCACATAAGGTAACCAATAACAACTCGAAAAGAAAATCCACGAGGTATCCTTTTAAAGGAAATCTTTTGAAAATCCTTGGATTTGTATGCTATTTAAAATAAACTTTAAAAGTACTTTTGATACCTCGGGTTGTTTCATCAAAACTTGTAAACAACATACTTTAACCGTCTCATTTGAAATCATCATGCCTCTACGTATCATCATCACCGTTAACAACTAACAAGTTAACCATGCAAGATCATCAAATCATTCTTACATACTCTAACATTTCCAAATCCGAGTTTGAACTTTACATCGAGTGAGATTTTTCATCTTTCACTATATATTTTTGAAAATAAAAATCGTATTGGTTTTTGAAATAAAATATTTTTTATGGTGTGAAAGATTTTTGAAAATCATTCACTCGAATTATTTGAAAATACAACAATACGTTAAAATCATTTTCAAAAATTCTCCCAACACTTCACAAACATCAACGACGGTAATATTTTACAAAATGTTCAAGGTACTTTAAAACAACTCTTTCAAATACCGTCGAGGTTTTATTTGAGAATCTTAGGCCGGCTCACAAATTTCAGACAATTTCCAAAGTTCATACGAAGCCGCCGGCTAATCGCACTTGTACAAACTTATGAAAGTTTTAGAAAAACGTGTTCGAACACACTCGCAGCAGACATAATTTATCAATTTGCCGAACCCAATCAATTATCACTTAGCGCAACGAAAAAAAAATCATAACGCACATTCATACAATACAATTGTCATTACTTGACAACACACATAGAATACAGTCCCGGGTGATTGACTGCTAAGGTTAGGCCTAACGGCTAAAAGAAATGTAGTTCCCTAGCCCCTGTCTAGACTGACTAACGCGCGCTACAACACATATTTAGCGTGCGCTACCCATGCTGCATTAGCGCGCGCTAGCCTTACTCTTAGCGTGTGCTAACGGTTCTATTTTAGCAACATGATTGCGAACATATATACGACATCACTGGAATCGAAGGTCACAAATAAACAACAACGATATTCGAATCTCAAAGCCATCGATCCACATAATTACCACACATCATGAGCAACCATCAAAAGGCAATTGTCATTCAAAACCGAAAAGTTAAAAGCAAGGGTCATGTCTTGAGTATATTTTGTAGAACTCATTTTGAGTTCAAAACTCGTGTTTTGAAAACTTATAGTACACAGTGGAAAAGAATTATCAATAATTCGAGTTTTCAGAACTTACAGCCTTGAGGTCAACATATGAAAATCAACTTTTTCCTCCCTTGGAGGACATTTTAAAAATTTTGCGTGACTCCCCGAAAGGATTCGAAAATTTAAAATTCCAAGGTTTATACTCTTGCAAGAAAAACGGTTTATACAAAGATACATTCAGCAATATCATTCTACATTTTAGCGTAAGACGGGAATCAACAAATATATGTCACTTACTCACGATGCACCTTCAAATACTAACTACATAACACAGAATCACACAGGCTCGTATAGCTCGTGGTACAACCTGCAGTAGGGAGACTTACATCCACAGATCGCACGAAGATGATGGCTGCACCCTGATACTAATCACGGCCGACATTCCAAATGACGCGTCGCGACACGAGATCAGTCAGACTCAATCTGACAAGACAAGACCCAACAATACACGACTGGACCCGACAGCCTAGGTTTCCGCAACCTAAGCTCTGATACCATAAATGTAACACCCCCAGATCGAACCAGGAATATTACACGCCGCAGACCCTCTCCTCGAGGATCCACCAGGCTAGACATCAAAACAACACATTACATTACATACCGACGAATCAAAATAACGAACCAATAGACCGATTTGGTCTTTCGACACTGACTTACAAATAAAAATACATAAACTCATCCAGACTCATACCCACGCAAGGGTAAAATAATTACCACCACAAACAATAAGACAGCGGAAAAGACAATACAATGGACTCCGACTAACTGAACCCAAAACTGGCCTTCGTGTGATTAGTATCATTTGTCTTTCATCATCCCTCGTACCGATCCTGTCTTGCTCCCGAAAACCTGCGTGTACCTGGACACAATACAGATATCCACCCCCCGATTACTCGGGGGTTAGCAAAACTCCACTGTTTCGCTAGTGCAAGTATAAAGTGCAAATACGAGCCATACACAACACATTCCGAGAATACAACGAAAGACTTCCCGAGATATATTTAGTTAAAAATAGTTCAAGTGTTGAAAGTAGAAACGAAGCAAGTAAGCACTTTGAAAACATTTCCAAATCTCGGGAGTTTTGAAAACATTAGAAATTGAAAAGTTCTTAATTCCTCGAAAGCCATTTAGGGTCACAGCCCCAAAGTTCATTTTCCAAAATACAAATCCGTTTAACAAAACACGGGGTCCACGACCCAATCATTCCGGTCACAAAACACAGGGTCCACGACCCGATCATCCACTTCAATTCACTTACAAGGACACATTACACATAACACATTATTCTTATGCCATTCTAGCCAAGCACCAAGACTCGATATACAATGTCTCTCAACCCCGAGCACAAAGCATTGTGATACTCCGGACAATATCAGAACTCGCTCGAATGACAAAGGTGAGAAACAACACCAGGTCAGAAGCATCAACGAACACAGTCGAGTCGATACGGTTGGACGAATCAGAAAAGAAAGAAAGAAAAATGTGGGTATTACAGTTCTTCTTCTTCTTCTTATTATTATTATTAATCTTAATTATTATTGTTATTATTACTAATAATATTACTATTATCGTTGTTGTTGTTAATTACTATTATTATTATTATTTTTTTTTTTTTGGTAAATAAAGAGTATTTTATTACCAATGCACAAAGTCGCAAATCATTACAAGCAAACAACCAAAACAACTACTAACTAATTCTAATTCTTCAAATACCTCATTACTGACCTATTATTTGCTCCCGCTCTGGCTATGTGAATTTGGCATTGCCTTACTACTTTCTCCACAGAGCACACTCTATCACCAAACTTCCTCCCATTTCTTTCTTTCCATATGCAATACACAGCAGTAGACAATACAAGCCTGTATAATATTTGTTTCCCAGATTTGGATTTGCACTGTGATACCATACGAATCTGCTCTTCTTTCCAATCAAGAACCTGCTCATGAACTCCACTCCGCCGCCTAACATCTTCCAAACACTTTCTGAGAAGGAGCATTTAAAAAATAAGTGATCAATTGTTTCATCCTCATTCATGCACAAACAACACTCTTTTCCACAATGAACCCCACTTTTCTCCAGCTTGTCCACTGTAGACAATCTTCTCAAAATAGCCAACCAAGTGATGAAAACAATTTTTGGTGGAGCTATATTCCTTGTAATCATCATTTGCCAATTCACCTTAGGAGCATCTCCCCTCAGTTCCATATACATTCTCCTGATAGAAAATGTAGATTGAGTTAAGCTACTGTTTAGTTGAGCAACATAATACCTGGCACCCAATATTTTCTGTATAATCCAAGAGGCTTGTGTAGGTATGGCACATGTAGTAATGCTCTGCCCTTTTATGTAGTACTCATGAATCCATTTGACCCAAAGACAATCCTTTTTCTGAGCAACTTTCCACAATTGTTTACTAATGGCAGCCTTGTTCCACCATTTAATATCTATGAGATTCCAACCACCAGCTGTTTTAGGTAGACACAAGTGCTCCCAAGCAACGAGATTTCGCTTAGTAGTACCAGTTTTTCCAGACCATAGGAAATTTCGACAAGCTGCTTGCAATAGCTTGATGACTTTCTGAGGTAGAAGAAAGATTTGGCTCCAATATGATTGAATGCTAGTCAAGACAGATTTGATGAGTTGTAGTCGACCTGCATAAGAAAGCAGTTTTGCCGTCCAACAATCAATTCTTCTCAAAATCTTCTGTATTAATGGCTGATATTGAGCAATAGTAAGCTTTTTTGAGGATAGAGGTACACCGAGATATTTAAAATCTTCTCAAAATACTATTATTATTATTATTATTTACCATTATTATTATTATTTACCCTTAATATATATTTGATTCGATTCGATTCGATTCGATTCGATTCGAATCCATTCGATTCGATTCGATTCGATTCATTCAGTCCAAAAGAACAGAGCCTTAGTCCAATTTGAGTAACTTATAAACTATATTCGAGTAATACAAATAGAAAAAACGAAATAAACTAATTAAATGAAATAAACTAACTAAACAAAATAAACTAACTAAATTCGACACGATATCAATATTTATAACATTCCCAAATTCGAATTCAACCTCGAATACGAATTATCAAGATTACATAAATAATCAATTCAACACGATATCAATTCAACCGATTCAGAAACCTCATAATCGCCATTTTCTCTATTTAACTCCCAAATTCGTTTTTCTCTATCCGATAATCAATTCAACTTGAATTTAGGCTTGTTATTTAAATAAAGAACACGATATCAATCCCCGTTTTCTATACTTCATTCCCAAATTCATTTTTCTCTACCTAAATTTTTTTATTTTTTTATTTCGAGTAACACGAGCAGCCTGTTGGGATTCGGTGCCTAAAACGAAGGCCTAGCGGAAGCGGTAAAATGAAAATTAACTCGATCCGAATCCCTACGAGGATCGATCGAGCTACGTATATACGAATATAGAAACGAAATCACAAGAGATATAAGAAACTCACCCTTGTAGTCTGTTGATTAAATTGATTCCTTCTCTTGAGCTATTCCCCAAGCTTTAGATGAATATCCCTACGATCCAATGCGCTCTAAGCTCTTGGATGATCCAACGCCGAAAAGACAACGTCTCTACTTCTCAGTGCCGGAGAAATGACCGGAATGACTAAACCTCGTTATCCTCCAAGGATATGGCTAGAACAAGGTTGTAGAAGCTTTGTCAATCAAGATTACAACACTGTAAGTGTTTAATCTATAATCTCTCTATCTCACAAATATTTTCTCCAAGAAAAACTTATGAATGTTTTGTGAAGATGATGAATAGTATGAAGCATTGGAAAAACTTTTTCCTCTCTCCTTTCTCTTTCCAAAACCGTAAGGAATCAAGTCTAGGCTAAGGAGATTTAGTCTTCATATTTATTCTCATCATATCTCCCAAAAATTACCTCCCTTTGACAAAATCACCAAAGGTGATATTTTGTCCACTTGATTGGTCACAAGGCTTGAACCCCACCATGTGAAGACCAAGACCAATTGAGGGGTAGGTGATTGGGGCGGCCATCTAGAAGGTTCCGGACGAGTTCGGTCCGTTTTGGACTCCCGTGAGTCCAAACAGATAAACTCCAATTCCGTTCCGATGTATTTATATCGATTAATTAATTAAATTAATTAATCATATCAAATACATAATAACATAATTAATTTCTCCAATAAATAATTATATTCATGAATTAAATTAATCACCCAGTAATTTATTTAATTCATTAGGTCGTAAATCAATTTATCCAATAAATCGATTTAGACAAATATCCAATATCTAATATTCATAATGAGATAATAAGCTCGATTCATTCCGTCGTCAATCCTATTGCGTGACTCGGTCGGTTCGTCTCAGTCAGCAATGGGAGGAACCAAAGAGTAGTAGCACCACCTAGCGAGTCTGGCAGCCTACACCGTACCCCAACTGAGAATGAATGATTGGGATCATTCAAGAACTATTCTGTTGTGAATACCAGTATACGTATAAACCCTTCTTTCAAATGTCCCGATCAAGTTATAGGGTCACGGTCAGTCAAACCCTATCTGTACTTGATTCTATGCATGCGTTAATGCAAATCGAGATCATCGAGCTCTCATGTATCCAATACAACTAGCTCCAATGCTTTGGCCAAAGACTATGACCTCATCTGCCAATAACCGCATAGGACATATAACTCGTTCACTAACAGGAGAAAGAATTCTATCTTGGTATTCAGTAGGACCTGCTACTTGTAATACCCGAGATCTTTATTCTGATTTCGTTGACTTTCTTCGGTTGAACGGACTGTTGTCGTCCGCGTCCTTGAGAATCGCATGCTGATATTGTGGTACGTTGAGCTTCGTAGACTATTCGTTATTGTTTTGAATCTTAGCCGGTGCGTTCGCATGATCGAGACGTCGTCGAGTATCGAACCGGGTAGTCGGAGGGCAGGCTGGGCCGATTACGGCCGTAAGGCCTGGCCGATTACGGCTCTAAGGATGCCAAACAGACTGACCTGGGAGGACTCGGTTATGTCCATAAGGTCTACCGGGTTACGGCTGTAAGACTTGTTACGGTCGCTAGAGCTGGCCGGTTACGTCCGTAATGTCTCGGCAGAATGCAGGCAGTGGCCACTGGGAGTTCGGTTACGGCCGTAAGGCTATGCCGATTACGGCCGTAACGTGCGATCATTGCGCACGCAACCTGTCGACCATTGCGCACGCTATGCGCGTTGACTGGGTTACGGCTGTAAGGCCCTTCCGATTACGGTCGTAACGTGTCCGGCCATATATAGGCCTGACTCTACCAGAATTCATTTCACTTCGTTTTTCACTCGTTTTTCACCACTGTTGGCGGTTGCGGACGGGAGCGACTGGTAGGAGGAGTTCTTGGCCGATTCTTCTCATTTCCAAGGCTTTATGGAAGATCCTTTTTGATTAAATCATCATTTAATCCGCATTCTTCGTCGAATCAAGGTATTTCCTTGCTCAGAACCCTACTTGTATGATTTTTGGGGGTTTTCTTCGTGATTCATTGATTTTTCCGATTTTGATGAATTGGTTATGGTATTCTGGTTGTCTTGGCCATAATCTTCGGATTTTTGTAAACTCGTTGATTGATTTTCACCACCCGGAGCATGAATTTTGATTTCCTTGAAGAACCTTTGGATTCTTGTCGTTTTTCCGGTAGATTCGGATTTCCGTTTACCGTTAATTATGCGTGGTGATGTTATTTTCATAGCGTTCGTGAAGTTGTCGAAATCTTGGTCATTTCTGGAGGTTCGAAGGCTAACCGACCATATCCGTTCGTTGTTTCCCATTGCTCGTGGTATCGAGGCAAGTATCTTGCCCATACATTTCGTGTTTCGTAGACGTGATAATTGGTAATTGAGTATATGTGGAATTTTAATGTTTTAATCAACTTTCAAAAAGGATCGGTATATTTTTATAAAGGTTTTCCTTCGAAGATAACTCATAGGCTTTGTAAATAAATGTGTTTTCTGATTATGTATATCAGTGTTGTGTGATGGAAGATATTAAACATATTATAGTGAATTTAGTAGACCGTAATTATTTGCCGAGGATTGTGTATTGAGATGTGTAATTATACGGTGAATATGTGACGTGTGATATTAGTTGTTACTCCTTCGTAAGGAGGTTGGGACACTTGGTGTTGTTTGGCATTGGTATTTGCTTGTTGTTGTGTGACATTGATTATGAGTATATGTCGGTTAAAGTGGCCATTCTAGCGAAGTACCTAGCATTTGTATGCATATTCTACTATTCGAATTATGGCTTCCCGTGGCGTTGTAGACGATATGTGTATGTTCACCTAGAGACGGTCTGACGGGGCCTCTAGGGATACATATTGCCGTGTGTGTGCGTATCGCGAACTAGGGTTGACCACCCAGGGATGTCCGACGGGGCTATGAGCGGTGTACGGTGGCCGTGAGTCTCGTACCAAGGTTAACTTTGAAATGTTTTGTTGGAGAACTGTGATTTTTGGCGCATATTTCGTCTGATTAGAATGGCAGTCCAAATGGTATCGTACTTAGCTGGAATGGCACCGATAAATGTGTTGTGTGTGATTTGTCCCTTGATTGTGATAATTTGGTAAGGGTACGTGAGTCCTGTGGTTGCTCTGTGTATTGTAGCTCTGTGGTGTGTTGAGTTCGACCGTATGGTCAAGTTGCAAAGTTGTGCTCTCTGTTGTCGTTCTGTGAGACTGTTGTCATGGTAATGTTTGACACGGTGTAGTTTATGTCGGGTTATTCTTGTGAGTATGTGATGTGAATAAGTTGATTCACGGACCCCCGTGCTTGTGGCTGAAATGTTATGATTGGGTCGTGGACCCCGTATTTTGTTATCGGAATCGTATTTTGAAATAAATGATTTTTGGGCTGTCCCTAAGTGTTTCGAAAGGCTTGAAAATTCTTAAACCCCAAATGCTTTCAAAACTCCTGAGATCGTAAAATGTTTTGTAAGATGTAAAATGGTTTTATTCCTATCTTTCATAATTCAAACTGTTTTGAGCAAGTGAATTATCTCGGGAAGTATATTCACGATTTCTATGTTCTTGGAGTATGATATGTATGGCTTGCCTTTGTATTTATACTTGCACTAGCAAAACAGTGGAGTTTTGCTAACCACTGAGTATTCGGGGGGTGGATGTCTGTATTCCGTCCAGGTATTTGCAGGTTCTGGGGAGCAATTCACAGGATCGTTATGAAGGATGATGGAAGACGACGATACTAATCACATGAAGACCGGTGTTGAGTATTTTGGCGATGTCTTGTTGTTTTGTCCTTCCGTTGTGTCTATTCTTCCCGTTTTACGGGAATGTTGATTTATGTTAGCCCCTGCGTGGGTATGAGTTGCGAGAAAGAGTAATGTATGGTTGATGTGTATGTTGTGGTAAAAGACCAAATCGGTCTAATGGTTCGTTATTTAGCCATGTCGGCATGTATTGTGTTGTTCATTTTTCTGTATTTAGCCTGGTAGATCCTCACGGAGAGGGTCTGCGGCGCTGTAATATTCCCGAATGGTTTGGGGGTGTTACACTACTTGCCCATCAAGATGCACGTCGAGGTTGACCCCCGACTTCCAGTTTACATGGTCAAACTACTCTAATGAAAATCTTGACGTCACAAGCACATCCCTACTAAATCCTCAAGTCGAAGGTTCACGAATACCTATCATAACCTTTCGAATCCGTCATTGACTGTCCCGCAGTGAAATACGTGTGACGAATCGAGGGTGAGTCAGTTCGAGTATACTAATCCAATTAGCATACCTATAACATGTGCTCCCACTAACCATTAGTGTTCGACAGGCACTCTCCATATCAAAGAACACGTCATACAAGTCTTCACATAAACTTAACGCCTAGTCAAGTTTCATCGACTTGCGAACGATTAAGTATTTAAGCTATAAACCTTTCCAGTGCCGACCCCCTTATCCAATAAGGAGAGGAATGTTTTGCTCTCAAATACATGGACTAGTTTCTATATGTATACTTATGAGTTAGGAATGCCAGTAACTACCAGTAAATAAAGAAACATTTGCCTTATGATAATAAATTACATAATAACAAGTATAATGCCCTCACTCAACATCCTCTGAGTGGCATTCGAGTGCATACAGTAAAACCTCTATAAATTAATAATGTTGGGACCGGGATATTTTATTAATTTAGCGTGATATTATTATATTGAAATTAATAAATTATTAATTTAAAGAGTTGGCTTATATTCGTGAGCAACTCTCAAATTAATGCATCGACCTTCATAATTTCCATGTCCGTTCACTTTACCTATTTGAATAAAACAGAAACAAGGACCTTCAAAATTCCTATGTACATTCACACATTAATGAACTTGTCAAGTTCAATGTACATAGATCTAGATTTATCACTATAAAATGTCTAATGATAAATTTTAAAATCACATCAACTATGGCTTCTAAACCAAAAGGTGTTAAAAATCAACGATGACCAATCAACGATTAGTAATTATTAATTTCTAGTTTCGTTGGGACTAATATATTTATATTGGGATTTCAAAAATTATTATTTTATTATTTTATCGATTGGGGTCCAATTTTGTACTGGTCCCAAGTTGGAACCGGACAAATTATTAATTTTATCGAGGTTATTAATTTATAGAGTATTAAATTATAGAGGTTCTACTGTACTCCTAAAAATCTCCCTTTTGCACTCAATGCCACATACTATGCTATCTAATACACATGTTCTCCAGATGACGCTCTAAGCGAATATGAGAAAGTGGCTCGGTCAGTGGATCGGCGACGTAGTCGGCTGAGTCTACTCAATGCAGCACAATGTATCTCTTTGCGAACAAATTCTCTCACGAGATGATACTCTCTCATTGTGTTTGGTACTATTGTGAAACCTCAGCTCCTAGGCCTGTGCTACCACTCTATCGTTATCGTATAAAAACGAAAACAGGCAGCAGAGCACATGGTGTCACTTTAAGTTTACCCAGTAACTTCTTAACCCTTCCTTTGGAGGCCTCCGAGGCCGCTTCATACTCAGCCTAACAGGTGGAATCAGCAGTCGCGCTATACTTGGCACTATGCCAAGATACTGCTCCTCCATTAAGAGTAAAATGTAGCCAGAAGTAGACATAGAGTCGTCTTTCTGTCCTTGGAAGTCTGAATCGGTGAAGCCCATCATTCAATTCTCCACCACTATATTTAAGAACCAGATATATAGTCCTTCTAAAGTACTTGAAAACGTTCTTTACGGTGGTCTAATGTTCCCTAACTGGGTTAGCCCGAAACCTACTTACCACGCTCCCAGCATGCGCAATGTTAGGTCTCGTACACAATAAAGTATATATAAGGCTACCCACTGCCGAAGCATATGGTATATTACTCATTTCCTTTCATTGTTCCTCACTATGAGGACACATCTTTAAGGTGAGTTTTATTCCATGTCGCATCGATAAGAACCCTCTTTTAGAATAATCCATCTTAAATCGCTTTAAGATTTTATCTATATAGAGGGCTTGGGAAAAACTTGTTGACTCAAAATATATTTTGATGATTATTCCATTCAAAACATTTAATTAGATCAATCTCAGTTCGATATTATATTGAAGGAGCTAAATAATGTTAGCGCACGCTACTCATCTCATAGTAGCGCACGCTATCGAGAAATGCATGTACAGCCCAGTCAGTCAGCTGCAGCCAAGTGAAGTCACCTGATGGATAGCGCACGCAAGTCATTCAACATTAGCGCATGCTAAGTAACTACAGTTAGCGCACGCTATACAATCAATATTAACGCACGCTATCGTATCATTCCAGAGGACAGTGAGGTTTGGAAGGAAATTGGAAATGGATTTTGCGCACGCTACATACATCAACTTACGTACGCTAAAACAAGGATGTAGCGCACGTTATTACTCACTACTTGCGCACGCTACCGATATCACGGTCAGTAGTCCAGTAGCTACTGGACTCAATATGTCAAGGACCTTACGTACGCTACACAGGGTAACGTACGTTACTGAAAGAAATATTTAGCGCACGCTAAGGTATAGGCATTAGCGCACGCTAAAAGGAGTCAGCATATTACCGTTTGATTTTCTACCGTTGGAAGGCAAGAGTCAATGAAGATCCGTGAAATATGGAAAAGTTGGAATTAATTAATGCTAGCGCACGCTATGCAAACTTGCTAGCGCACGCTAAGCTTAAATCTAGCCGTTGGATAAAGAGACGTTGGGGAGACAAACCAACTTTTTTAAAGTCAAGATTGAAGACCTGTTGACCAGTCGATAACGCACGCTACGGATTCATGACTAGCGCATGCTAGCCATACAATTTTACCGTTGCAACAGTCTTTGTGACCGTTCAGAAAAGCCAAGTTAAGATCGATAGCACACGCTAGAAGACATTATTAGCGCACGCTAATAATATGTTTTTCCGTATTTGAAGGATGGCTCTCACCTATAAATACCCAAAGGACTTGGGTATCAAACACACAACTTCAAGCATACAAGCATACAAGCATTCTTGAGCTCAAATCGCTACTGTTTACTATATTATAAGTTGTGAGAAAGAAAGATACAAGAGTGATTTTCTCTGTAATATCTATTATTCTTTGTATTCTTTCATTTGATTGTAAGTGTTGCATCACTTACACTTGAGCGTAAAAGAAACGAATCAAGAGTCACTAATCCGGTGTTATTAGGATCTTTGATCCGGCATTGTTAGGATTATACTCCCATATTCGTATAGTGAGGATTATCTAGTTCCTATAGAACACTAGATAAACAAACGTTTACATTAAGACAAGCGGTTGTAACGGTTGTGAACTCGGACCGATAGAAGACGAGTCAAGATTGTGGTTGTTCTTGAGCCAATAGAAAAAGAAAGTCGGAGAGAGGACGTAGGCAAGTTGCCGAACCTCTATAAATCTTTGAGTCTTTAAATTCCGTACTATCTTTCATTTATTCGCAAGAAATTTCGTTATTCCGCATTACCACTATTCAACCCCCCTTCTAGTGGTAAATTTATCTCTTCAGTTGGTATCAGAGCGGGTCTCTTTTTAAAGGTTTAACCACCTAAGAGAAAAAGATCCGCAAATGGCACTTCTTGGCCAAATTGAAGGAAATGCTCTCAACCGTCCTCCTCTCTTCGACGGTTCCAATTTCATGACGTGGAAAAAGAAGATGGCGATCTTCGTTCAAGCCTATGATATTGAAATCTGGAAAGTTATTGCTCTTGGTCCTAAACTTGCTAAGAAAGAGGATGGATCGTTGAAAAGATCAAGAATTCAACGACGAGGATTGGAGAAACACACACGTCAACTCACGAGCTACTCAACTTCTCTATTGCGCTCTTAATCCCAAAGAACTCAATAGGATATCGTCCTATGAAAGCGCAAAAGAAATTTGGGAAATTCTCGAAGTCACTCATGAGGGAACCACCCAAGTCAAGGAGACCAAAATTAATATGCTACTCCATGACTACGAACTTTTCTCCATGAAAGACGAGGAAACGATCACAAATATGTTGGATCGATTTTCGGCTATAACCAATGGTCTTGCATCTTTCGGAAAGCCTATATCGAGCAGCGACAAAGCTAAGAAAATTCTTCGATCGTTGCCACGAGAATGGGATGCCACGGTCACCGCAATCATGGAATCCAAAGATCTCAACAAGCTCGAATTTAGTGCCCTCATCGGGTCACTCATCAATTATGAGATTGTTCTCAAGTCTAGAGGCACCAAACCTAAGCCTCGGGAAAGAGTAGTTGCATTCAATGTTGATAGCGACGTTGAGGAAGATGTTCCCGAAGATGAAGACGACGAGGAACTCGCTCTCTATGCCAAGAACTTTAGAAGGTATAAAAGCCTAATTTAAAAGAGGCGAAGTTTTCTTGGTCGGGATGGAAAACCGGAGCAAAAGAAGAGTGGCTATACTCCCATAAAGAAGTTCGACAATAATTGTCGGAAATGTGGTCAAGCCGGTCACTATGCCAAAGAATGCCGAGGATCCTCTTCAAAACCTCAAATGGAAAGATTCAAAAAGAAGGAGGTCCTAATCGCTTCTTGGAGTGATGACGAGGAGGAGATTGAAAGATCTCTAGACGCAAATCTTGCATTCATGGCACTCGACTCCGAAAGTAATATCGAGGTAAGTTCTAAACTCAATGATGACGAATATGACTCTTTTGATTTCTGTGATTCACAAGAAGTTCATCATGATGATGAGTTATTGAGTGCGTTTGAATCCTTGAATACGGAGTATGACGAGATGGTCAAATTAAACATATCTTTAAAGAGAAAAATAAAATCTCTAGAACTCGAAAATTCCTCTCTTCAAAACAAAGGCAAAACTATTGAGATCGACCATACATTATGCCTTGAAAAAGAAAATGTTTTGAAAATCGAGTTAACAAAAACTCAAAAGGAGCTAAAATATATTTTGAACAAATTTACTCTCGGAAACGAGAAATTTGAAAGGCTTCTATCTATTCAAAAATAGCCCTTGCTCAAACACGGTCTTGGTTTCGATCCTTTTAAACGGGAACAATCCCTTATCAACCTTGACAAAATAAAGAAAACCGAAACCGAGAACTCAAAAGATTCTTCCAAACGAGTTCATGATGTTAATGTTCATTCAAAGTTGAGAACCATCAAAGTTAAGCAAATATGGGTTTCTAAAGGGACAATTGTTCCGAATGCTATAAGCATAGTTAACTTTGGAGGACCCAAACGGGCTTGGGTACCGAAACAACCGAGAAATTCTATTTTTGTAGGTACCGGCACCAAGGAAAAATAAGTGGTACATTGATAGCGGATGCTCAAGGCACATGTGCGGCTCCGAGGATTTATTTGAAGACCTCGAATATCAAGAACAAGGACATGTGACCTTTGGAGATAATCAAAAAGGAAAAATCAAAGGCATCGGCAAAGTCGGTAAGGAACCTTCTCCTTCTATCAACAAAGTATTTTTTGTTGAAGGTTTGCATCATAATCTTCTTAGCGTTTCGCAACTTTGTGATGAAGGTTTTAAAATTCTATTTGAGCAAACGCATTGCACGGCATTTAGAAATAATAAAATTGCTTTCATTGGTTTGAGATGTGGAAACATCTATATTGTTGATCTTAATGATAAGAGTTCATTCAATGAAAAATGTCTTATTACTTTGGATGATAATGCATATCTATGGCATCGAAAATTGGGGCACACTTCTCTACCTATCATTTCTATTTTATCTAGACACGACCTTGTTCGTGGATTGTCCAAACTCAAGTTTGATAGAAAGCATTTGTGTGAATCATGCATAAAAGGGAAACACACTCGAGAATCTTTTAAACCAAAATTCGAGGTTTCCACTAGTCGAGTTCTTGAACTTGTGCATATGGATTTGATTGGACCATCTAGACATGTTAGTTTAAATGGCAAACTTTACACTTTGGTTATTGTT
Organism: Orobanche coerulescens; assembly: GCA_033398695.1. Classification (NCBI taxonomy): domain Eukaryota; kingdom Viridiplantae; phylum Streptophyta; class Magnoliopsida; order Lamiales; family Orobanchaceae; genus Orobanche; species Orobanche coerulescens. The sequence continues at coordinate 5,983,853 of CM065810.1, forward strand.
GATGATTTCTCTCGATTTACTTGGGTTAGATTTTTAGCACATAAGGATGATGCATTTTCCGAGTTTTCTAAATGGTGTCGTTTGGTATCAAATGAGAAAAATCTCTCCATAACCTCTATTCGCACCGATCACGGAGGTGAATTTGATTGCACTTCGTTTGAACTCCTATGTGATAAATACGGGATTAATCATAACTTTTCGGCTCCTAGAACGCCTCAACAAAATGGAGTTGTTGAAAGGAAAAACCGATCTTTGGAAGAAATGTCGAGGACTATGCTTAATGAATATTCTCTTCCACAATATTTTTGGGCCGAAGCAATTTTTACCGCATGCTATGTGATTAACCGAGTTCATGTTCGTAGAACTCATCTTAAAACCCCATATGAATTATGGAAGGGCAAAAAGCCCAATATTGCTTATTTTCATCCTTTTGGTTGCAATGTATTTATTTTGAACAATGGCAAGGATAACTTAGGCAAGTTTGATGCTAAATCCGACTCCGGAATATTTCTTGGTTATTGTACTAATAGTAAAGCATATCGTGTTTATAATATTAGAACGAATAAAGTTGAAGAGTCCATACATGTTAAATTCAATGATATGATCTCACCCCCGAGAAAGGTAGAATACTTTGATGATGCAGGTACTTTTCCGGATCCCTCACCCGAAGTGAAGAAAATTTCGGAAATCGAAACGAACAAAATCGTTGATTTACCGAAAGATTGGAGGCACATCAAAGACCATCCAAAGGACCTCGTGATTGGAAACATTGAAGACGGTGTTCAAACCCGAAGGAGAACCACCGAATTTATGGCTCATTGTGCTTTTGTATCCGAAATAGTCCCCAAGAATATATCTGAAGCTCTCGATGATGAAAGTTGGGTGATGGAAATGCAAGAGGAGCTTGTGCAATTCATGCACAATAATATATGGAATTTAGTTCCCGCTCCTAAAGATAAAACAATTATCGGAACTAAATGGGTGCATAAAATTAAGAGTGACGAAGACGGTTATCTAATTCGAAATAAATCTCGTTTGGTCGCTCAAGGATATAATCAAGAGGAAGGTCTTGATTACGAAGAAAGTTTTGCTCCCGTGGCTCGACTAGAAGCCATTCGCTTGTTATGTGCATTTGCCGCCCATAAAAGGATCAAACTGTTTCAAATGGATGTGAAAAGTGCATTCTTCAATGGGCACATTCAAGAAGAAGTCTACGTCAAGCAACCTCCCGGTTTTGAAGATCATCAATTTCCGGATCATGTCTACAAGCTCAACAAGGCACTCTACGGGTTGAAGCAAGCACCCCGAGCATGGTATGATCGTTTAAGTCAATTTTTAATTGCAAATGATTACAAAAGAGGCAAAGTCGATAATACCTTGTTTGTTAAAATATTGAATGATGATATACTTGTTTGCCAAATCTACGTTAATGACATTGTATTTGGAGCTACTAATGAATCTTTGTGCCAAGATTTTTCTAATCTTATGAAAGGAGAGTTCGAGATGAGTATGATGGGAGAATTAACATTCTTCCTCGGGCTTCAAATCAAGCAATGCGAAGATGGAATTTTTATCCATCAAACGAAGTACTCAAATGACCTCCTCAAGAAATTCAATATGGAAAGTAGCAAGGTGATATCTACGCCAATGTCTTCATCATTAAAGCTTGAGAAAGATGAAAATGGCAAATCCGTAGATCAAAAATTATATCGAGGTATGATCGGATCTCTGTTATATTTGACTGCATCTAGGCCAGATATAATATTTGCTACATGTTTATGTGCTCGATTCCAAGCTAATCCCAAGGAATCACATTTAACTGCTTGCAAATGCATTTTTCGTTACTTGAAAGGAACTATTGGACTAGGTCTATGGTATCCTTCTTGCTTGGATTTTAATTTAATTGCATATAGTGATGCCGATTTCGGCGGATGTAAAATTGACAAAAAGAGTACTAGTGGTACATGTCATTTTGTTGGATCATGTTTAATATCTTGGGGAAGTAAAAAGCAAACCAGTGTAGCATTGTCTACAGCTGAGGCCGAATATGTCGCTGCAGGGAGCGCCTGTGCTCAAGTGTTATGGATTAAAAATCAACTCCGCGACTACGGCATATATTTTGAAAATACCCCTATCCTATGTGATAACACTAGTGCAATTAATCTGAGTAAAAATCCTGTGTTGCATAGTAGAACTAAACATATAGATATTAGACATCATTTTCTACGCGATCATGTTCAGAAAAAGTATATCTGTTTAATTTTTGTCGGGATGAAGGATCAACTTGCTGATATTTTTACAAAACCTCTTCCCGAAGAATCATTTAATTCCATTCGTTTACAACTTGGTATGGGACATATAGACAATTTTTGAAATAAATTTTCTACTAAAGAAATCAATATCCTTGATTCGCTTCATTCGCTAGCGCGCGCTAGCTTCACTTTCTTAACGCGCGCTAAAAACTGCTTTCGATAGCGTACGCTAACCTCACTGCCTTGCGTACGCTAATTAAAAACTTTTCGAATTCCATATTAGCTACTGGACAGTCCAGTAAGCTTTTCATTTTATACCTAACATACGCTAACTCTATGTTCCTAGCGTACGCTAACTAAAAATCCGTTGACTATATATATTCCGTACGACCCAGAAACTCATTCATCTTTCCTAACGCACGCAATCGCAAGAACACACTTTTCAGAGAAACCCTAGCCGCAAATCCGATTCCTCAAACTTCCTCAGATTTTCAATTTCTCTCCGAGTGATGTCAAGCAAGAATCGAAAAGCCATGGAAAAAACATACAATAACCTAAAACGTCCTCTCAACGCACAATATGATGCGACTCGATTCATCTCATCCACCGCATCAAGGGTATTCTTTGAAATCCTACCTCAAGAGCATATTACGGATTGTTATTTCTTCAACTTTCCGAGTCTGGAACGGGTAAATGTCGCTATCTCTGATTTCTTTTCTTCGATCGGAATTGCTCGTTTCGTAGAATGTAAAGACCCTATTTTTCCTGAACTTGTCCGCGAATTCTACGCTAATCTTCATGTGGCCGACAGTGAAGGGTCATCGTCCCTTGTTTTAGGAAGTTTTGTTGGAGGAACGCGAGTGAAAGTTTCCTCGGATATTTTATCGCAGATTTTTGGTTTATCATCCGACGGGTTTCTGTGTACTGGAAAAATGATTGCCGATGATACTGGAGTCAGTGAAATCGATGTCAAAGAGTTCCTTAGTTCAAAGGCTGTTATTGACATAACGGACGATTTCTTCGAAAACAATGACTTTGGGATCAACATTCGTCTACTCTTAGTGGCTCTCACAAAGTGCATAATGCCGAAGGTGAATACTCAGCATAAATTAGTGGGAGTCAACAAACATGTGGTGTATCGAGTTCTTAATGATGATAAAGTGAATTTTTCCGATATCGTCACCAGCTAGATGAAGGTGAAGGGCGACCTTTTTCGGTCGAAGAACTACGCGTCTCGCTCCCGCAAGGCTGGAATGCCTTATGGCTCCATTCTCACAGCCATATTCAGTTTTCACCACGTCGATTTGTCGAAAGACAAAGCTGTCCCCATCTCTCTCGGTCATGAGATTTCGGACTCTTCGCTAAAAGCCATGCACTATGTCCGGACGTCCAACCGAGGCTGGATCCTATTCCCGTATCTTCGCGACGACGACCAAGTGGAAAAAGGGTCGCGCATGCCTACTCCAGAGGAGAAAATCACTCGCTGAGGACCACATACTCTTCGAGAGATGCAAACCGGGGAGTTCGTGAGGAAGCCCACTTCCAAGGGGAAGCGCCCGATGAAAGACGTCGTCACGGAGGAAGAGAAAAGCGACCTTTGCGCTCGGATGAGGAGCATCGAGACCTCTCAGCTTGAAATTCGAGAGGATGTTCGGTCTCTACGCACGGAAATCCGGGAAGTTCGCGGGTTGATCTCCGATTTCATCCGTTACACACACCCTTCATTTCCTTTCCCATCTTCCTCTTCCGACCATGCACCTTAGAATTTAGGATTTTGATGCTTGGTTGTAGAATCTTATTACTCGAATAATCTCTATGTCTCATGTCATGAAAACTTTATGTATTGCTTGAACTCTATCTTAATGATATTCGCATTTCACTTCATTTGGTATATGTTGTTTACGTGTATTGCTATTTCCGTAATTTCACTTTGGTTAAAGGCATTTTCGTTGGTATTTGTTAAAAATGCAACAATTCAGGGGGAGTTCCTTTTTGTTTATGTCAAAAAGGGGGAGAATACTCCAAAAACCGAGATATACACCGAGATATACTAATATATCGAACAAGTTACCTTGATTCGAATCATTTAAAATGTTTTTGCAGGTATAAATTAAATGTTTTGACATCATCAAAAAGGGGGAGATTGTTGACTCAAAATATATTTTGATGATTATTCCATTCAAAACATTTAATTAGATCAATCTCAGTTCGATATTATATTGAAGGAGCTAAATAATGTTAGCGCACGCTACTCATCTCATAGTAGCGCACGCTATCGAGATATGCATGTACACCCGATCGATCACTGCAGCCAAGTGAAGTCACCTGATGGATAGCGCACGCAAGTCATTCAACATTAGCGCACGCTAAGTAACTACAGTTAGCGCACGCTATACAATCAATATTAACGCACGCTATCGTATCATTCCAGAGGACCGTGAGGTTTGGAAGGAAATCAGAAATGGATTTTGCGCACGCTACATACATCAACTTACGTACGCTAAAACAAGGATGTAGCGCAAGTTATTACTCACTACTTGCGCACGCTACCGATATCACGGTCAGTAGTCCAGTAGCTACTGGACTCAATATGTCAAGGACCTTACGTACGCTACACAGGGTAATGTACGTTACTGAAAGAAATATTTAGCGCATGCTAAGGTATAGGCATTAGCGCACGCTAAAAGGAGTCAGCATATTACCGTTTGATTTTCTACCGTTGGAAGGCAAGAGTCAATGAAGATCCGTGAAATCTGGAAAAGTTGGAATTAATTAATGCTAGCGCACGCTATGCAAACTTGCTAGCGCACGCTAAGCTCAAATCTAGCCATTGGATAAAGAGACGTTGGGGAGACAAACCAACTTTTTTAAAGTCAAGATTGAAGACCTGTTGACCAGTCGATAACGCACGCTACGGATTCATGACTAGCGCACGCTAGCCATACAATTTTACCGTTGCAACAGTCTTTGTGACCGTTCAGAAAAGCCAAGTTAAGATCGATAGCACACGCTAGAAGACATTATTAGCGCACGCTAATAATATGTTTTTCAGTATTTGAAGGATGGCTCTCACCTATAAATACCCAAAGGACTTGGGTATCAAACACACAACTTCAAGCATACAAGCATACAAGCATTCTTGAGCTCAAATCGCTACTGTTTACTATATTATAAGTTGTGAGAAAGAAAGATACAAGAGTGATTTTCTCTGTAATATCTATTATTCTTTGTATTCTTTCATTTGATTGTAAGTGTTGCATCACTTACACTTGAGCGTAAAAGAAACGAATCAAGAGTCACTAATCCGGTGTTATTAGGATCTTTGATCCGGCATTGTTAGGATTATACTCCCATATTCGTATAGTGAGGATTATCTAGTTCCTATAGAACACTAGATAAACAAACGTTTATATTGAGAGAGAGGTTGAGCTTGGACCGATAGAAGACAAGCGGTTGTAACGGTTGTGAACTCGGACCGATAGAAGACGAGTCAAGATTGTGGTTGTTCTTGAGCCAATAGAAAAAGAAAGTCGGAGAGAGGACGTAGGCAAGTTTCCGAACCTCTATAAATCTTTGAGTCTTTAAATTCCGTACTATATTTCATTTATTCGCAAGAAATTTCGTTATTCCGCATTACCACTATTCAACCCCCCTTCTAGTGGTAAATTTATCTCTTCAAAACTTATCATTCTATTCGATCTATCCCAGTAGAGTCGAATCTCAAGAATATAGGTTTCTTCTCCCAAGTCTTTCATGGAGAAATTACTCGAAAGCCAAGCTTTCATAGAACTGAGCATTCCCACATCATTTCCTATTAGTTGAATGTCATCTACGTATAGTACTAAGAATGTGATCTTGCTCCCACTAACCCTCTTGTATACACAAGGTTCCTCTTCATTTTGCACGAAGTCAAACTCTTTGACTGCCTCGTCAAAATGAAGGTTCCAACTACATGAAGACTGCTACAGTCCATTTCAAGGAGTCTACATCCATCATTGCTAGGTCATTTGTCGCGGGTTGGTCTCTATGTTATCACCTGGAACCTCGTGGAAACCAAGTTCCTACAAGTGCATAAAACTATACCTCTTAGGTAATTGAGACACCCTACTTGACCTACGAGGTGGTTGTACTTGTGTTACAGAAGGCTCGGTTCCAATTTCTTGCACAGGTGTCTCCTGAGGAGTTTCATTATATTCTTCCAAAGAAATGTTTCTACCTGCTCCGCCTTCCTATATGAACTCATCTTCCAGGAAGTGTGCATGCAAAGCAACAACGATCTTTCGATCTTTGGGCATGTAGAATAGATAACCCACCGTCTTAGATGGGAATGCAATGACATGTCTCCTCACGGACCTCGCTTCCATTTTGTCCACCTTAGTCTTCTTGACATAGGCGGGACATCCCCAAACCCTAATGTGATTAAGACTTGGTTTCCTGCCCTCCCACATCTCATGTGGAGTTTTAAGAATGGATTTGGAAGGACATATGTTCAAGATATATGCAGCAGTCAGGAGTGTATAGCCCCACAGGTAAATCGGTAAGTCAGTATAGCCTAGCATGGAACGGACCATGTCCAACAAGGTCTGATTCCTTCTTTCTAACACACCATTTAATTGAGGAGTGCCTGGAGATGTTAATTGTGATACTATTCCATGTTCCTTCAGGAACTTTTCAAACTCTGTACTCATATCCTCGCCACCTCGGTCCGGCCGAAGTGCTTTGATATGATTTCCAGTTTGTTTCTCGACTAGGGCCTTAAATTCCTAGAATTTCACAAAGGCCCCGGATTTATGTTTCATTAAGTATACATAACCATACCTAGTATGATCATCTGTAAACATAATGAAGTACTGATATCCATCACGTGCTTCTTCTAAAGCACCACATACGTCGGTATGGATTAATCCTAGTTTATCAGCGGCTCTTTCAAAAGTCCCTGTGAAGAGGGACTTAGTCATTTTGCCTTTAAGGCAAGATTCACAAGTAGGAAAGAGATCCGATCCCAATGGACCCATAAGTCCATCTTTTTCAATTTTGTAAACCTTGGTCTGACCAACATAACCAAGTCTAAGATGCCATTTCAAAACTTGATTGGTTTCATCCCTACGACGCTTCCTAGTCATAGTATTCACAACGACTTTGTTACTGAGGTTTAGATGATACAATCCATTTAACAATGTATCAGTACCCACTAGTTTATTTCTGAAATAAATTTTTCAGGAACCATCACCAATGAAAAATGAAAAGCCTTTCCGATCTATGACCGGAATGGATGCAATGGTTTTATGCCCTTTGGAAAAAACAAGTACATCTTCTAAAGTTAAAACAAAGCCGGATTCTAAACCCAAAAAAAGTGATCCTATGTCGGCTGTCTCGACACTATGCCCGCTTCCGATAGTGATCATTACTTCTCCAGCTCCAAGCTTCCTACTTTGTTCCAGATCCTAATTCACAGTACAATTATGAAAACTAGCACCAGAATCCAGTATCCAGGAAGTGGAAAATACAGTAGCAGAACAATTTGTTTCCAAAACTAAAAGTTCTGTACCTAAAGTGCCATGAAGAATCGGACAGTCTCTAGCCCAGTGGCCCAGCTCACTGCACTTGAGACAAGCATCCTTCTTCTTCTTCTTGTTCTTAGGAACCATCGGGGCCTTGCCCTTACCCTTAAGGTTCTTGACTTGTGGTCCCGTCTGCTTCTTCGTCTTTTTCTTCTTGTTCTTAGACCTTTAAGGCCCAGAAGAAATCACAAGGGTAGACTCCTTCATTTGTGGAGTCTTCATTTGAGACTGAGCGGTTACCAGTTTATTCATTAGCCCAGCTAAGTTGCACGCAATCTCATTGCAGTTGAAATTCATAACAAACTATGAGAAGGAATCAGGGAGAGACTGTAGGATAAGGTCGGTCTGAAGAGAAGTATCTATCTTAAAATCAAGAGCCTCTAATCTCTCGATCATAGATATCAATTTGTGGACGTGGTCCCCAACCTTCTCACCTCCCTTCATCCTTGCACCGAACAGTTGCTTGGATATCTCATATCTAGCAGTTCGATTGTGCTCACCATAAAGCTCGGATAAGTGAGATAGAATCTGCCTAGCAGAAGTCATTTTCTCATGAGCTCTCTGAAGCTCATTAGACATAGAAGCTATCATGTAAGCATGGACTTTTACGTCATCCTTAACCCATTTTTCGTGGTTTTCAATCTCTTCTTAATTGGCTCTAGTCCGCACTGGAGGCGCCGGAATGTCCGTCTCCAAGACGTATCCCAGTGCCTCTATACTGAGGACTATCATCAGATTGCGGAGCCAATCCACAAAGTTAGGTCCGATCAAGATGTTCTTTTCGAGTAGAATTGCAAGTGGGTTCATTGTCATATTGAGAGTTATGTCTGCATTAAGTATGACAGATTAATTAGTGACTCGTTCAATTATGATCTGAGTATATAATTAAGGTCTTTTCTATTCTTGTTACCCAGCTCTCGCTATTTTTATCGGAATAACACACTCCCATGTGAAATTCGGAAGTATCGTTCACTCCACTTCATAGTGGTGATCGAGTTCTTTATAAATCTTAATAGAGAGCAACCGAACAGGTTTCTAGTCTATTAATTTTCATAAAGTGGTGTCCAACACCAACCCATCTAATGGATGATTCGATCTTCTTTTTCCCCTTGTTCACTCCCCTCACCCTATACGGTTTCTATGATTCGTGAACAAGTTAAGTTTACACCATCGACGCATATCAGTTTCACAATTGAATCTTATCCGACAACCTATCAGGTTTCTAGGGATAAAATTTGCTCCAACCGAAGGCATCCAATGCGCTCCCGGTAATTTATCCATCCCCCCCGAACGACTAGCCCGATAACTCGGAAGCATAGCACATCCGGTTTGGGTTTTAATTTCCCGAAAGCTCGATGGAGGGAAGAAAAACCTTGAAACTTTATAAACTTAATAATTTGTCGTGGGAAAATTTTCGCGATTAACGTTACACTTTGCACATTAATCCATTTAAGCGCGTTTGTAGCATTCATAAAATAAGAACAACCATTCACAACCTAGTTGCTACCAACATGTAGTTCATGGACCATTCCTAGAAACAAAAACTCCGTAATCTAATTAAAAGTCTTCGTCTTGAATCTTCGTCTTCTCGAAACGGATCTTCCTCCGGTCTTCGTCAGTACTTATAAATTTTACATTGAAAAATTTCATTCTAGATACAAGATAATTATAGTAAAATAAATTGGCTAAAAACGGCCTTTACAACCCAATCAAATAAAAACCGAACAATTCAAAACTAAGTCCATGAACCACATCCCCATTCAAAAGCATTCATCCAATAAATACTATATAAACGGATTGCGTAGAGATACATTGATCCAATCAACATACAAACAATAAATAGAATCGATCCAATCAATTCACACAATCGGTAATATGAAAATGTTCAAAGTATTCGGTCACCCAAAAATATTCCAATTAATCAAATTTCCTTTATAAAATAAAATACCATAAATCATTTTAATCATATTAAATCCAATTTAACATGCGGGAGATTAATTTTCAGGAATACACGAAAAAATCTAGCCAGGGCGAAACTGGCCTGCCACGGCCGAGTCACTTCCGGCAGCCTACCGGCCAGGCACGGTCGGGTCGTGCCGGCAGTGTCCTAGACCATCCTGCCAGACACGGCCGTGTCAAATAACACGATTGGGTTTTCCCGATAGCCTGCCGGCCAGACACAGCCCGTGCCGAATGGCACGCTCGGGTCATCCCGACAAACTGTCGAGACTGGCCGGCTGGCACGGCCCATGTCGCCTGACACGGTCGGGTTAGCCCGGCAGCCGCCTGCCCCTTGTCCGTAAAGTCGTCCGACGACGATTCAGTGCTAGATTTTCGACCGGATATCTAATATCAATATTTTTCAACATTCATATCTTCAATATAAATCATATTTCTCAGAAATTAAAGATTTATATTTAGACATAAACTTACGAAAAATACAACTACAACGAACGAAAAACATACACCAGGATTATGACTATAAATGATTCCAAATCATTCACCATCTAATCAAGCATTCCAAATGCCAATATCGTATATACTATCGCAAGACCTACTCTCCGATACCACTGTTGGGATTCAGTGCCTAAAACGAAGGCCCAACGGAAGTGGTAAAATGAAATTAATTCGATCCAAATCCCTACGAGGATCGATCGAGCTACGTATAGACGAATATAGAAACAAAATCACAAGAGATATAAGAAACTCACCCTTGTAGTCCATTGATTAAATGGATTCCTTCTCTTGAACTATTCCCCAAGATTTAGATGAATATCCCTACGTTCCAATGCGCTCCAAGCTCTTGGATGATCCAACGCCGAAAAGACAACGTCTCTACTTGTCACGCGTCGGAGAAACGACCGGAATGACTAAACCTCGTTATCCTCCAAGGATATGGCTAGAACAAGGTTGTAGAAGCTTTGCCAATCAAGATTACAACACTCTTAGTGTTTAATCTATAATCTCTCTATCTCACAAATATTTTCTCCAATAAAAACTTATGAATGTTTTGTGAAAATGATGATAATAGTATGAAGCCTTGGAAAAACTTTTTCCTCTCTCCTTTCTCTTGCCAAAACCGTATGGAATCAAGTCTAGGCTAAGGAGATTTAGACTTCATATTTATTCTCATCATATCTCCCAAAAATCACCTCCCTTTGACAAAATCACCAAAGGTGATATTTTGTCCCATTGATTGGTCACAAGGCTTGAACCCCACCAAGTGAAGACCAAGACCAATTGAGGGGTAGGTGATTGGAGCAGTCATCTAGAAGGTGTCGTACGAGTTCGGTCCGTTTCAGACTCCCGTGAGTCCAAACAGATAAACTCCGATTCCGTTCCGATGTATTTATATCGATTAATTAATCCAATTAATTAATCATATCAAATACATAATAACATAATTAATTTCTCCAAGAAATAATTATATTCATGAATTAAATTAATCACCCAGTAATTTATTTAATTCATTAGGCCGTAAATCAATTTATCCAATAAATCGATTTAGACATCCAATGTCCCAAATTAGATATCCAATATCTAATATTCATAATAAAATAATAAGCTCGATTCATTCCTTCGTCAATCCTATTGCGCGACTCGGTAGGTTCGTCTCAGTCAGCAATGGGAGGAACCAAAGAGTAGTAGCACCACCTAGCCAGCCTGGCGGCCTACACCGTACCCCAACTGAGAACGAATGATTGGGATCATTCAAGAACGATTCTGTCGTGAATACCAGTATACGTATAAACCCTTATTTCAAATGTCCCGATCAAGTTATAGGGTCACGGTCAGTCAAACCCTATCTGTACTTGACGCTATGTATGTGTTAATGAAAATCGAGATCATCGAGCTCTCGTGTATCTAATACAACTAGCTCAAATGCTTTGGCCAAAGACTTATGATCTCATCTGCCAATAACCGCATAGGACATATAACCCGTTCACTAACAGGAGAAAGAATTCTATCTTGGTATTCAGTAGGACTGGCTACTTGCCCATCAAGATGCATGTCGAGGTTGACCCCCACCTTCCGGTTTACAGGATCGAACTACTCTAATGAAAATCTTGACGTCACAAGCACATCCCTACTAAATCCTCAAGTGGAAGGTTCACGAATACCTATCACAACCTTTCGATTCCGTCATTGACTGTCCCAGAGTGAAATCCGTGTGACGAATCGAGGGTGAGTCGGTTCGAGTATAGTAATCCAATTAGCATACCTATAACCTCTGCTCCCACTAACCATTATTGTTCGACAGGCACTCTCCATGTCAAAGAACACGTCATACAAGTCTTCACATAAACTTAACGCCCAGTCAAGTTTCATCGACTTGCGAACGATTAAGTATTTGAGCTATAAACCTGTCCAGTGCCGACCCCCTTATCCAATAAGGAGTGGAATATTTTGCTCTCAAATATACGGACTAGTTTCTATATGTATATTTACGAGTTAGGAATGCCAGTAACTACCAGTAAATAACGAAACATTCATTTGTCTTATGATAATAAATTACATAATAACAAGTACAATGCCCTCACTCAACATCCTCTGAGTGGCATTCGAGGGCATACTCCTAACACAGCCTACGTAAAGTAAAACGGTAAAAGTTCAGCGGTAGATCCATTCTAAGAGTCGAGTAAAATGAGTCTAAATGAGTCTAAATTCGTGTAAAATAGTAAAGGGGGTAAAAATGAGCCTAAATGTTGAGTAAAACGAGTCTAATTTCGACTAAAACCAGTCCAAATTCGAGTAAAATGAGTCTACATTCGAGTAAAATGGGTCTAGATTCGAGTAACATGGTTGTCGGCAGATCTTACCTCATTTTCGGCAGATCTAGCGGCAGCGGCTGCGGACTCGGCATCGGCGTGACCGGCTGTGTCAGCTTCTCCATTCGGGGAAGTCGAATTCGCCATCGAGAAACACGTAACTCGATTGTATAGGTGTTACTCGGATAAAACTCGAATACTTTGGTTAAACTTGTAACACCCCCAAACCGTTCGGGAATATTACAGCGCCGCAAACCCTCTCCGTGAGGATCTACCAGGCTAAGTATAGAAAACTCAACAACACAATACATGCCAACATGGCTAAATAACTAACCATTAGACCGATTTGGTCTTTTTCCACGACATACACATCAACCATACATTACTCTTTCTCACAACTCATGCCCACGCAGGGGCTAACATAATTCCACATTCCCGTAAAATGGAAATAATAGACACAACGGAAGGACAAAACAACAAGACATCACCAAAAGACTCAACACCGGTCTTCATGTGATTAGTATCGCCGCCTTCCATCATCCTTCGTAACGATCCTGTGAATTGCTCCCCGAACTCTGCGAATACCTGGACGCAATACAGACATCCACCCCCCGAATACTCGGGGGTTAGCAAAACTCCACTGTTTTGCTAGTGCAAGTATAAATACAAAGACAAGCCATACATATCATACTCCAAGAACATAGAAATCATGAATATACTTCCCGAGATAATTCACTTGATCAAAACAGTTTAGAATACGAAAGATAAGAATATAACCATTTTACAATTTACAAAACATTTTACGATCTCGGGAGTTTTTGAAAACGTTTGGGGTTTAAGAATTTTCAAGCCTTTCGAAATGCTTAGGGACATAGCCCAACAATCGTTTATTTCAAAATACAATTCCGATATCAGATAACAGGGTCCACGACCCAATCATAACATTCCAATTACAACACAGGGGTCCACGACCCAAATCATCCACATCACATACTCGCAAGAATAACCCGGTGGAAACTACACCGTGTCAAACATTACCATGACAACAATCTCACTCAACATACCACAGAGCTACAATGCACAGAGCAACCACAGGACTCACGTACCCTTACCAAATTATCACAGTCAAGGGACAAATCACCCACAACACATTTATCGATGCCATTCCAGCCAAGTACGATACCATTTGGACTGCCATTCTAATCAGACGAAATATGCGCCAAAAATCACAATTCTCCAACAAAACATTTCAAAGTTAACCGTTGGTACGAGACTCACGGCCTCCGTACCCCGCAGAGCCCCGTCGGACATCCCTGGGTGGTTAACCACGGTTAAGTGATACGCACACTCACGGCAATACGTATGCCTAGTGGTGCCGTCTGTCCGTCCCTTGTTGAACATACACATATCATCCACAACGCCACGGAAGTCATAATTCGAATACTAGAATATGCATACAAATGCTAGGTACTTCGCTAGAATGGCCACTTTAACTGACATATACTCACAATTTATGTCACACCACAACAAACAAGTACCAATGCCAAACAACACAAAGTGTCTCAACCTCCTTACGAAGGAGTAACAGCTAATATCACACGTCACATATTCACCGTATAATTACACATTTCAATACACAATCATCGGCAAATAATTACGGTCTACTAAATTCACTAAACTATGTTCAATATCTTCCATCACACAATACTGAAATACTTAACCAGAAAACACATCTATTCATAAAGCCTATGAGTTATCTTCGAAGGAAAACCTTTATAAAATTATACCGATCCTTTTTGAAAGTTCATTGAAACATTAAAATTCCACATATAATCAATTACCAATTATTACGTCTACGAAACACGAAATGTATGGGCAAGATACTTGCCTCGGTACCGCGGGCAACGAAACAACGAACGAACACGGTCGGATAGCCCTCGAACTTCCAAAAACGACCAAGAATTCGACAACCTCACGATCGCTACGAAAATAACATCACCACGGATAAACAACGTTAAACGGAATCCGAATCCACCGGAAAAACAACAAGGATCCGAGGGTTCCTTCGAAGAAATCGGAAATCAAGCCCCGGGTGATAAAATCGATATATGAGTTACAAAATCCGAAGATCATGGCCAAGACAACAAGAATACCATAACCAAAACATCAAAATCGGACAAATCGGTGAATCACGAAGAAAACCCCCAAAAATCATACAAGTAGGGTTTTAAGCAAGGAAATACCTTGATTCGGACGAAGAACACGGATTAAATGATGATTTAATCAAAAAGGATCTTCCAAAAAGCCTTAGAAATGAGAAGAATCGGCCAAGAACTCGATCTCCCCAATCTCCCGTCCGATAGCCGCAAGAAAAGTGAAGAAATGAGTAAAAACGGGCTGCCCAGGCCTTATATAGCCGGTCACTGCCGGACACTTACGGCCGTAACCGGCGGGCCTTACGGCCGTAACTCGGCACTTACGGTCGTACCGTGAGGCAGCTTACGGCCAGAATCGCATTCGTCCGGAGTCGTCACACCCGTACGGCCGTAACTCTCGACTCTTACGGCCGTAACCGGCATTCGTCAGGCCATGCCTGCCGATCACTTACGGCTGTAACCGGCACCTTACGGCCGTAACTCGGCCAGACCAGTACCTGCTGCGGCCGTCTCGGTCGTGGCCACCCCGACGGTCCGAACGACCCCGAAACCCGAACCTGAGTAAAAACCGGAGATACGGTTACGAAGTACTCGCAAATACGAATCCGAGCGTTAAGAGAACACACGATTCCGACCACCCGAAGTGTCGGAATTCGACGACGGAAATAATTACCCCAAACTTTGGGAAATTACAAAAATGGCCCAAGACGTCCGAAAATCACGATACGTGATTGAATAACCAAACCGAAGTTAACAACACGTCTAACAAAGTTAAACGGACTTACGTGAAACTCGAAACAGCAGTTTCGAACGAGATTCGCAAGAATCGAGCTCAAGTGCGGAAAAGTCGCTAAAAAGCTCGGAACTCAACAAAACGATACCGAAACGAACTCGGATGACAAAAAGTGCAGAATTAATCATTCTCGGAATGACGAAACGGTCATGAGCGAGTCGTCAAAACGGACTTCCGCCGAAAAAAGAAATTACCGAAATTCGAAATTGCGGATATTACATTCTACCCTCCTTAAAAGAAGTTTCGTCCCGAAACTTAAAACAAGTAGGGAGAAGCAATATTCCCACCAGGTAACTCGACGAGATACACAAAAACCGAGAACTCGCGCCCAACGGCGAAATGCTGCAAGAGACGCAAAGACACATACGGCGTGAAAACACGCTCCACGACGACCAACACAACGCCACCGATAGAGACATAATAAAACCAACAAGTGACAAGCGTCATCAAACTGATAATATGGTCAAGTCAATTATCCGAACAATCATAAAACACAACGAACGAAAATCGATATGATTGACCAACCCAACGGTACATCAATCAAAAGCGAGCCGATCGAACAAATACGAATTCCACCGCCCAAGGGTTGGAAGATTGTAAACGAGACTAATTTCCGAACTTAAGGGAATTACGACGAGTCCGAACATTCGACAATCACGGAACAAGATCAACGAAACCGAACCATCAAACAATTGAATTGCAACGATCGAGACAATGACAACGATCAATCATGTATGAATCATGACGAATAACGAAAATCGAATAGCATCCCCATAGTTCACAAATCGACTCAAGACAATATATACGATCCGTGAAAACGACAAGATATGAGTTCATATAAAATTCACAAGAGCGGAACCGAATTCGGAAAAGTCACAACGACAATTGGATTAACCCGAACAACACCGCAACTTGTTCAAACAACAAAGTGAAGAGTAGAAAAGTCCGTAAAATATCGATTAACGCAAACGAGTCGATAGAGTCGAATAAAATGAAAGCGAAAGATATGGGTATTACACCATATCGCTTTAAAAGAGGTTTCGTCCCGAAACCTAAACAACGAGAACGAAGTGCTAGAATAGCAACCTTCCCAAAAATCTTCTCTTGGCCCGCATCTAATCTCCATGATCGCATGTACCGTGGTCACGACCGCGCCGTTTGCCCTCGGCATATTAAGCGGATACTCTCTCAATACAATGGTACAAAGATCACAAAATAATATACCAAATTGCCATCTCGGCTTTACATATCACATAAGACAACTAATAGCAACTCGATAAGAAGATCCACGAGGTATCCTTTTACATGATATCATTTGAAAATCCTTGGATTTGCATGTTTATTTAAAATATTACTTTGGAAGTGTTTATGGTACCTCGGGCTTTTTGTCAAAAATTTTAAACAACGGACTTTAACTGTCTCATTTGAAATTATTTGCAAAACAATATTTCCTTACAACCGGCACTATCAAAATCACTATGCCACCACACGTCATCATTTTGGAGTGATTCAAGGTCACGCACAATAACTGACTCAGTACAGAAAACTTTTCTAAATCCGAGTTTAAAGTTTAAATCGAGTAAGATTCTTTATCTTTCACAATATAATTTTGAAGATAAAAATTGTATTGGTTTTTGAAAATAGAAATTTTTATGGTGTGAAAGATTTCTGAAATCATGTACTCGAATTATTTGAAAATACAACAATACGTCAAAAATCCTTTTTTTTTTTTAAAAATCTTCTCAACACTACACAATAATCAACGACGGTAACATTTTACAAAATGTTCAGAGGTACTTTAAAACGACTCTTTCAATACCGTCGGGGTTCCTTTAGAAAATTCAAGGCCGGCTCGCCCATTTTAAACGATTTTCAAAGTCCACACGAAGCTGCCGATTAAGCGAACTGTTAAAACTTTATGAAATTTAATTTTTTCCACAACTTGCTCAAGTTTATAAAATTTTCAGAAAAGCGTTTTCGAACACACACACAAAAGACATAATTTATCACTTTATCAAAATACGATCCATTATCATCGAATCCACTCACACGTAAACATTATCTGTCCACATAATTACATTATCACACAAGTGGCCGTTAAAAGATAATTAACATCTAAAACTGAAATCCTTCCTCTCAGTAATGAGGATCCCCAAAACAAGTGCATTCAGGACGACTTAACATTCACACCACCAACTTAGTCACAATTTTGAGCATTATTGACCAAACAATAATGCCAACATCAATACATACCTCCGAACCGACGATCATGAAATCAAAAAAGTCGAAAGCAAGAGCCACGTTTCGAGTAAGTTTTTGGTAGACCTCATTTGGGTTCTTAAAATCAAATTTTGAAAACTTACAAAGCAAGAGGAAAAATATCACATTGAGAAACTTTCCTTGCGGGATCACACCAAGTCATTACTTCAATAAAACGATTCACACAATATATACACACATTTATACACCGGTATCACTTTTCATTCTAGTACAATACAAGAATCAAACAAGTATGGAGTACATATTCACCAGGCACATTTAAACTTCACATAATAACATATAATCACATAAGCTCGTATAACACGGGACGCAACAAAGTAAGGAGACTTACATCCACAGATCGCACGAAGATGATGGCTGCACCTCGATACTAATCATGACCGACACCTCAGACGACGCGTCGCGACACGACTCAGTCAGACACAATCTGACAAGACAAGACAAGAAAAGACCCGACAACACAAAACTCGACCCGACAGCCTAGGTTTCCGCAACCTAAGCTCTGATACCATATTCTGTAACACCCCCAAACCGTTCGGGAATATTACAGCGCCGCAAACCCTCTCCGTGAGGATCTACCAGGCTAAGTATAGAAAATTCAACAACACAATACATGCCAACATGGCTAAATAACTAACCATTAGACCGATTTGGTCTTTTTCCACGACATACACATCAACCATACATTACTCTTTCTCACAACTCATGCCCACGCAGGGGCTAACATAATTCCACATTCCCGTAAAATGGAAATAATAGACACAACGGAAGGACAAAACAACAAGACATCACCAAAAGACTCAACACCGGTCTTCATGTGATTAGTATCGCCGCCTTCCATCATCCTTCGTAACGATCCTGTGAATTGCTCCCCAGCAACCTGCGAATACCTGGACGCAATACAGACATCCACCCCCCGAATACTCGGGGGTTAGCAAAACTCCACTGTTTTGCTAGTGCAAGTATAAATACAAAGACAAGCCATACATATCATACTCCAAGAACATAGAAATCATGAATATACTTCCCGAGATAATTCACTTGATCAAAACAGTTTAGAATACGAAAGATAAGAATATAACCATTTTACAATTTACAAAACATTTTACGATCTCGGGAGTTTTTGAAAACGTTTGGGGTTTAAGAATTTTCAAGCCTTTCGAAATGCTTAGGGACATAGCCCAACAATCGTTTATTTCAAAATACAATTCCGATATCAGATAACAGGGTCCACGACCCAATCATAACATTCCAATTACAACACAGGGGTCCACGACCCAAATCATCCACATCACATACTCGCAAGAATAACCCGGTGGAAACTACACCGTGTCAAACATTACCATGACAACAATCTCACTCAACATACCACAGAGCTACAATGCACAGAGCAACCACAGGACTCACGTACCCTTACCAAATTATCACAGTCAAGGGACAAATCACACACAACACATTTATCGATGCCATTCCAGCCAAGTACGATACCATTTGGACTGCCATTCTAATCAGACGAAATATGCGCCAAAAATCACAATTCTCCAACAAAACATTTCAAAGTTAACCGTTGGTACGAGACTCACGGCCTCCGTACCCCGCAGAGCCCCGTCGGACATCCCTGGGTGGTTAACCACAGTTCGTGATACGCACACTCACGGCAATACGTATCCCTAGAGGTCCCGTCAGACCGTCCCTAGGTGAACATACACATATCATCCACAACGCCACGGGAAGTCATAATTCGAATACTAGAATATGCATACAAATGCTAGGTACTTCGCTAGAATGGCCACTTTAACTGACATATACTCACAATTTATGTCACACCACAACAAACAAGTACCAATGCCAAACAACACAAAGTGTCTCAACCTCCTTACGAAGGAGTAACAGCTAATATCACACGTCACATATTCACCGTATAATTACACATTTCAATACACAATCATCGGCAAATAATTACGGTCTACTAAATTCACTAAACTATGTTCAATATCTTCCATCACACAATACTGAAATACTTAACCAGAAAACACATCTATTCATAAAGCCTATGAGTTATCTTCGAAGGAAAACCTTTATAAAATTATACCGATCCTTTTTGAAAGTTCATTGAAACATTAAAATTCCACATATAATCAATTACCAATTATTACGTCTACGAAACACGAAATGTATGGGCAAGATACTTGCCTCGGTACCGCGGGCAACGAAACAACGAACGAACACGGTCGGATAGCCCTCGAACTTCCAAAAACGACCAAGAATTCGACAACCTCACGATCGCTACGAAAATAACATCACCACGGATAAACAACGTTAAACGGAATCCGAATCAACCGGAAAAACAACAAGGATCCGAGGGTTCCTTCGAAGAAATCGGAAATCAAGCCCCGGGTGATAAAATCGATATATGAGTTACAAAATCCGAAGATCATGGCCAAGACAACAAGAATACCATAACCAAAACATCAAAATCGGACAAATCGGTGAATCACGAAGAAAACCCCCCAAAATCATACAAGTAGGGTTTTAAGCAAGGAAATACCTTGATTTGGACGAAGAACACGGATTAAATGATGATTTAATCAAAAAGGATCTTCCAAAAAGCCTTAGAAATGAGAAGAATCGGCCAAGAACTCGATCTCCCAATCTCCGTCCGATAGCCGCAAGAAAAGTGAAGAAATGAGTAAAACGGCTGCCTGTGCCTTATATAGCCGGCCATCACGGACACTTACGGCCAGAATCGGCGGCCTTACTACCGTAACTCAAGACTTACGGCCGTATCTGGCAGCCCTTACGGCCAGAACCGCATTCGTCCTAAGCCGTCGCACCCGCACGGCCGTAACTCTCGACTCTTACGGCCAGACCGCATTCGCTGTGCCATGCTCGCGATCACTTACGGCCAGAATCGCACCTTACGGCCGTAACTCGGCCGCATCAAGACTGCCGCGTCTCGGCCGTGGCCACCCCGACGGTCCGAACGCCCCGAAACCCGAACTCGAGTAAAAACCGGAGATACGGTTACGAAGTACTCGCAAATACGAATCCGAGCGTTAAGAGAACACACGATTCCGACCACCCGAAGTGTCGGAATTCGACGACGGAAATAATTACCCCAAACTTTGGGAAATTACAAAAATGGCCCAAGACGTCCGAAAATCACGATACGTGATTGAATAACCAAACCGAAGTTAACAACACGTCTAACAAAGTTAAACGGACTTACGTGAAACTCAAATGCAGCTGAACGAGATTCGCAAGAATCGAGCCTGGCGCGGAAAAGTCGCTAAAAAGCTCGGAACTCAACAAAACGATACCGAAACGAACTCGGATGACAAAAAGTGCAGAATTAATCATTCTCGGAATGACGAAACGGTGATGAGCGAGTCGTCAAAACGGACTTCCGCGGAAAAAAGAAATTACCGAAATTCGAAATTGCGGATATTACAAAACTCGATTCGTGAAACTCGGGTGCCTGTGCAGAATCGTGAAACTTGATTCTTGTTCAGTCGAATAAAGGAGAATCGAAGGAAGGGAGACGACTTCGGTTATAATGAGTTACTCGCTAATTCGAGTAACTCGAATAAATTGAGTAAAACTTTTTGTGTTACTCGTTTCGAGTAACACGTTATCGAGTAACCCCTCGTGTTACTTGATTTCGAGTAACCACTCGTGTTACTTGATTTCGAGTAACCCCTCGTGTTACTTGATTTCGAGTAACACTCGTTTCGAGTAACACATTTTCGAGTAACCCCTCGAGTTACCCGAGACACGATTCGAGTAACGGTGGGTTACTCGGGACATATCGGGTTACCCGAGTCACGTTCGTGTTACTCGGGACATATCGAGTTACCCGAACACATATCGGGTTACCCGAGTCACGTTCGTGTTACTCGAGTGTTCACGATTTGTGTTACTCGGGACATATCGGGTTACCCGAGTCACGTTTGCATAACTCACATTCATTTAACTCGATGTCTAATTCGTTTTACCCGATTGTCAACCTTCCTCAATATTATATTTTTTTTGAAGTTGACTCAAATTTATGTTACTCGAAATTACAATATATGACTCGAATTTATTCGAGTAAAGGTCAATTCCGATAATTTGGGTATCAAAAGAGTTGTTGCTAAACTTGGGGCAGAAAAGAATAATACTATATGTAAAAGGGTAAGACAAGCTATTCCAACTATTTTTACATAAGTGTCATGCTAACCGATGTCTTAGGGGTTAGGCCCGTGAGTGAATGCAAATATTCGATTCGGCTAGAGATATTCGTCTCGAGAAAGCTCGATTTGAGTTCAGTTCTTGCAATTAAATATTAAATCAAACGTTAAATTTGAATTCGGTACAAAACGGACCGAACTGTTCGGTCCGGTCCGAAATTTTAGTATTCATCTTAAATCATAGTTCCGGACCGAACCATCAGTCCGATCTTATTTTTGTATTTATAAAACATTTGCTAAAACAGTTGTCTAAAATTTGGATCGAACTATTTGCAAACGTTAGATCCGAAATACCGAGTCGAATCAAACGTCGAAACCTAAAAATATGCTTCAAACTCGAATCGAACCTTAATTTATGATATTTAATCGAATCGGACAGGACCGAATAATATAAAAAATCGGACTGAACCGAACCATCATATTATTCGTTATAGTTTGGTCCGATCACAGTTCCATTAGGAGCACAGGTTAAGGAAATAAAAATGGAAAGAAAATTAAAGTTTTATGTAAAAAGATCACTTTTTTAAATTTCAAAGTATTTACTGCACCACTTTTAAGATTATATCATCTTTTAAGACTTTTGTTTTCTTTTGAAGAAAGTTCTTTTCTTTTATTTCATTCATTTATTAATTAACTAAATTTATTTATGAACAATAATACAAAATAATGTTCCATGTACATGTCGTTTCTGGTGATTAAGGCCCTGTTCTTTTTGACTTATTTTTGATTTTCGATTTTAGTTCGATTCGATTCGATTCGAGTCCATTCGGCCTGGGATTCGGGCCATTCAGTCCATTCGATTCGATTGGGCCTTGGCCATTCGATTCGATTCACTTCGTTCTTCTTCTTCTTATTATTATTATTAATCTTAATTATTATTGTTATTATTACTAATAATATTACTATTATCGTTGTTGTTGTTAATTACTATTATTATTATTATTTACCATTATTATTATTATTATTTACCCTTAATATATATTTCATTCGATTCATTCACCCAAAAGAATGAGCCTTAGTCCAATTTGAGTAACTTATAAACTATATTCGAGTAATACAAATAGAAAAAACGAAATAAACTAATTAAATGAAATAAACTAACTAAACAAAATAAACTAACTAAATTCGACACGATATCAATATTTATAACATTCCCAAATTCGAATTCAACCTCGAATACGAATTATCAAGATTACATAAATAATCAATTCAACACGATATCAATTCAACCGATTCAGAAACCTCATAATCGCCATTTTCTCTATTTAACTCCCAAATTCGTTTTTCTCTATCCGATAATCAATTCAACTTGAATTTAGGCTTGTTATTTAAATAAAGAACACGATATCAATCCCCGTTTTCTATACTTCATTCCCAAATTCATTTTTCTCTACCTAATTTTTTTATTTTTTTATTTCGAGTAACACGAGCAGCCTGTTGGGATTCGGTGCCTAAAACGAAGGCCTAGCGGAAGCGGTAAAATGAAAATTAATTCGATCTGAATCCTACGAGGATCGATCGAGTAACGTATATACGAATATAGAAACGAAATCACAAGAGATATAAGAAACTCACCCTTGTAGTCTGTTGATTAAATGGATTCCTTCTCTTGAGCTATTCCCCAAGCTTTAGATGAATATCCCTACGATCCAATGCGCTCTAAGCTCTTGGATGATCCAACGCCGAAAAGACAACGTCTCTACTTGTCAGCGCCGGAGAAATGACCGGAATGACTAAACCTCGTTATCCTCCAAGGATATGGCTAGAACAAGGTTGTAGAAGCTTTGCCAATCAAGATTACAACACTGTAAGTGTTTAATCTATAATCTCTCTATCTCACAAATGTTTTCTCCAAGAAAAACTTATGAATGTTTTGTGAAGATGATGAATAGTATGAAGCATTGGAAAAAAAATTTCCTCTCTCCTTTCTCTTTCCAAAACCGTAAGGAATCAAGTCTAGGCTAAGGAGATTTAGTCTTCATATTTATTCTCATCATATCTCCCAAAAATTACCTCCCTTTGACAAAATCACCAAAGGTGATATTTTGTCTACTTGATTGGTCACAAGGCTTGAACCCCACCATGTGAAGACCAAGACCAATTGAGGGGTAGGTGATTGGGGCGGCCATCTAGAAGGTGCCGGACGAGTTCGGTCCGTTTTGGACCCCCGTGAGTCCAAACAGATAAACTCCAATTCCGTTCCGATGTATTTATATCGATTAATTAATTCAATTAATTAGTGCATGACCCTCAACTTTCGACGGGACACAATTTTTTATTTAATTTAGAATCAAACATAAAAATAAACTTATATCTAAACACAATAAAAATATATTAATAACATAACAATGAATAATATTATACATCATATACAAATTTTCAAACTCTGAGGTTACTAAACATAAATGTTTGTCTCCGCATCACAATTCTAGATATTCAACAAAATATAATAACCAATAAATATAGTAATATTTTGTATAATTAACCTTTTTTAAGTAAATTTTAAAATTTACGCAAATTGTGAAAATATAAAATATATTATCTAATATCTCACATGTTGTCGAAAATTTTGTTAACATCTTATTATGTGTCTCGCTAGTTATATGATTTACCTAAATCCGTATAAATTTTTTATAATTTTATGATATCCGTAATTTTCATTATATTCTAGTAAATAATATACATATCTAAACAATATATATTGTTTATATATATATATATGTAACGTTCTTATGGTTCTCTCATATAATATTTTCTTGTTGTTCTTCTTTCTTACAGTTATCCTACATAATATCTTCACGTGGTTCTTAGAGTATTCATATGGTTCTCCTGTGTAATTTTCTTATGTTCTCCCATGCACCATGTTCTTATGGTTTTTCCATGTAGCATTTTCTTATTGTTATCCCCTTCAATATCTTCTTACTGTTATCATGTGCAACATCTTCTTAAGTTTTTTTCGTGTAGCATCTTCTTCATATTCTCCAATATTTGAATATTCTTATGGTTCTCCCGTGCAACATATTATTATCATTCTCCTATTTAAGATCTTATTACGTTTCTCCCATATATGATCTCCTATTGATCCTCCCACCTAGCATATTCTTATGGTTCCATCCTATATATTTTATAATTTTCCACTACAACATCTTCCTATCGTTCTCCCATATAGTGGCTTTTTATGATTCTTCTGTGTATTATCTTTTATGGTTCTCCTATATAGCCTCTTATCTGGTACTTATGTGTAATATCTTCTTATGTTCAATGATGGTAATTATAGAGTGTATGATTCACCTAAACCTGTATAAGATTTATAAAATTCATAATATCCACAATATTTGTTGGATTCCATTCGATTCTAAAGATATATTGATATATAAAATATTCTTATGATTTTTTCGTGCAACATATTTTTATCATTCTCCTATTGAGTATCTTCTTATGGTTCTCTCGTGGAGCATCTTCTTATGGTTCCCCATCTATCACATTCTTATGATTCTAGTATGTTTGTTTGGTTCTCGTGTATCATCTTTTTATTGATCTTTCATGTATTATCTTCTTATCATTCTCCCATTCTGTGATTTTTAAGGTTCTTCTATATAGTATCTTCTTAATATTCTTTCACATAGCATCTTGTTATGGTTCACCCGTATATCATTTTATTGCTCACCTTTGTTTGAACATTTTTATCGTTCTCTCGTGCAATATATTCTTATTGTTCTACTATTTAGCATTTTTTTTTAATTTTGTAGAGCATTTATTTATGATTATTTTGTTCAGCTATCTGGCAATATTTTGGTTTTCCCTCGTAGCATATTTGTCGTTCTCTTGTGTCGTATCTTTTTATAGTTCTTCCATGCAATATTTTCTTATATTCAGATATGGCAAATTGCTGATATGCTTTATAAGTATCCTTTTCTTATAATTCGTAGCAACGTAATATTTGAAAACTTTCAAATGTTGTGTGAAAAATATGAACAACGCATTTTTCTCTCCGTCACTTTTTTCATCTTCCGGTCACTTCAAGTCTTTGAGTCTTATATAATGTAGAGATATACTAAAAATATGAGAATAGATTTCTAAAAATATTTTGATAATTATACCTCAATTATGTATTATTATATATAGATTTCAATTCAAAAAATGCATGCATTACCATGAGAAAATTATAAAAAGTATCATTAATTTTAAATTTTATCCAAAAGAAAAAATAATCAATTTTGCACTATAAAGTTGCACGAGGGATGTAATTCTTTTTGGGACCTTTTAGGGACTATAAAGAGATTAAAATCTTAATTAATTGCTTGTACTGGGCACAACATTTACATTCTCAGCTATCTTGCAAAGAAAAAAATTATTCCAACCAATAAATCATTAATAATATTAAGGCGTTGTTAAGTAAAAATAAGTTCTAATCATTAAAGATCAATTTCAGTAAAAAAATTAATTTATTCAGTAAATTCAATTATAAATAAAATTCAGTTCTATTCAGTAATAGTCAATTACATATTTTAATAAATTACAATGTAAATCGACAAAGCCTCAATCAGTAAAATTCAGTTTTAATCAGTAGAAATCTATTTCAGTGAATAAAAATTAATTGTCCGTAAAAAGAATTTCAATTAGCAAAAAATTAGGTGAAATCAATGTAGACACAATCTGCATAAATTATGGTGAGACTAACATACCAAAAATTATTCTAAAAATAGCCACGCTTCCTAGAAGCAGTAATAATAAGTTTAGAAACAACCATAATTTTATCGGCATTTCAAATTATGGAGAATATAGCTTAATTCAAACTTAATGGCTGGTTATTTTCGAAATAAAAAAGACGAAAAGTTCTAAGAAAAAACTGATTTCAAGTATACTTGTATTATCACATTAAATCATGAGATTTAATGATATCATAATTACCTATTACTTGATGATGTTCAAATTAAACGACATTTAACATCATTAGGGATACATTTCTGAAATAATATGTCACATAATTAAATATTATCATTCAAATATCTCGGATTTACATAAATATAATTAGATATTATCATATTTTGATGTCAGTAATAAAAAGAAATATATGTTTTAAGCCGATTCTACATAACTATATTTTATTATTCAATTAGAAAATATAAAGTACTTCATATCAATTAACAACAAAATTTTCCACTAATCAATTATATTTTTTGTAATTGATAGAAATCAAGAATATATTTACTGGTATTTACTTATTATAAATATAGAAGAAGTTTCAAATAAGCTTATTATTAATTATTTTCATTATGAATAAGAATATTTTATTATAAATAGATATGCCACCGCCTCACCAGATATAGATGAATTAATTGATAAACCAATAAAAAAAGTTTTGTCAAAAACTCCCACAAATGACAAATAAGTCAAATCAATGAGAAAGCTAAAAATAATTTAATTTTAATATTATATATATATATAGATTAATTAATAAGCCAATTGTGAAAAAATAAAAATAAAATAAAATTAAAACATATGCCAAATCAATAAGAAGGATAAAAATCCATTTTCAGAATTAATTAAAATTTATATATAGATGTAGAAAGAATAAGAAAATATTATAGAAAAAAGTTCAACGAATATAAAAAATCACAATTAGACATATAAATCAATTTGATGAGAAGGTACCAAAAATTAATTTTAGTAAACAATAAAGCAATAAAGATGACAATTTTTACAGAATATGACTAAAAGGGAACAAAAAAACAAAAAGACATATTCATCATCAATCACAATTAATGTATGAAAGCATTATATATAATATTAATATTACTTAAACTATTGATGGAAAGTTACGCGGGACATACAATCAAAATTTTTTTGTAAACCATTAAAATGCTAATAAAATATGGGAATAACCGTCATTATTGAACAATCAAAATTAAACATCCATATAAGTTATATATTAGTTTTAATTATAGGTTCAATTAGTTTAATTTTAAAAAAAAATCTTAAAAGTGACAAAAAACTTAGAAAATTACACGTAGGTAACAATTAACAACAAATTTTCCACTAAATCAAGAATAAATTTGTAAACGATACTTATTATAAATATAGATAAAGAGTGTCAAACAAATTTTTTATTACTTATTTATTATGAACTTTTATCATAAGATAGACATGACATAGCCCAACCAGATACATATGAATTAATCAATAAGTCAATATTAGAAAGAATTTTAAAAAAGTTATTAAAAGAACCACAAAATAACATATAAGGCAAATCAATAAGGAAGCAGAAAATAATTCAGTTTTTATGTAGTACACACACATACATATATAGATAATTTTATAAATATAAAGATTATTAAATGATTAAAATTAATATGTCAACTATAAAAAATTCAGAAATATAAAAAACATCCTAATAACAAATTTCAGAAAATACCGATTTTTGAACCTACTATTCTAATTCTCTCTAAAATATTTTATCCAGAAAATCGTTCTTGCCTATTTTCATATTTCACACTGTCTTAGTGCAGTCCAGAATTAAGGCTTGTCGTATCCTGCGGTATTCTTGTTTATAACCTTAAGACACATTTCGGGGTGCAAGAAATACTATAAGGAAAGCGTTTTCATGCGTGATTCAAGCCTCGACGTCTTTAATTTTGAAGAATTCTCAAACAATCTTATAGTATATGTTGCAATGGCGACCAAGGCTACTGTTTCGAGTTTGAAGGTGATGAACAAAGACTTCATCAAGTTGGACCGCTTCGATGGAACCAGCTACACTCGCTGACAGGACAAGAAGCATTTCTTCCTCACTGACATGAAGGTCTTCTATGTGCTGGACCCGACGTTGGAGCCTATCCCGGAGCCAACGGAGAAGGATTCTGAAGAACTCAAGGCAGAACGGAAGAAGCGTCAAGAGGACGAGTTGCTGTGTCGTGGCCATATTTTGAACACTCTCTCCGACCGTCTCTACGATCTCCACACCAACAATCCATCGGCGATAGAGATTTGGAAGGCACTCGAGTACAAATTCAAGGTCGAAGAATAAGGTACCAAAAAGTTCCTTGTCTCTAGTTATTTTGATTTTAAGATGTTTGACGATAAGCCCATACTTGCTCAAGTACATGAATTGCAAGTTATTGTCAACAAATTGAGGACCGTGAAGATTGATATTCCAAAGACTTTCCAAGTTGGTGCAATTATTGCGAAGTTGCCCAATTCATGGAAAAGCTATCGGAAGAAATTCTTCTTCACAATACCGAGGACTTCTCTTTGGAGCAAATCCAGAAATATCTTCGAATCGAGGAGGAATCAAGGATGAGAGAAAAGACGACGGATGCCGGTACTTTCAAGGCCAGCGCGGTGAGCACGAAAGTCAAGAGGAAGTGGAATCAAAATGAAAGTTCTTCGGGTCTAAAAAAGGATTCAAAGAAATTCAAGCATTCCGGCAAAGTCAAGTCCGACAACAAGTCTCTGTCCAAGGGGTCCAATGGGGGCAGATATATGTGTGGCAAACCCGGTCACTATGCTCTAGATTGTCGACACCGTAAGACGACGGAAAAAGAAGTCAACGTTGTAACACCCCCAGATTTAACCGGAAATATTACAGCGCCGTGGGCCCCGAGATGGAACCCACAAGGCTAAAAGAAATTTTCGCAAACATTTACATATGCCCAAGAGGCCAACGACGGTACTATCTTTAAAAATTCACAAAGACTTATAAAATCCATTTATCAAAAACCGTCGTAAAAACTCATTTGAAATCGCAAGGCCAAACAAAATTGACACTCAAAAGTTTAGAAAACGATTTCCAAAGTAACCTCAGTTACTAGATACCAAAAGAGCATTTTAAAATACTCACGCAGCGGAAAAAGACCAACCATAAAGATACTCTAGCAGCAGAATACAAGAATCAATCAAGAAACTCAAAGCACAAGACACGTCCTAGCCAGTATCCTCCGGGAAGCTCATCTCTTCACGACCGCTACAAGCTCGATACTCCAAGTACCTAAAAAGAAATCCCACGACGGGGTCAGCCATAATATCCAACAACGATATCAATCACATCACATTAATAATTACATACCAATGAAAGTACAACATAAGAATACGACCAACGTAATCTTACCGCCATAACTTTACTTACTCAAGAAATTCTCATCAGAATAACCATTATCACATCCTGTACTCGATTAAACAATAAACTCGAACATAATATCTGTATTGTACCTCAAACAATACTCAGGATTCTCAAACTATCATCACCAACTCACGATACGGAAATATACCATTTCTGACCAATACAATCCATCGGATAGCATCATCAGATCCCAAAACGATAACTGATTGTCCATCACAAGAAGAATACCAAAGGAAAATACGGAACATACCTCGAGATATGAAGTGCCACGACAATCATATCGGTCTAATCCGAGATCAGATCAATGCAATATGCATACGGTCCTAACACAAGACCTAAAAATGCATACTCATATGACCACGTCAATATGATCACAGCAATAACAATCATGTATACTCAATGGAAATCCGACGATCCATCGCCCTCAGCATAGATCCCTTTGTTGATCCTATCAGATCAACATAAGGTGGATAACTAACAAGATTCCATCAACACAATACTGGTAATCCAACGATCCAGCGCCCTCAGCATAGATCCCCATGATGATCCCGTCGAACCAACGCATGGTGGAAAACCTGTCCAACGATCCGGCCTCAAGATAGATCCCCATGATGATCTCGTCGAACCAACGCATGGTGGACATTCGATCCAGCGCCCTCAGCATAGATCCTCATAATCCCATCGGATTATTTACACAACATAAACAACACAATATGCATACACATATGCAAATCAACACGTTCATCAACATGAACAGCATAACATGCACGACAACATGACAATTTACTAGGACGACTTCATGTTCAACAACATGAAAGAAAAGGTGCGAGACCAAAATAAATAACATTAAACCGTAATCAATATGGAATACTTGCCCCGAATCCTTCGGGAGCAACCTCGATGTCCGATCATCACCGACGATTATCCTCAATGCTCGGCGATCCAAACGTACAATGAACTAGAGATACTCATATCCTCGTCTTTACCATAATGTAACCTCGATACTCGAACATACCAATAACTGAGGTAAAGTATATACATTATGATTTACCTCCCAGAACCGAAAGAACGATATGTGATCCGAATACCCAGAGTTCACAATAATAATCATCGCTATATGCATTATAAACGAAATGAAACTGAAACCATTCATTAAATATTATAACTGAGCAAGTAATAACTTGCCTCGATACCGATACCACGAAGCTGATGCCGAACACATTGCCTTTGTCTACGAGCTCCTCAGCCCCGATCAAAAGCAATACGATGGACATACTCGAACACGACCGCAATATCCGGTTATAGTCACCGATCAACAATCTCAACCTATCGAAGAAATCAAATAACACATATCCGATAACAATTAACAACCGACACGAGCAACCAAATAATCTCAACGATTCAATGATATCTACAATACAAACTCAACTCGATGATCATAATCAATCAATACAACCGATTAATAAACCCCAACGGTTCCACAATATCTCGATTAGACACAAGTCCGGACAATCCAACTCAAACAATTACGAACTCAAAACCGCAACACGATTCATAATCCGATTAATTCAACATACGATCGTCTTGCTATGTTAAATTCATCAAAAGTTCCTCAAGAACACTAATGGATTCGAACTCATGTTCATAACCATTAAAACAACATAATTCGATATCTTTTAACATGAAGATAATCTTCCAATTCGTAATCCAAGTCATGAATCATCGTATTCTTCAATATACACTCTACATAACCTCAAGGATTGTAACAACAACTCCCTAATCATCATCATACGGATCAAATACGGATAATAATACCAAGAACATCCAGAACTCTATGATTTCGTAATCATAATTAACATATTCAAGGTATAAACCATCATATCACCATCTTCCTTTCAACATATGATTCATATAACCTCAAGAATCGAAACAACATCTTAATCCTTTTCATACGAATCATTTACGGATAACAATACCAAAATCCGAAATCAAAGTGAAGAATTCAACAACATACCTCAAGAACATGAATAACCCAATCAAACCCTTCAAGAATCATTGATATCTTCATATCCAAGCTTCTAATCCATGCCTCCAAGCTCACAATAGACTTAAAAGTGTTTAGAACACACTTAGAAGTGAAGAAGGACAGAAGAACGAAGTGAAATGATCAGGAGAAATGAAAGACGAACTTTCATTTTATAAACTGCATCGATCTTTACGTACGTTAACCACCAGCATTAACGTACGTAATGAACTTAGCGTACGCTAAGCGTCCTTAATAACGTACGTAATCTCATTTCCAAAACTAATCGACTGCTGGTCCAATTGGTTACGTCGTAACATTTCCTTCATTACGCATTTAATATGTACGTTGACTTGCTACAAGAAAACTCTATTTAACGACGTTATACACTTCTCGTAGCGTACGTAATGGTCGGGGTTGACTCGCCCTGTCCACATCCGCCGCCGACATCGGGTCCCACTGCCACCATGACTCGGTCTGTCCGATTCTCGTTACGCACGTAATGCTTTCGCCATAACGCATTTAACACAACCAATTTAGCATACGTAAGTCTTCAACATTAGCGTACGCTAAGTATTCTATACTTAGCCAATTTCAACTGTTACCGCCTGTCTCGACATACCGAAAACACATACAAACATACTGAATACATATACTGGATACAATAACATTCTTATACGATATACCCTATATCGAAAGTACGATAATCTGATACACGATATCCTCAAATGTAATCACGACTGATACGACAATTATACCGATATCGACATCTCGTCCTTTATTTATTTTATCCATACCGCATGCATTCCACACTGTACAATATAACTTTGATAAAATAATATCAAACAACAATAGTAGAAATTCCGGATATTACATTCTACACCACTTAAAATAAGTTTCGGCCTCGAAACTTGCAATTCGTCATAAAAACAAACAAACATACGGTTCCACCAAAATATCCCAAAACCATCACGACAACGATCAATCATCATCATTCTGAATAGCCAAAACCGCATACTTACAAATACGCAGGTCGACGATCTCCGGAGATACAAGCAAGCGATCTCACTGTATAGCCTCAATACGCTTACAATCACAATTCCTTGAGTCTCAACAAAATATATCATCTTCGGATGAAACAATCTGCCCGAATCAAATCCTGTCTGCCTGATTACATAATCAAGTCCCAATTTCGATAAGACAAATAATATCCGATATATCTGTGAAACAACTGTCCAAAATAATGACAACCAATCTCGAAACATCGACACAAAATTCGAACACTCGGATGATCACCAACAATGATCAACAATCAACCGAATTTATCATCGACATGATAAATTCCAATATGACCAACCATAGGTCAAAACACAATCGAGAATATCATCAACGTGATAAACTCCAATATTACCAACGCATTTATCAACGAAAATCGAGAATACCTTCACACGGTAAACTCCAACACGATCAACACAGAACCACAGAAACAGATATACGAAAGAATAATATTCTCAAAACGACAAATCAATCACGTACAGTGATTCTCAACGAAACACAACCGACTGGCGAGCATTTCCCTCGGCATACGAACAACGAATCGCAAATCGACGAACATACCAATTCATACAAGGAGTGGGAACGACCACTCAATATCCAAAACAACCAGCATGTGGTCACCATCCCCAAATTTACACTTACAAAGAAATAATTCAAAGATCACAATGGTAAAATCGCGCTACTACCGTACCAATGGAAATCACATAGCACATATGTCCCGGTTTCACAAAATCAAAAGTTCCAAAATTACATCATGCACATGAATCTACAACACGCAGTATATTTCTCTTATCTGATCAATCAACCGATCATCCTTGCATAACCAATCTACCATACTAAACTTCGAATCTCTTTTCCTTGTACCATCGAATTGATATGCCCGATGCACTAAATGCATATGTACATCAATCACATTTTCAAAACCAGTTTGAAATCATATATTCTTGTCACGAAGACAATTTTCGAAAGTTCTTTCAAGAGTTTGAAAACTCAAAACATAAATTTTCGTAAGACTACGAAATGAATTTAAAAATTAAATCGGCTCGCGA
Organism: Orobanche coerulescens; assembly: GCA_033398695.1. Lineage (NCBI taxonomy): Eukaryota > Viridiplantae > Streptophyta > Magnoliopsida > Lamiales > Orobanchaceae > Orobanche > Orobanche coerulescens. Next base: position 6,018,140 of record CM065810.1, read on the forward strand.
GTGCCAAGTTCTCGATAAAAATTCTTTTCGGAAACATACGTTTAAATAAAAAAAATGGAATCATGCAAATGATTGACCACAACCATACTCCTGTATACCAATTCGGTTCGTCACCAATATCCACCGATATTCCATCGGGAAACCACACGATAGAGTTCCAAAATCTCAATATAAACTCCGACTAAAAACTCCTTTCCACATACTACTCGCAACGTCAATCCTTAATCCATCCTGGATCACCTCAAATATGATATGACAAAATATTGAAATAAATCAACAAATCAAACACAACGAAAGACTTCCCGAGAAGTTCCATTTGAACAAGTAAACTAAAAACCTCAAAAGGTAGGAACAAAATAAATAAACGATTGATAAAGAGTTTTACAAATCTCGGGAGTTTTAGAAAATAAGAAAAAGCCTTTTGAAACATTAGGGTCTCAGCCCGTATCTCATTCCGCATTACAAGAAGTTTAAAAAGTAGAAAACCCTTTCGGACCCCAAGTCCTGAGTTATAAAACCATTTCAAAATCGATTGGGTCTCGGCCCAAAATCATTTTCCATAAAACATCCGTAAAACATTCATTTTGAAAGGTATCATTTTCAAATGATCAAAAGCAGTTCATATATCTCAAAATGAATTAACATGCTACATGTTCTTCTCAACCATGCACAATATTTCTCCCCAAATGCACAATTCCGTTCCAAAACTTAACCGACATATTGATTTCCAAAGCAATAACTTCTCAAGATCATCAATCATGTCCCAACTCTGTCACCTTATACTGTAATGCATAACATTTTGCTGAATCTCATAGCATGTCAACTTAGAACGGCAATAAATCTCAATGAAATTCAAAAATCCAAATACTTACAGATCGTGAAGCCGACGATTCCCCGTGATACTGGCACATGTCTCGACTCTAGAAAATACTCGACATGGATATTTTCAAAACACACGTTTGCCAAATCAGTTCGACTCAAGAACACAATACATCTCATTTCAGAGAATCTCGTTAACACCATTTGGAAAGGTTTACAACAAACCCAGTACCACACTGGTAAATCACATAACGTACAAGCCTGAGTGAATGCAACAACTCACGGCTCTAGTATTAGTCAATTGACAACTCGAATGACGTGACAAAACACGACCCAACTCGACCCAAATGCCTAGGTTTTCTCAACCTAATCTCCGATACCATATTCTGTAACACCCCCAGATTTAACCGGAAATATTACAGCGCCGTGGGCCCCGAGATGGAACCCACAAGGCTAAAAGAAATTTTCGCAAACATTTACAAATGCCCAAGAGGCCAACGACGGTACTATCTTTAAAAATTCACAAAGACTTATAAAATCCATTTATCAAAAACCGTCGTAAAAACTCATTTGAAATCGCAAGGCCAAACAGCCGACACTCAAAAGTTTAGAAAACGATTTCCAAAGTAACCTCAGTTACTAGATACCAAAAGAGCATTTTAAAATACTCACGCAGCGGAAAAAGACCAACCATAAAGATACTCTAGCAGCAGAATACAAGAATCAATCAAGAAACTCAAAGCACAAGACACGTCCTAGCCAGTATCCTCCGGGAAGCTCATCTCTTCACGACCGCTACAAGCTCGATACTCCAAGTACCTAAAAAGAAATCCCACGACGGGGTCAGCCATAATATCCAACAACGATATCAATCACATCACATTAATAATTACATACCAATGAAAGTACAACATAAGAATACGACCAACGTAATCTTACCGCCATAACTTTACTTACTCAAGAAATTCTCATCAGAATAACCATTATCACATCCTGTACTCGATTAAATAATAAACTCGAATATAATATCTGTATTGTACCTCAAACAATACTCAGGATTCTCAAACTATCATCACCAACTCACGATACGGAAATATACCATTTCTGACCAATACAATCCATCGGATAGCATCATCAGATCCCAAAACGATAACTGATTGTCCATCACAAGAAGAATACCAAAGGAAAATACGGAACATACCTCGAGATATGAAGTGCCACGACAATCATATCGGTCTAATCCGAGATCAGATCAATGCAATACAGACACGGTCCTAACACAAGACCTAAAAATGCATACTCATATGACCACGTCAATATGATCACAGCAATAACAATCATGTATACTCAATGGAAATCCGACGATCCAGCGCCCTCAGCATAGATCCCTTTGTTGATCCTATCAGATCAACATAAGGTGGATAACTAACAAGATTCCATCAACACAATACTGGTAATCCAACGATCCAGCGCCCTCAGCATAGATCCCCATGATGATCCCGTCGAACCAACGCATGGTGGAAAACCTGTCCAATGATCCAGCGCCCTCAGCATAGATCCCCATGATGATCCCGTCGAACCAACGCATGGTGGACATTCGATCCAGCGCCCTCAGCATAGATCCTCATAATCCCATCGGATTATTTACACAACATAAACAACACAATATGCATACACATATGCAAATCAACACGTTCATCAACATGAACAGCATAACATGCACGACAACATGACAATTTACTAGGACGACTTCATGTTCAACAACATGAAAGAAAAGGTGCGAGACCAAAATAAATAACATTAAACCGTAATCAATATGGAATACTTGCCCCAAATCCTTCGGGAGCAACCTCGATGTCCGATCATCACCGACGATTATCCTCAATGCTCGGCGATCCAAACGTACAATGAACTAGAGATACTCATATCCTCGTCTTTACCATAATGTAACCTCGATACTCGAACATACCAATAACTGAGGTAAAGCATATACATTATGATTTACCTCCCAGAACCGAAAGAACGATATGTGATCCGAATACCCAGAGTTCACAATAATAATCATCGCTATATTCATTATAAACGAAATGAAACTGAAACCATTCATTAAATATTATAACTGAGCAAGTAATAACTTGCCTCGATACCGATACCACGAAGCTGATGCCGAACACATTGCCTTTGTCTACGAGCTCCTCAGCCCCGATCAAAAGCAATACGATGGACATACTCGAACACGACCGCAATATCCGGTTATAGTCACCGATCAACAATCTCAACCTATCGAAGAAATCAAATAACACATATCCGATAACAATTAACAACCGACATGAGCAACCAAATAATCTCAACGATTCAACGATATCTACAATACAAACTCAACTCGATGATCATAATCAATCAATACAACCGATTAACAAACCCCAACGGTTCCACAATATCTCGATTAGACACAAGTCCGGACAATCCAACTCAAACAATTACGAACTCAAAACCGCAACACGATTCATAATCCGATTAATTCAACATACGATCGTCTTGCTATGTTAAATTCATCAAAAGTTCCTCAAGAACACTAATGGATTCGAACTCATGTTCATAACCATTAAAACAACATAATTCGATATCTTTTAACATGAAGATAATCTTCCAATTCGTAATCCAAGTCATGAATCATCGTATTCTTCAATATACACTCTACATAACCTCAAGGATTGTAACAACAACTCCCTAATCGTCATCATACGGATCAAATACGGATAATAATACCAAGAACATCCAGAACTCTATGATTTCGTAATCATAATTAACATATTCAAGGTATAAACCATCATATCACCATCTTCCTTTCAACATATGATTCATATAACCTCAAGAATCGAAACAACATCTTAATCCTTTTCATACGAATCATTTACGGATAACAATACCAAAATCCGAAATCAATGTGAAGAATTCAACAACATACCTCAAGAACATGAATAACCTAATCAAACCCTTCAAGAATCATTGATATCTTCATATCCAAGCTTCTAATCCATGCCTCCAAGCTCACAATCGACTTAAAAGTGTTTAGAACACACTTAGAAGTGAAGAAGGACAGAAGAACGAAGTGAAATGATCAGGAGAAATGAAAGACGAACTTTCATTTTATAAACTGCATCGATCTTTACGTACGTTAACCACCAGCATTAACGTACGTAATGCACTTAGCGTACGCTAACCGTCCTTAATAGCGTACGTAATCTCATTTCCAAAACTAACTGACCTGTTTCGTCCAATTGGTTACGTACGTAACATTTCCTTCATTACGTACGTAATATGTACGTTGACTTGCTACAGTAAAACTCTATTTAACGTACGTTATACACTTCTCGTAGCGTACGTAATGGCCGGGGTTGACTCGCCTGTCCACATCCGCCGCCGACATCGGGTCCCACCTGCCGACCATGACTCGGTCCTGTCCGATTCCCTCGTTACGTACGTAATGCTTTCGCCATAACGTACGTAACACAACCAATTTAGCGTACGTAAGTCTTCAACATTAGCGTACGCTAAGTATTCTATACTTAGCCAATTTCAACTGTTACCGCCTGTCTCGACATACCGAAAACACATACAAACATACTGAATACATATACTGGATCCAATAACATTCTTATACGATATACCCTATATCGAAAGTACGATAATCTGATACACGATATCCTCAAATGTAACTATCGACCAGATACGACAATTATACCGATACTGACATCTCAGTCCTTTATTTATTTATCCATATTGTACAGATTCCACACTGTACAATATAACTTTGATAAAATAATATCAAACAACAATAGTAGAAATTCCGGATATTACATTCTACACCACTTAAAATAAGTTTCGGCCTCGAAACTTGCAATTCGTCATAAAAACAAACAAACAAACATACGGTTCCACCAAAATATCCCAAAACCATCACGACAACGATCAATCATCATCATTCTGAATATCCAAAACCGCATACTTACAAATACGCAGGTCGACGATCTCCGGAGATACAAGCAAGCGATCTCACTGTATAGCCTCAATACGCTTACAATCACAATTCCTTGAGTCTCAACAAAATATATCATCTTCGGATGAAACAATCTGCCCGAATCAAATCCTGTCTGCCTGATTACATAATCAAGTCCCAATTTCGATAAGACAAATAATATCCGATATATCTGTGAAACAACTGTCCAAAATAATGACAACCAATCTCGAAACATCGACACAAAATTCGAACACTCGGATGATCACCAACAATGATCAACAATCAACCGAATTTATCATCGACATGATAAATTCCAATATGACCAACCATAGGTCAAAACACAATCGAGAATATCATCAACGTGATAAACTCCAATATTACCAACGTACGATCAACGAAAATCGAGAATACCTTCACACGGTAAACTCCAACACGATCAACACAGAACCACAGAAACAGATATACGAAAGAATAATATTCTCAAAACGACAAATCAATCACGTACAGTGATTCTCAACGAAACACAACCGACTGGCGAGCATTTCCCTCGGCATACGAACAACGAATCGCAAATCGACGAACATACCAATTCATACAAGGAGTGGGAACGACCACTCAATATCCAAAACAACCAGCATGTGGTCACCATCCCCAAATTTACACTTACAAAGAAATAATTCAAAGATCACAATGGTAAAATCGCGCTACTACCGTACCAATGGAAATCACATAGCACATATGTCCCGGTTTCACAAAATCAAAAGTTCCAAAATTACATCATGCACATGAATCTACAACACGCAGTATATTTCTCTTATTTGATCAATCAACCGATCATCCTTGCATAACCAATCTACCATACTAAACTTCGAATCTCTTTTCCTTGTACCATCGAATTGATATGCCCGATGCACTAAATGCATATGTACATCAATCACATTTTCAAAACCAGTTTGAAATCATATATTCTTGTCACGAAGACAATTTTCGAAAGTTCTTTCAAGAGTTTGAAAACTCAAAACATAAATTTTCGTAAGACTACGAAATGAATTTAAAAATTAAATCGGCTCGCGGGTGCCAAGTTCTCGATAAAAATTCTTTTCGGAAACATACGTTTAAATAAAAAAAATGGAATCATGCAAATGATTGACCACAACCATACTCCTGTATACCAATTCGGTTCGTCACCAATATCCACCGATATTCCATCTAGAAACCACACGATAGAGTTCCAAAATCTCAATATAAACTCCGACTAAAAACTCCTTTCCACATACTACTCGCAACGTCAATCCTTAATCCATCCTGGATCACCTCAAATATGATATGACAAAATATTGAAATAAATCAACAAATCAAACACAACGAAAGACTTCCCGAGAAGTTCCATTTGAACAAGTAAACTAAAAACCTCAAAAGGTAGGAACAAAATAAATAAACGATTGATAAAGAGTTTTACAAATCTCGGGAGTTTTAGAAAATAAGAAAAGCCTTTTGAAACATTAGGGTCTCAGCCCGTATCTCATTCCGCATTACAAGAAGTTTAAAAAGTAGAAAACCCTTTCGGACCCCAAGTCCTGAGTTATAAAACCATTTCAAAATCGATTGGGTCTCGGCCCAAAATCATTTTCCATAAAACATCCGTAAAACATTCATTTTGAAAGGTATCATTTTCAAATGATCAAAAGCAGTTCATATATCTCAAAATGAATTAACATGCTACATGTTCTTCTCAACCATGCACAATATTTCTCCCCAAATGCACAATTCCGTTCCAAAACTTAACCGACATATTGATTTCCAAAGCAATAACTTCTCAAGATCATCAATCATGTCCCAACTCTGTCACCTTATACTGTAATGCATAACATTCTGCTGAATCTCAAAGCATGTCAACTTAGAACGGCAATAAATCTCAATGAAATTCAAAAATCCAAATACTTACAGATCGTGAAGCCGACGATTCCCCGTGATACTGGCACATGTCTCGACTCTAGAAAATACTCGACATGGATATTTTCAAAACACACGTTTGCCAAATCAGTTCGACTCAAGAACACAATACATCTCATTTCAGAGAATCTCGTTAACACCATTTGGAAAGGTTTACAACAAACCCAGTACCACACTGGTAAATCACATAACGTACAAGCCTGAGTGAATGCAACAACTCACGGCTCTAGTATTAGTCAATTGACAACTCGAATGACGTGACAAAACACGACCCAACTCGACCCAAATGCCTAGGTTTTCTCAACCTAATCTCCGATACCATATTCTGTAACACCCCCAGATTTAACCGGAAATATTACAGCACCGTGGGCCCCTAGATGGAACCCACAAGGCTAAAAGAAATTTTCGCAAACATTTACAAATGCCCAAGAGGCCAACGACGGTACTATCTTTAAAAATTCACAAAGACTTATAAAATCCATTTATCAAAAACCGTCAGAAAACTCATTTGAAATCGCAAGGCCAAACAAATGACACTCAAAAGTTTAGAAAACGATTTCCAAAGTAACCTCAGTTACTAGATACCAAAAGAGCATTTTAAAATACTCACGCAGCGGAAAAAGACCAACCATAAAGATACTCTAGCAGCAGAATACAAGAATCAATCAAGAAACTCAAAGCACAAGACACGTCCTAGCTAGTATCCTCCGGGAAGCTCATCTCTTCACGACCGCTACAAGCTCGATACTCCAAGTACCTAAAAAGAAATCCCACGACGGGGTCAGCCATAATATCCAACAACGATATCAATCACATCACATTAATAATTACATACCAATGAAAGTACAACATAAGAATACGACCAACGTAATCTTACCGCCATAACTTTACTTACTCAAGAAATTCTCATCAGAATAACCATTATCACATCCTGTACTCGATTAAACAATAAACTCGAACATAATATCTGTATTGTACCTCAAACAATACTCAGGATTCTCAAACTATCATCACCAACTCACGATACGGAAATATACCATTTCTGACCAATACAATCCATCGGATAGCATCATCAGATCCCAAAACGATAACTGATTGTCCATCACAAGAAGAATACCAAAGGAAAATACGGAACATACCTCGAGATATGAAGTGCCACGACAATCATATCGGTCTAATCCGAGATCAGATCAATCCAATACAGACACGGTCCTAACACAAGACCTAAAAATGCATACTCATATGACCACGTCAATATGATCACAGCAATAACAATCATGTATACTCAATGGAAATCCGACGATCCAGCGCCCTCAGCATAGATCCCTTTGTTGATCCTATCAGATCAACATAAGGTGGATAACTAACAATACACATGTGAACAACAACACATGACAAAATCAAAGATGCGAATTCACAAGATTCCATCAACACAATACTGGTAATCCAACGATCCAGCGCCCTCAGCATAGATCCCCATGATGATCCCGTCGAACCAACGCATGGTGGAAAACCTGTCCAACGATCCAGCGCCCTCAGCATAGATCCCCATGATGATCCTGTCGAACCAACGCATGGTGGACATTCGATCCAGCCGCCAAGATAGATCCTCATAATCCCATCGGATTATTTACACAACATAAACAACACAATATGCATACACATATGCAAATCAACACGTTCATCAACATGAACAGCATAACATGCACGACAACATGACAATTTACTAGGACGACTTCATGTTCAACAACATGAAAGAAAAGGTGCGAGACCAAAATAAATAACATTAAACCGTAATCAATATGGAATACTTGCCCCGAATCCTTCGGGAGCAACCTCGATGTCCGATCATCACCGACGATTATCCTCAATGCTCGGCGATCCAAACGTACAATGAACTAGAGATACTCATATCCTCGTCTTTACCATAATGTAACCTCGATACTCGAACATACCAATAACTGAGGTAAAGCATATACATTATGATTTACCTCCCAGAACCGAAAGAACGATATGTGATCCGAATACCCAGAGTTCACAATAATAATCATCGCTATATGCATTATAAACGAAATGAAACTGAAACCATTCATTAAATATTATAACTGAGCAAGTAATAACTTGCCTCGATACCGATACCACGAAGCTGATGCCGAACACATTGCCTTTGTCTACGAGCTCCTCAGCCCCGATCAAAAGCAATACGATGGACATACTCGAACACGACCGCAATATCCGGTTATAGTCACCGATCAACAATCTCAACCTATCGAAGAAATCAAATAACACATATCCGATAACAATTAACAACCGACACGAGCAACCAAATAATCTCAACGATTCAACGATATCTACAATACAAACTCAACTCGATGATCATAATCAATCAATACAACCGATTAATAAACCCCAACGGTTCCACAATATCTCGATTAGACACAAGTCCGGACAATCCAACTCAAACAATTACGAACTCAAAACCGCAACACGATTCATAATCCGATTAATTCAACATACGATCGTCTTGCTATGTTAAATTCATCAAAAGTTCCTCAAGAACACTAATGGATTCGAACTTATGTTCATAACCATTAAAACAACATAATTCGATATCTTTTAACATGAAGATAATCTTCCAATTCGTAATCCAAGTCATGAATCATCGTATTCTTCAATATACACTCTACATAACCTCAAGGATTGTAAGAACAACTCCTTAATCATCATCATATGGATCAAATACGGATAATAATACCAAGAACATCCAGAACTCTATGATTTCGTAATCATAATTAACATATTCAAGGTATAAACCATCATATCACCATCTTCCTTTCAACATATGATTCATATAACCTCAAGAATCGAAACAACATCTTAATCCTCTTCATACGAATCATTTACGGATAACAATACCAAAATCCGAAATCAAAGTGAAGAATTCAACAACATACCTCAAGAACATGAATAACCCAATCAAACCCTTCAAGAATCGTTGATATCTTCATATCCAAGCTTCTAATCCATGCCTCCAAGCTCACAATCGACTTAAAAGTGTTTAGAACACACTTAGAAGTGAAGAAGGACAGAAGAATGAAGTGAAATGATCAGGAGAAATGAAAGACGAACTTTCATTTTATAAACTGCATCGATCTTTACGTACGTTAACCACCAGCATTAACGTACGTAATGCACTTAGCGTACGCTAAGCGTCCTTAATAGCGTACGTAATCTCATTTCCAAAACTAATCGACTGTTTGCCCAATTGGTTACGTACGTAACATTTCCTTCATTACGTACGTAATATGTACGTTGACTTGCTACAGTAAAACTCTATTTAACGTACGTTATACACTTCTCGTAGCGTACGTAATGGTCGGGGTTGACTCGTCTGTCCACATCCGCCGCCGACATCGGGTCCCACCTGCCGACCATGACTCGGTCCTGTCCGATTCCATCGTTACGTACGTAATGCTTTCGCCATAACGTACATAACACGACCAATTTAGCGTACGTAAGTCTTCAACATTAGCGTACGCTAAGTATTCTATACTTAGCCAATTTCAACTGTTACCGCCTGTCTCGACATACCGAAAACACATACAAACATACTGAATACATATACTGGATCCAATAACATTCTTATACGATATACCCTATATCGAAAGTACGATAATCTGATACACGATATCCTCAAATGTAACTGTCGACCAGATACGACAATTATACCGATACTGACATCTCAGTCCTTTATTTATTTTATCCATACTGTACAGATTCCACACTGTACAATATAACTTTGATAAAATAATATCAAACAACAATAGTAGAAATTCCGGATATTACAAACGTCACTATGACCATGGGAACATAATCGCTACGACGAGCGAAATTATGGCGGTCAAGGGCAAGGTTCAAGGGTGGTGGTACGACACTTGTGCTACCGTCCACATATCCTATAATGGGACTTCTTTCAACACTTATTCTGAAGTCGACGGAGGACAAAAAGTTCAGATGGGAAACGAGCAATGCTCAAAGGTCATCGGCATCGGAAACGTGGAACTCAACTTCACATCAGGGGAGAAGGTCACTTTGACCAATGTTCTCCATGTTCCAGAAATGAGTAGGAACCTTGTTAGTGGTGATCCTAGATAAACTGGAGATCAAATCTGTGGATGAGTCGGGCAAGCTTATCTTGACCCGTAATGGTATATTTGTTGGAAAGGGCTACTCTAGTGAAGGGATGGTCAAATTATGTATTATTGACAATGTTATTAATACAATTCCTCCTTCTGCTTATATGATTGATTCCGTTTCTTTATGGCATAGTAGATTAGCACATATAGGATTTAGCACTATGAAAAGATTAATTAAATGTGGTTTAATTTCGTACAAATCTGATAAATTAGATGAATATGAAATATGTGTGAAATCTAAAATGACAAAGAAACCCTTTTATAGTGCAGGGAGAAATTATAAATTGTTAGATCTTAGACATTCTGATTTATGTGAATTTAATGACATGTTAACCCATGGAGGAAATATGTATTTTATTACCTTTATTGATGATTGCTCTATATTTACATATGTGTATTAATTAAAATATAAAGACGATGCTTTTAATGCTTTTAAGGTGTATATGGCTGAAGTTGAAAACCAATTAGGAACTAATATTAAAGTTTTTAGAAGTGATAGAAGTGGTGAATATTTTTCTAGTGATTTTAATGCCTTTTATGAAGAAAATGATATTATTCATGAATGTTTCACACCACGAACACCACAGCAAAACGGTTTAGCCGAACGTAAAAATAGAACACTTCAAGAGATGATAAATGCCATGTTAATGCATTCTGAATTACCTTTTAGTTTGTGTCAAATTTTTCCGTACGAGATATGAAAAGGGTGAAAGCCGAATATTGGGTTTTTCAAAGTGTGGGAGTGCGTAGACTACTACAAAAACATGTATCCTAAAATGACCAAGTTGGGTCATCAAGGGATACGAATTGCTTTTATTGGCTACGAATAGCAAGGCATATAAACTTCTAAATTTAGAATCTAATATCATAGTAGAATCCCGAGATGTGGAATTCTTTGAGAACTCTAATTCTAAGGAAAAGGAATCTCAAAATCCCATAAATGAAAAACCACGAGAGGAGAGTTCTTCTAGTGTTGTTGTAGAACAACCAGAACCTCGAATTAGTAAGAGAGTCCGTAAGACAAAGGATTTAGGACCTGATGAAATAGATTCTCAACTTATTTCCTTTTACCTAGTAGAAGGAAATAGAGAGAATTTTACCCGAATGATTCTGATTATTCTTCTTGTCTAAGATGATCCTAGGACTTATAATGAAGCAGTGGCTTCTCGAGACTCTGCTTTTTGGAAGGATGCTATCCAAGATGAAATGGATTCTATTATGGCAAACCATACTTGGGAGATTGTCGATCTACCCAAAGGGTCGAGACCCATTGGATGTTAGTGGGTGTTTCCAAAGAAATATCATAGAGATGGTACTCTTAACACTTACACGGCTAGATTGGTAGCCAAAGGATTTCGACAACGGGAAGGAATCGATTATTTTGAGACATATTCACCGGTAGCAACAACGACAACAACTAGAGTGTTGTTTGCCTTGGCTTCTTCTTTATATAACCTGAATGTTCATCAAATAGATGTCAAGACGGCATTTCTAAATGGACAAAAGGTTTGCAAGCTTGTTAAATCCTTATATGGATTAAAACAAGCACCCAAATAATGACATCAAAAGTTTGACTCGGTCATACTTTTGAATGGATTTATTCCTATCGTTTGCGACACGTGTTTGTACACAAAGGTGTGTGGTAACCTTGTGATCTTCCTTTGTCTCTTTGTTGATGATATGTTGATAATTAGCAACGAGATGAAAGTAATACTAGAAACGAAGAGGTTTATATCTTCCACTTTCAAAATGAAAGATCTTAGACAAGTTGATACTATTTTAGGTATCAAGGTTTATAGAACCAATGGGGGTTATGAACTTAGTCAATCACACTCTGTTAAAAAGGTGCTTGACAAGTTCAAACATTTAAAGTTCAAGGAGGTGAATACCCCTTTTGATCCAAGTGTAAAACTTGAAAAGAATGATGAAAGAGCTGTGGCTCAATTGGAATATGCTAGTGCTATTGGTTGTCTTATGTACTTGATGCAATGTACTCGACCAGACATAGCATTCGCCGTTAGTAAAATTAGCAGATTTACTAGCAATCCAGGTGCCGAGCATTGGAAGGCCATTGGAAGAATTTTTGGATTTCTTCTAAAAACCAAGAATCTTGGACTTCAATACGGTCAGTTTCCTGCCGTACTAGAAGGATATATTGACGTAAGTTGTATATCGAGTGTCAGAGATAACCAATCTATGACAGGATGGGTGTTTACACTTGCCGGAGTAGCAGTTTCTTGGAAATCATAGAAATAAACGTGTATTACTCATTCGACCACGGAATCAGAGTTCGTGGTTCTGGATTCCGCAGGTCAAGAGGCTGAATGGTTAAGGGATCTTCTTTTAGAAGTTCCATTGTCTAAAGACAATATATCGACCGTGTTGATACATTGTGATAGTCAATCAACCTTAGCAATAGCATACAGTGAAGTGTATAATGGAAAGTCTAGAAATATTAGTCTTACACATCACTATGTGAGGAAATTGATCAAAGATGGAATCATTTCACTCACATATGTGAGATCAAGCTTTAACATTGCTGATCCCTTCACTAAACCTCTTGCAAGAGATTTGGTGAAATCGACCTCGAGAAGGATGGGTCTTAAACTCCTTGAGTAGTGATCAGACTATGATGGCAACCTAACCTAACGTTAGGAATTGACTAACATTAGGTTCAATGGGTAAGAACAATTCATTGATTAGGATGGTCACAACATTATACGGTAATGTTGGCTGTTACTATTGGAGGTTGAGTTTTTCTTAACTCTTAATGAAGTTCAGTCATGAGGACAAGTATCTGTAAGTAACATAGATGTTGTAAGAACTTCACCTATGTGATTTTAAAGATGGTGCCATCCCAAAGTGAGAGTTAGAGTTTCTCTCATTAAAAATTCACGAGACGGGATGAGCACATGACAATTAACGGTGCTAAGCATGAGATGTAGACAAAGAACACTAAAGGGTGTGTGTTGAGTAACACCAACTTTATCACAAGGAAAATAGATTCAAAACCTAGCTACGTAATTTCCCATAAAGTCCTGTGCTGCTTGTACTAAGAATTAGTTCAAATCGAAAGATACTTATCTGTACTAACACTCTTTGTTTTTCTTCTGGATTATATTTTGTCTTTTCTGAAGAAGTGGGGGATTATTGGAAAAGCTAAAAATTAAATAAGGGATTTAATTATCTAAAGCTTTTATTTGATTGTTCATTAAAAGACAAAATAGTGTGTTGCTATTGAGAGAGTATGTATTGTTAGTGGAAAAGAGTCCCACATGGAACAAACACAAAGGAATTGAGCACCTTATAAGTGTAGCATTTAATAACCATTAATAAACATGTGGTAGTGGAGGGACTATGCCATGTGGATGTGAGGTGGAGTTGAGGTGGCAAATCTATGCTATTTTTCACTCTCACAATTCCACTCGCCGGTGTCGCCACTGGCATCTGACGTTCGACGTCTGGCTCCAGCTCGGGATCGGGCTCGGTCCCGGGCTCGGGATTGGGCTCGGGCTTAGAGGCTTAAGTGGCGCTTCGTAGGCGCACTTTGGCACTTCGGCACGTCGGTCACGTGGGATCGGGCGAGTCCGGCGAAACAATCGGTCAGCGGGCTTCTCGTGGCGATTCTCGTCAACGGTCGCACCTCCTCAATCAGTGATTATTTTTTGTTGCCGTTTTGAATGGACAGTCGTGTCGTTTCAAAAAGAACAATCGTTTGGCCAACAGTCGTGTCGTTTTGAACGAAGTGGTGCTCCTGTTCGTCGAAATTTTTCACGAATAGGTACGATTCCTATATAAATCATGTTCGGGATCAGATATAAATACCGATTTGGGAACCTATTATTCTAATTATCTCTAAAACATTTTATCTAGAAAATTATTCTTGCCTATTTTCGGATTTCACTCTGTCTTAGTGCAGTCTGGAATTAAGTCTTGTCGTATCCTGCGGTATTCTTGTTTATAACCTTAATATACATTTCAGGGTGAAAAAAATAATATAAGGAAAGTGTTTCCATGCGTGATTCAAGCCTCGACAGCTTTAATTTTGAAGAATTCTCAAACAATTTCATAGTATCTGTTGCAATGGTGACCGAGGCTACTGTTTCGAGTTTGAAGGTGATGAACCAAGACTTCGTCAAGTTGGACCGCTTCGATGGAACCAACTACCCTCCCTGGGAGGACAATATGCGTTTCTTCCTCACTGCCATGAAGGTCTTCTACGTACTGGACCTAACATCGGAGCCTATCCGGGAGCCAACGAAGAAGGATTCTGAAAAACTCAAGGCAGAACAGAAGAAGCATCAAGAAGACAAATTGCTGTGCCGTGGCCATATTTTGAACACTCTCTACAATCTCTACACCGACAATCCATCGGCAATGGAGATTTGGAAGGCACTCGAGTACAAATTCTAGGCCGAAGAAGAAGGTACCAATAAGTTCCTTGTCTCTAGTTATTTTGATTTTAAGATGTTTGGCGATAAGCCAATACTTGCTCAAGTACATGAATTGCAAGTTATTGTCAACAAATTGAGGGCCGCGAAGATTGATATTCCGGAGACTTTCCAAGTTGGTGCAATTGTTGCGAAGTTGCCCAATTCCTGGAAAAGCTATCGGAAGAAACTTCTTCACAATACCGAGGATTTCTCTTTGGAGCAAATACAGAAACATCTTCGAATCGAGGAGGAATCGAGGATGAGAGAAAAGATAACAGATGCCAGTACTTTCAAGGCCAATGCGGTGAGCGCGAAAGGTAAGAGGAAGTGGAATGAAAAATGATGTTCTTCGGGTCCCAAAAAGGATTCAAAGAAATTCAAGCATTCCGGAAAAGTCAAGTCTGGCAACAAGTATGTGTCCAAGGGGTCCAAAGGGGGATGCTATGTGTGTGGAAAATCTGGTCACTATGCTCGAGATTGTCGACACCGTAAGATGGCAGAAAAAGAGGTCGACGCCACTATGACCATGGGAACATAATCGCATGGCGAGCGAAATTATGGCGGTCAAGGGCAAGGTTCAAGGGTGGTGGTACGACACTTGTGCTACCGTCCACGTATCCTACGATAGGACTGCTTTCAACATCTATTCTGAAGTCGACGGAGGACAAAAAGTTCAGATGGGAAACGAGCAATGCTCAAAGGTCGTCGGCATCGGAAACGTGGAACTCAACTTCACATCAGGGAAGAAGGTCACTTTGACCAATGTTCTCCATGTTCCGGAAATGAGTAGGAACCTTGTTAGTGGTGATCCTAGATAAACTGGGGATCAAATCTGTGGATGAGTCGGGCAAGCTTATCTTGACCCGTAATGGTGTATTTGTTGGAAAGGGCTACTCCAGTGAAGGGATGATCAAATTATGTATTGTTGACAATGTTATTAATACAATTCCTCCTTCTGCTTATATGATTGATTCCGTTTCTTTATGGCATAGTAGATTAGCACATATAGGATTTAGCACTATGAAAAGATTAATTAAATGTGGTTTAATTTCGTACAAATATGATAAATTAGATGAATATGAAATATGTGTGAAATCTAAAATCACAAAGAAACCCTTTTATAGTGTAGGGAGAAATTATAAATTGTTAGATCTTAGACATTCTGATTTATGTGAATCTAATGACATGTTAACCCATGGGGGAAATATGTATTTTATTACCTTATTGATGATTGCTCTAGATTTACATATGTGTATTTATTAAAATATAAAGACGATGCTTTTAATGCTTTTAAGGTGTATAAGGCTGAAGTTGAAAACCAACTAGGAACTAATATTAAAGTTTTTAGAAGTGATAGAAGTGGTGAATATTTTTCTAGTGATTTTAATGCCTTTTATGAAGAAAATGATATTGTTCGTGAATGTTCCACACCACGAACACCACATCAAAATGATTTAGCCGAACGTAAAAATAGAACACTTCAAGAGATGATAAATGCCATGTTAATGCATTCTGAATTACCTTTTAGTTTGTGTGGTGAAGCTTTACTTTCTGCATGTCATATTTTAAACCGTATACCTTTAAAGAAAACCCAAATTTTTTCGTACGAGATATGGAAAGGGTGAAAGCCGAATTGGGTATTTCAAAGTGTGGGGGTGCCCAGCCTACTACAAAAACATGTATCCTAAAAGGACCAAGTTGGGTCATCAAGGGATACGAATTGCTTTTATTGGCTACGAATAACAAGGCATATAGACTTCTAAATTTAGAATTTAATGTCATAGTAGAATCCCGAGATGTGGAATTCTTTGAGAACTCTAATTCTAAGGAAAAGGAATCTCAAAATCCCATAAATGAAAAACCTTGAGAGGAGAGTTCTTCTAGTGTTGTTGTAGAATAACCAGAACCTCGGATTCGCAAGAGATTCAATAAGACTAAGGATTTAGGACCTGATGAAATAGATTCTCAACTTATTTCCTTTTACCTAGTAGAAGAAAATAGAGAGAATTTTACCCGAAAGATTCCGATTATTCTTCTTGTCGAAGATGATCCTAGGACTTATAATGAAGCAGTGGCTTCTCGGGACTCCGCTTTTTGGAAGGATGCTATCCAAGATGAAATGAATTCTATTATGGCAAACCATACTTGGGAGATTGTCGATCTACCCAAAGGGTCGAGACCCATTGGATGTAAGTGGGTGTTTCGAAAGAAATATCATAGAGATGGTAATCTTAACACTTACAAGGCTAGATTGGTAGCCAAAGGATTTCGACAACGGGAAGGAATCGATTATTTTGAGACATATTCACTGGTAGCAACAACGGCAACAACTAGAGTGCTGTTTGCCTTGGCTTCTTCTTTGTATAATCTGAATGTTCATCAAATAGATGTCAAGATGGCATTTCTAAATGGAGATATCGATGAGGATATTTACATGGAGCATCCGAAAGGCTATGTGCTTTCGGGTAATGAACAAAAGGTTTGCAAGCTTATTAAATCCTTATATGGATTAAAACAAGCACCCAAATAATGACATCAAAAGTTCGACTCGGTCATACTTTTGAATGGATTTATTCCTAATGTTTGCGACAAGTGTTTGTACACAAAGGTGCGTGGTAACCTCGTGATCTTCCTTTGTCTCTATGTTGATGATATGTTGATAATTAGCAACGAGATGAAAGGAATATTAGAAACGAAGAGGTTTCTATCTTCCACTTTCAAAATGAAAGATCTTAGACAAGTTGATACTATTTTAGGTATCAAGGTTCATAGAACCAGTGGGGGTTATGAACTTAGTCAATCACACTCTATTAAAAAGGTGCTTGACAACACTACACCAGAATCATGATTTTGTGACTGTCAAAAACTGTCACAAATGGCAATAACAGTCACAAATGACTGTCATAAAATCACCAGTCACAAGTTTTTTTGTGACTGTCAAAAACAGTCACAAAAAAGTGACAAACCTCATTTATATGACTTTACAATACCACTTTTTATGGCAGTCACAAATATCATTTGTGACTGTCATTAGCAGTCACAAATTTCATCTTTTGTGACAGTCATTAGCAGTCACGAATTTCAACTTTCGTGACTTCCATAGACAGTCACAAATATCATTTTTCATGATTGTCTTGTGACTGTTTTTAGAAGTCACAAATTGTTGAAAAAAATACAAAAAAAAATAATAAAACCCCATTTTTCTCTGAATGCAATCTAATTATTTTTCACAATGAATTCATAATACAATCCAAACATATTTCTCAAAGTATTCACACAACACTCCAATTAATTTTTACAGGACATATAAAAATCACAATGTAATGCTCAAAATTAGCACGTAAAGAAACATCTGAACCTACCCATTGTGAATAAAGCACTTATACAACTTATACACAAGTAAAACACTTATACAACTTATTCACCAAACAATCTCTTGTAAATTTTTCATTCATGCTTTAGCTTCTAATTGCGAACACTACCAAACTTCTGATTGGTACATCTGCCCTGCAGTCCCTTCAAAAATTGCCACATCCAGCATGAACTGCAGAATAATCACAAAGGAATAAAACAAAAACGAAAAATCATAATTAATATCTTGCTCGATCCAATCTATCATCATGAATATCATTAAGGTAGCACTACTACGAAAATAGGATTTCACATCGGTTTTTATGTACTATTCACATCGGTATTGAAATCGATGTTGTATCCACCGATGTTAAAATTCACATCGGTTTTTAAAAACCGATGTGAAAATGAGTAATTCACATCGGTTATGCCTCACAACCGATGTAAAATTGATGCAAAAAAAATTTCACATCGGTTTCTTCAATAACCGATGTGAATTTCAACTACAGGAAGAATCTGCCCGTTTTTCACATCGGTTTCCCATAATACTTTTTGCATAGGCAACTCGAAGAATCTGCCCGTTTTTCTCCAAAGTAGTACCATTTGTTGCTTTGAGTGATATCACAGCTTCTCTACATTTGAATAATTGAATGAAGAGAGGTTATATACAATTCTACATAAAAATCTGCCCATTTTTCTCCATACTACCTCAACACAGAAACACATATGATATCAGTGATATGACTCAACATGTAACTTATTTCATTTTTTATAATAAAAGTTTTACTCTATATTAAAAGTCTGAGATTTGTCTACATGTAATTTGTTATAGCATGTAGTGTCCGAAAACATAAGTTTTTTAATTCTTATTTTCTCTTTCATAGAAAAGGAAGTCACTCGCTGACCACTCAATGCTTGCAAAGATTTCATCGGTAATAATACGTGCACCAGCAAGAAGACTTCCCAAGCCAATTCTAAATGAGCAGGAAACAAAAATAAAAATCATGAGTTGAAGAGTGTGTGTGTGTGTATCCAAACGTACTCGAGGAAATTGCTACAGACCCTGGAAAAAGGTACATGTTATTTGCTTGATTCACATGACTTGTTTTCCTATTCCCTGTCGTGAAAAGAACAAATTAGTACTCACAAAATCCTAAAACTTGTCATGGTGATGAAATTATAAATAATCATTGGCAAAATCAGAAGAATACCGAGATCAACATTATCAAAAGGGCTTTCACTTGCGAAGACAATATTGTCACCAGCATGTTCGAAGGCTTCTATAGCAGTGCATTCAGCTGTTCCAAACCGTGTGAAGATTTTCTTAGTTTTTGCCAAAATAGAAGTATTATGACTGCATGAAATGAAATGTTTAAAGTAGTAAGGAGTAGAGGACAAACCATTAGTAGTAGGATTTGACATAGCAAAAATAGCAGGTTTTATGGAGTCCGACTCTCTCTCGCATGGCCTTTAGGACCTCTTTACAAGCTCAACAATTTAATTAATTATTTAAAACACATTCACAAACTCATTAAACATGCCATGCAATGAAGTACGGAGTCTAAATAACAGCATAGTTTATTAACTTGGTAAAAAGCAAATTTAATCCTTCACAACAAAATCTTATGACAGAAAACATAAAATGCATTAACACTAGGTGGATAGATCACAGAGGGACTTTAGAAATCAAATGGGTCTTAATGAACACTCATGCAAATATGAAAAATAATGGTTTTTAAGGTTTCGAATTACACATATGAAGGAAAGATCTTCAAAAAATCTTGCGAGTTTCAATGTCATAAAATCCTGTTTTTGGTGTAGTGGCAGCTGCAAGCAACATTGATTTTTAGTCATTTCGATGAAATGATATCGTTTCATGCACTGATTAGCATCCATTTAAACATTCCAAAAAAATTCAACCGATATACAGGAACTTCTATTTGTCAAAAAGATTATAAGCTATGTAACAAGAAATGATCTAGGTCCTAAACCAGTACACGAAGAGTATCAAGTTAGAAGCTATCAGAAATAGTGTGGCAAACTAGTAAACAAACTTTCATGACTATATTTTTTGTACTATAACGACAAACTACAGGGTAAGAAGGTTCCCATCAAATATGAACCAAACAAATTCTAGAATAGAAGAATATTTTTGGTAGTATCTGTATGAGATCTTCAAGCTATTAATATGACTGAAAGGAGTTGGCACTGACTGACCTGCTATGAGTTCCAAGCAAAGGCACAAAAGTTATTTCCCTTGAGATCTAATGGAAGTGGTGGGTCCTGTAGGGATACAATGATCACTTAAGTAAATTGGAAGTAATTGTGTTAAATAGGATTCAAAATAATTTTCTAACATGCAATGCTCACATCATGGCATCAAATCTCCAACCTCAGCTTGAATAAACAAAAAATAATGGAAAATCGATAGCTAAAACAATAGATATGCATGAAATGTACATTGGCATACCTTGAATGGATAATTGATCTTGAGGACATAATTCTCCCCGCGAGGTATATCTGATCTCTCGATTGCATAATTTCTCTAGAAAGGAAGAAAGAAACATGCAACATAAGGGCTTTAGAGTTTTATGGAGGTAATACAATGATTCCGGATCAGAATCAAAATGATAAAATGTTAACTACATAATTACTACAATAATAGCATATATATACACACAAAAAAAAGGTCTAGTGCAATAATTTGAGGCCTTGAGCACTTAAAAGTGATTTTAGATCAATTAGAATAATATTTTTTGTTGTTGAATCACAGAATTACCAACGCAGATGGAAAACATAACTTCAAGCAGTTTGCATGCCTCGTTTGGCACTACCAACGGGGAAAAGATAACAAAAACCAAAAGTGAGGGGAAATAGGTTATGAGATATAGAAAAGTAGGGGAAAATGCATTTTTAAAAATTATATATGAGAAGGAAAAAAAAAGATGAAATATGATAAAAGGCAACAGAGATCTTATAGATTCTAAAAAAGGAAAAAGTAAACCTTCTTCCGAATCGGAGCCGGAGCTGGCCGAGTCGCTGTCGGCGGAGTAATCGGGATTGTTCTTTGCTAAGTTGAGCCACTTGCGCAGCACCAGGCTCTGCCGTGAGACCTTCTACAGCGAAACACATTGATTTCCGTCCAAATTCCTCGCAATCAATCTCTCATGAAAAAAGTAGAGGGGAAAACACACAGAAATATCTTAAACAAATTACAGAACTAAAATTCTCGGGAATGAAGATCCAGGAGATAAAAAATAATAAATTATTGACCTCCGGCTGCTGGTGGTTGTTCTTCACTTTAGTCCTCATGCCTGCCTGAACAGATACTCTGTAGGCAAAAGCGTGAGAAATTTCAGAAAACCAAAAATGAAGAAAAAGTTGAGCGCATTGGGTTCCAAAATGAGAGTTTTTCGGAGCAAATTTTTTGGGAGGAGTTTTTCGGAGCAAAATTTTGGGAGAAGTTAGAAACGAAGAAAAACGACTGGTGGCGTAGGAGAAGAAGATAGAGATAGGGTTTTCAATTTTTCTACCTTTCTTAATTAATATTTTCTAAAAATTTAAATTATGACAGTTAATAAGAGTCACAAAATTATTGTCGCTTAACTTGAAAAAGTTTATGACTGCTCAGGGCAGTCAAAATTCTTATGACAGTCATTAACAGTCACAAATACTTGGATTTATCACAGTTTGGTATTTGTGACTGTTATTGACAGTCACAAAGTTGTGACTGTCATTGGCAGTCACAAATTCAGCGAGTTTGAATGTCACAAAATCCTGTTTTTGGTGTAGTGAAAGTTCAAACATTTAAAGTTCAAGGAGGTGAATACCCCTTTTGATCCAAGTGTAAAACTTGAAAAGAATGATGAAAGAGATGTGGCTCAATTGGAACATGCTAGTGCTATTGGTTGTCTTATGTACTTGATGCAATATACTTGACCAGACATAGCATTCGCCGTTAGTAAAATGAGCAGATTTACTAGCAATCCAGGTGCCGAGTATTGGAAGGCCATTGGAAGAATTTTTGGATTTCTTTTAAAAACCAAGAATCTTGGACTTCAATACGGTCAGTTTCCTGCCGTACTAGAAGGATATATTGACGTAAGTTGGATATCGAGTGTCAGAGATAACAAATCTATGACAGGATGGGTGTTTACACTTGCCGTAGGAGCAGTTTCTTGGAAATCATAGAAATAAACATGTATTACTCATTCGACCATGGAATCAGAGTTCGTGGTTCTGGATTCCGCAGGTCAAGAGGCTGAATGGTTAAGGGATCTTCCTTTAGAAGTTCCATTGTCTAAAGACAATATATCGACCATGTCGATACATTGTGATAGTCAATCAACCTTAGCAAGAGCATACAATGAAGTGTATAATGGAAAGTCGAGACATATTAGTCTTACACATAACTTTGTGAGGAAATTGATCAAAGATGGAATCATTTCACTCACATATGTGAGATCAAGCTTTAACATTGCTGATCCCTTCACTAAACCTCTTGCAAGAGATTTGGTGAAATCGACCTCGAGAAGGATGGGTCTTAAACTCCTTGAGTAGTGATCAGACTATGATGGCAACCCAACCTAACGTAAGGAATTGACTAACATTAGGTTCAATGGGTAAGAACAAGTCATTGATTAGGATGTTCACAACATTATACGGTAATGCTGGCTGTTACTATTGGAGGTTGAGTTTTTCTTAACTCTTAATGAAGTTCAGTCATGAGGACAAGTATCTGTAAGTAACAGAGATGTTGTAAGAATTTCACCTATGTGAATTTAAGGATGGTGCCATCCCAAAGTGAGAGTTGGAGTTTCTCTCATTAAAAATTCACGAGACAGGATGAGCACATGACAATTAACGGTGCCAATCATAAGATGTAGGCAAAGAACACTAAAGGGTGTGTGTTGAGTAACACCGACTTTATCACAAGGAAAATAGATTCAAAGCCTAGCTACCTAATTTCCGATAAACTCCTGTGTTGCTTGTACTAAGAATTAGTTCAAATCGAAAGATAATTATCTGTACTAACACTCTTTGTTTTTCTTCTGGATTATATTTTGTCTTTTCTGAAGAAGTGGGGGATTATTGGAATTATCTAAAGCTTTTATTTGATTGTTCATTAAAAGACAAAATAGTGTGTTGCTGTTGAGAGAGTGTGTTTTGTGAGTGGAAAAGAGTCCCACATGGAACAAACACAAAGGAATTGAGTACCAAATAAGTGTAGCATTTAATAACCATTAATAAACATGTGGTAGTGGAGGGACTATGCCATGTGGATGTGAGGTGGAGGTGAGGTGGCAAATCTATGCCATTTTTCACTCTCACATTGCCGCTCGCCGGTGTCGCCACTGGCATCTGACATTCGGCGTCTGGCTCCGGCTCGGGATCGGGACCGGGCTCGGGCTTGGGCTCGGGCTTAGAGGCTTTAGTGGCGCTTCGTAGGCGCACTTTGGCACTTCGGCACGTCGGTCATGTGGGATCAGGGCGAGTCCAGCGAAACAGCCGGTCAGCGGGCTTCTCGCGGCGATTCTCGCCAACGGTCGCACCTCCTCAATTAGTGGTTATTTTTGGTTGCTGTTTTGAATGGAGAGTCGTGTCGTTTCGAAAAGAACGGTCGTTTGGCCAATAGTCGTGTCGTTTTGAACGAAGTGATGCTCCTGTTCGTCGAAGTTTTTCACGAATAGGTACGATTCCTATATAAATCGTGTTCGAGATCAGAAATAAATACCGATTTTTGAACCTACTATTCTAATTATCTCTAAAACATTTTATCTAGAAAATTATTCTTGCCTATTTTCGGATTTCACTCTGTCTTAGTGCAGTCTAGAATTAAGACTTGTCGTATCCTGTGGTATTCTTGTTTATAACCTTAAGACACATTTCAGGGTGAAAAAAATAATACAAGGAAAGTGTTTCCATGCGCGATTCAAGCCTCGACATCTTTAATTTTGAAGAATTCTCAAACAATTTCATAGTATCTGTTGCAATGGCGACCGAGGCTACTGTTTCGAGTTTGAAGGTGATGAACCAAGACTTCGTCAAGTTGGACCACTTAGATGGAACCAACTACACTCCCTGGGAGGACAATATGCGTTTCTTCCTCACTGCCATGAAGGTCTTCTATGTACTGGACCAAATGTCAGAGCCTATCCGGGAGCCAACGAAGAAGGATTCTGAAAAACTCAAGGAAAAATGGAAGAAGCATCAAGACGACAAATTCATGTGCCGTGGCCATATTTTGAACACTCTCTCCGGCCGTCTCTACGATCTCTACACCGACAATCCATCAGCAATGGAGATTTGGAAGGCACTCGAGTACAAATTCAAGGCCGAAGAAGAAGGTACCAAAAAGTTCCTTATCTCTAGTTATTTTGATTTTATTAAGATGTTTGGCGATAAGCCCATACTTGCTCAAGTACATGAATTGCAAGTTATTGTCAACAAATTGAGGGCCGCGAAGATTGATATTCTGGAGACTTTCCAAGTTGGTGCAATTGTTGCGAAGTCCGGCAAAGTCAAGTCCGGCGACAAGTCTGTGTCCAAGGGTTCCAACAGGGGCTGCTATGTGTGTGGCAAACTCGGCGACAAGTCTGTGTCCAAGGCCATATAAAGATGATTATTTTAATGATTTTAAGGTGTATAAGGCTGAAGTTGAAAATCAATTAAGAACTAATATTAAAGTTCTTAGAAGTGATAGAGGTGGTGAATATTTTTCTAGTGATTTTAATGCCTTTTATGAAGAAAATGATATTGTTCGTTAAAGTTCCGCACCACATACACCACAGCAAAACGGTTTATCCGAACGTAAAAATAGAACACTTTAAGAGATGATAAATGCCACGGTAATGCATTCTGAATTACCTTTTAGTTTGTGTGGTGAAGCTTTACTTTCTGCATGTCATATTTTAAACCGTATACCATTTAATAAAGTCCAAATTTCTCCGTACGAGGTATGGAAAGGGCGAAAGCCGAATATTGGGTATTTCAAAGTGTGGGGTGCCTAGCCTACTACAAAAACATGTATCGTAAAAGGACCAAGTTGGGTCATCGAGGGATATGAATTGCTTTTATTGGCTACGAATATCAAGGCATATAGACTTCTAAATTTAGAATATAATGTCATAGTAGAATCCCGAGACGTGGAATTATTTGAGAACTCTAATTCTAAGGAAAAGGAATCTCAAAATCCCAAAAATGAAAAACCTCGAGAGGAGAGTTCTTCTAGGGTTTTTGTATAACAACCAGAACCTCGGATTAGCAAGAGCGTCCGTAAGACTAAGGATTTGGGACCTGATGAAATAGATTCCCAACTTATTTCCTTTTACCTAGTAGAAGGAAATAGAGAGAATTTTTCCCGAAAGATTCTGATTCTTCTTCTTGGTGAATATGATCCTAAGACTTATAATGAAGCAGTGGCTTCTCGGGACTTCGCTTTTTGGAAGGATGCTATCCAAGATGAAATGGATTCTATTATGGCAAACCACACTTGGGAGATTGTCGATCTACCCAAAGGATCGAGGTCCATTGGATATAAGTGGGTGTTTCGAAAGAAATATCACAGAGATGGTACTCTTAAAACTTACAAGGCCATATTAGTAGCCAAAGGATTTCGACAACGGGAAGGAATCAATTATTTTGACACATATGCACCGGTATCAAGAACAACAACAATTAGAGTGTTGTTTCCCTTGGCTTATTTGTATAACCTAAATATTCATCAAATGGATGTCAAGATGGCATTTCTAAATGGAGATCTCGATGAGGAGATTTATATGGAGCAGCCAGAAGGCTATGTGCTTCCAGGTAATGAACAAAAGGTTTGCAAGCTTGTCAAATCCTTATATGGATTAAAAAAAGCACCCAAACAATGGCATCGAAAGTTTGACTCGCTCATACTTACAAATGAATTTATTCCTAACGTTTGTGACAAGTGTTTGTACACAAAGGTGCATGGTAACCTTGTGATCTTCCTATGTCTCTATGATGATGATATGTTGATAATTAGCAACGAGATGAAATGAATATTAGAAACGAAGAGGTTTCTATCTTCCACTTTCAAAATAAGAGATATTGGACAAGTTGATACTATTTTAGGTATCAAGGTTCGTAGAACTAGTGGGGGTTATGAACTTCGTCGATCACACTAAGTTCAAGGAGGTGAACACCCCTCTTGATCCAAGTGTAAAACTTGAAAAGAATGATGGAAGATCTGTGGCTCAATTGTAATATGATAGTGATATTGGTTTTCTTATGTACTTGATGTAATGTACTCGACCAGACATAGCATTCTCCATTAGTAAAATGAGCAGATTTACTAGCAATTCAAGTGCCGAGCATTGGAAGGCCATTGGAAGAATTTTTGGATTTCTTTTAAAAACCAAGAATCTTGGACTTCAATACGGTCAGTTTCCTGCCGTACTAGAAGGATATACTGACGCAAGTTGGATATCGAATGTCGGGGATAACAAATCTATGGCAGGATGTGTGTTTACACTTGCCGGAGCAGTTTCTTGGAAATCAAAGAAACAAACGTGTATTACTCATTCGACCATGGAATCTGAGTTCGTGGCTATGGCTTCTGCAGGTCAAGAGGCTGAATGGTTAAGGGATCTTCTTTTAGAAATTCCATTGGCTAAAGACAATATATCAACCGTGTCGATACATTATGACAGTCAATCAACCTTAGCAAGAGCATACAGTGAAGTGTATAATGGAAAGTCTAGACATATTAGTCTTAGACATAACTATGTGAGGAAATTGATCAAAGATGGAATCATTTCGCTCACATATGTTAAATCAAGCTTTAACATTGCTGATCCGTTCACTAAACCTCGTACAAGATATTTGGTGAAATCGACCTCGAGAGGGATGGGTCTTAAACTCCTTGAGTAGTGATACGACTATGATGGCAACCCAACCTAACATTAGAAATTGACTAACGTTAGGTTAAATGGGTAATAATAAGTCATTGATTTGGATTTTCACAACATTATACGGTAATGTTGGCTGTTACTATTGGAGGTTGAGTTTTTCTTAACTCTTAATGAAGTTCAGTCATGAGGACAAGTATCTGTAAGTAACAGAGATGTTGTAAGAACTTCACCTATGTGAATTTAAGGATGGTGCCGTCGCAAAGTGAGAGTTGGAGTTTCTCTCATAAAAAATTCACGAGACAGGATGAGCACATGGCCATTAACGGTGCTAAGCATGAGATGTAGGCATAGAACACTAAAGGGTGTGTGTTGAGTAACATCCACTTTATCATAAGGAAAATAGATTCAAAGCCTAGATACCTAATTTTCGATAAAGTCCTGTGTTGCTTGTACTAAGGATTAGTTCAAATCAAAAGATACTTATTTGTACTAACACTCTTTTTTTTCTTATGGATTATATTTTGTCTTTTCTGAATAAGTGGGGGATTTTTCCAAAAGCTAAAAATTAAATAAGGGATTTAATTATTTAAAGCTTTTATTTGATTGTTCGTTAAAAGACACAATAGTGTGTTGTTGTTGAGAGAGTGTGTTTTGTGAGTGGAAAAGAGTCCCACATGGAACAAACACAAAGGAATTGAGCACCTTACAAGTGTAACATTTAATAAACATTAATAAACATGTGGTAGTGGAGGGACTATGCCATGTGGATGTGAGGTGGAAGTGAGGTGGCAAATCTATGCCATTTTTTACTCTCACATCGCCGCTCGCCGGTGTCGCCACCGGCGACAGCGGCGTTTGTCGTCCGGATCCAGATCCGGATCGGTCTCGGTCTCGGTCTTGGGCTCGGGCTCGGGCTCGGGCTTAGAGGCTTTAGTGGCGCTTCGTAGGCGCACTTTGGCACTTCGGCACGCTGGTCACATGGGCTAGGGCCGAGTCCGGCAAAACGGCTCAGTCAGTGGGATTCTTGCGGCAATTCTCGCCTACGGTCGCACCTCCTCAATTAGTGGTTATTTTTGGTTGATGTTTTGAATGGACAGTCGTGCCGTTTTGAAATGAACGATCGTTTGGCCAACGGTCATGTCGTTTCGAACGAAGTGGTGCTCTTGTTTGTCGAAGTTTTTCATGAATAGGTACGATTCCTATATAAACTGAGTTCGGGATCAGAAATAAATACCAATTTTCGAACCTACTATTATAATTCTCTCTAAAACATTTTATCCAGAAAATCGTTCTTGCCGATTTTTGGGTTTCACTCTGTCTTAGTGCAGTCCAGAATTAAGGCTTGTCATATCCCACGGTATTCTTATTTATAACCTTACGACACATTTCAGTGTGCAAGAAATACTATAAGGAAAGCATTTCCATGCGTGATTCAAGCTTTGACGTCTTTAATTTTGAAGAATTCTGAAACAATCTTATAGTATCTGTTGCAGTGGCGACCGAGGCTACTGTTTCGAGTTTGAAGGTGATGAACCAAGACTTCATCAAGTTGGACCCACTTCGATGGAAAAAACTACACTCACTGGCAGGACAAGATGCATTTCTTCCTCACTGCCATGAAAATCTTCTACGTGCTGGACCCGACGTTGGAGCTTATCCCGGAGCCAACGGAGAAGGATTCTGAAGAACTCAAGGCCGAACGGAAGAAGCATTAAGAGGACGAGTTGTTGTGCCGTGGCCATATTTGGAACACTCTCTCCGACCGTCTCTACGATCTCTACACCGAAAATCCATCGGCGATGGAGATTTGGAAGGCACTCGAGTACAAATCAAGGCCGAAGAAGAAGGTACCAAAAAGTTCCTTGTCTCTAGTTATTTTGATTTTACGATGTTTGGAGATAAGCCCATACTTGCTCAAGTACATGAATTGCAAGTTATTGTCAACAGATTTTGGGCTGTGAAGATTGATATTACGGAGACTTTCCAAGTTGGTGAAATTATTGCGAAGTTGGCTAATTCCTGGAAAAACTATCGGAAGAAACTTATTCACAATACCGGGGACTTCTCTTTGGAGCAAATCCAAAAACATCTTCGAATCGAGGAGGAATCGAGGATGAGAGAAAAGACGGTGGATGCCGGTACTTTCAAGGCCAACGCGGTGAGCCCGAAAGGCAATAGGAAGTGGAATGAAAAAGGAAGTTCTTCGGGTCCCAAAAAGGATTCAAAGAAATTCAAGCATCCCGGCAAAGTCAAGTCCGGCGACAAGTCTGTGTCTAAGGGTTCCAACAGGGCCTGCTATGTGTGTCGCAAACTCGGTCACTATTCGAGATTGTCGACACCGTAAGACGGCAGAAAAAGAAGTCGACGCCACTATGGCCGATGGGAACATAATCGCTACGGTGAGAGAAATTATGACGGTCAAGGGCAAGGTCCAAGGGTGGTGGTACGATACTTGTGCTACCGTCCACGTATCCTACGATAGGACTGCTTTCAACACCTTGTCAAAAAGTCAAAGTAGGAATTTTATTCCCGGACGGAGGAAGTAATATTTATTATTTTGTATTATAATTAATAACTAATTACTTTTGTTGTTTTTAACTTATTTATGGTATTTTCGTCCAAAAAAAAATATATATGTTTATGCCATTCAACATCTTGGTTCTGCGTTTGGATGAATTTCTGGATTTTCTGGTTTGATATTGATTAATATATGGTACTTTGTATGAGCGGTTCTCAAAGCGTGTGTTGTTCTTCTAATTTGTGGTGGGAAAAATTAGGTTCATAGATTTGTGTTGAAGTTTGGCTTCAAGGATGATATTCATATGTATTGTTGCTGTGAGGAATAGAAGGGGATGACGGAGATTGCTGATGTAACACCCCCGAGATATTCAGAGTATATTACAGTGCCGTGGACCCCTACATGGGACACACCATGCTAAACAAGAATTACCACTCGCCTAATCATCTCGATTAGCAAGAAAACACACATCATCAAGACGTAAATTAAATAACAGGCTCGGTACCACCGGCGAAATAAGCATCACTCACAAACACAAATAACTTCCAATGATACAAACCACAATCCGAATGAAAATACCTAAGTACTCGCGAGTACAATCAATGAGTTCATAAGATAGAAAACAACCACATCGAAAAGGACAATAGAAATAAAGAGACTCAAATGCACATGTCAACGACCCTGTCTAGCATCCTCGTACTGTCCCAGTGCCCGCTCGTCCGGCTGAACGTAACCTGAAATTCATAAAAAGAATTTCCCCAAGACGGGTCCCCAAAGGGGTTAGAAATTACGCTAGTACAAGTAATCAAGGAAAACCATTCGCTTACACATTTCATAGTACATGCATCAATTCATTCAAAAACCAAAACTAGACATGTCTTTTCCGGAAAACAAACAGTCAATAATCAATTTGCCTAGGACCGGGGTAAAGCCACTGATCCCACTCGAGGCCTCTAAGGACCCTCCCGAGCTGGCCATATCATAAAACAAATCACACACAGACATTTCCTAGGACCGGGGTAAAGCCACTTCTGTAATACCCGAGATTTCTGATATGTATTTGGAACTTGTGATATTGTAATTATTGTATTTTGATCTGAGTATTATTCTCCGTATTTCATAATCCGGTGTTGTTGAGCGTATTATTTCATGAATGTGATTTAAATTTGTGATTCTGCGCATGTAGCGCACGCTATCGACTAAGTGTAGCGTACGCTAACTTGGATCCATAGCGCACGCTGTGAAGGAACCTTAGCGCACGCTATACATGGTCAATATGATTGGGACGTGTTGGTAGGTGAGATCAGGCCGGGGATCTTGGTCGGATTGTGTCGGGATGAACCTGGACGGCTTTCGGGAAAAAGCCAAGTCAATGCGCTAGCGCACGCTACTCATATTAGGATAGCGCACGCTAAAGGCTGAGTACAGTGAAATCAGTAAGTTTCAAATAGCTGTTAGCGCACGCTATGGATATGGACTAGCGCGCGCTAATCACCATTTTCTATAAATAGGACAGCATCCCTTTTCGCATTTTCAGTCTTTTCACTTCCCACATCCGAATCATTGGACTTAGAGAATTACTCTCTTCATCCTAACCACTTCATATCAGCATCCTATCTCGAGTTGAAGATTGTAGATCATTGGGGATTTGTGTTCAAGCCTTCGGCGTGGATTGCTTCGAATTCCTCCTTGTTCTTCACTACTTTGAGGTAGGTGATTCTTCACCAATATTAAGTACTAGTATGAAGGACGTTTTGATCATGGTTATCTAGTCAGTTAAATTCGTTAGTAGTCGAACATCATGTGTTAGAAGGATATTTTTGACATTTCGGCACTTATTCATCGTATAATCCATTGAACCTTTTTAGTATTTGGACTCCTAAGCATATTCATGTATCTTCAAACCGATTATGACCAGTATATGGAGATTACCTAGTTCTTATGTTTTACGTAAGGAATCATATGTTTTGGGACTTGGAATGAATTGAACTTAGGATATTTTCTTGAAGATCAAGATGAATTATGGTGTAGTAATGATGATACGTATCCTTGTGTCTCGTAGTCATTTAATTCATGAAGATCTTTCATAAACCGTATGAGCATGATATGCACGGAGTTGGCATGTATTAACACTGAGGATTTCACGAGTTTTCATCACCTTTAGCTCAAGTTTTTACCCAGTAGTGACTGTCATGCACGATTAGCGCATGCTAAGATGTATATATTAACGTGCGCTATCGGGAATGAGTAACCTACGCTACGTTGGGTACGTAACGTACGTTATGTCATCAGGCAGGGCAGTCGGCTGTTCATAGAGGAATGTCAGTACACAGCTAGCGCACGCTAAGCTTGGTCATTTGCGTACGTTAACGGGCAGGCTTAGCGCACGTTACGTAGAATACGTAGTGCGTGCTAAGTAGTTCACGCAGAATTCATTTTTTGAGCTTGCGGCCGTAAACCGGATTGTTAGACACTCGTACGACTTGAGAGGAATTCTTTATTATTTCTTAGGTCCGAGCCTTGCATAGTGGACGATCGAGGGGCGGTGGCATACGGACGCGTGTCATTTGTTGGAGTATTTCATTCTTTCCATTTTCGAGGCAAGTATCATATGTTGAGTTTGATGTATATTGGAACTTTGATCATGCATATGGTTTTGTTCATGTTGTCGAATATGAGATTTATTTCTTTAATTTCTCGTGGTATTCGTTGTTAATTGTTCGTATTGATGAACATATTGAAATGCATATATGTATGCTTAATTGATCGGTTTATGGTATAAATGATTCGAGGGGGTCATGAGGATCTATGCTGAGGGCGCTGGATCGAATGTCCACCATGCGTTGGTCCGACGGGATCATCATGGGGATCTATGCTGAGGGCGCTGGATCGCTGGACGAGTTTTCCACCATGCGTTGGTCCGACGGGATCATCATGGGGATCTATACCAAGGGCGCTGGATCGCTGGATTACCCTGTATTGTGTTGATGGAATCGTGAGGATTCACATCGTTGGATTCCGATGACGGAAGTCCGTTTTGCATGTTTTATGATGCACTGATGATTTATGTATTATGATACTTGTACTAGCATTGTTTTGCTAACCCCTTCGGGGGTGGACATTGTTTTGATGTTATAGCCGAGGAGCGGGGAAGCAACCACAGTACCGACTGGACGATGAAATGGCTCAGTGATGTGGTTGATGTTTATTATTATTGTGATTGTCTTCTTGGTTCACTTTAGTACTCGAGTACGTGTGTTTTAATAATGTCATTTTCGATATGGTTGTATAAGTTTACTCTTTGGATCAGTTGAACCAGTTCTGTATTTTGAACTTCAGTTGTAAGATTGAATTATATTTACATTTCTTTTATTTAGCCTTGTAAATCCTTACTAAAAGGGTTTACGGCCCTGTAATTATTCCGAATATCTCGGGGTGTTACAGAATATGGTATCAGAGCTAAGATTCATGGATATCTTGGCAGTCGGGCCAGTTGGGTCTATTTACGTTATTTGATTATTGGTCGTTAGTAACATCACTGCTGAGCCAGCATCGTCGTGTGGACCGTGGTTGTAAGTTTCCTAATCTCAAATACTACCGTTTTATTTAATTCATGTTTTGTAAACATTGATGGACTTCGTTTTAGAAAATTGCCCTGGATATTGAGTATCTGTGTTTACAGTATGTTGAGGGGAGGTCGTGGACGCGGATGCGGTCGTGGAAATGCGAGACAAGAAGATTCGGTGTCTACCCCAGAAATAACCGCTAGTCGAACGGATTCCCATTCCAGAGGACAACAGGGATCAGCAAATAATAATGCAGATCCTAATGTGCCGGGAGTGCTTCAGCAGGTGGTTGCTCAGATAAACCAGTTTGCTCAAGTTGTGGATCGCATGCAGACGGCGATGGGGCAACAGCATAACGTGGATAATCGGGGAGATAAATGGCTTACTGAGGTGATCAAATTACATCCTCCGAAATTTGACGGTTCTGCTGAGACGCTTTCTTGGGATCACTGGCTGAAGGAGTTAGAGAAGATTTTGCGAATTAAGCGTCCCAACGGCGAAGGTTCCGCCGCCCAATATCTTCGACGGGGAGGCTTTCGATCGGTGGGAGGCCATTCGACCCGAGGAGCATAATGTAGACTGGACGGAGTTCAAATTAATGATGGAAGCGCGGATTGTCCTCGCCTGCTAGAGAGGCCCGAGTCCGGAGTTTTTCTCACCACAAAATTCAGAGGCATCTCAGGATGACGTGATTAAGACCTTTAATCACCAGCTGACTTATGTGCGCCACTTGGTCAGGACCGAAGCGGAGAGGATTTTCCATTTTGACATGCGAATGAAGCCGGAAATTCAGAAGTATATGTCCGGATTTGAATGTACCACCCTGCGACAGTATCAGGACAAGGCGCTAGCCTATGATATGAAAGAGGCGGCAGTAGAGAAATCAACGGAAGCAAAGAAACAGAAGGTGTCTGGCAACTTCACGGAGAATAAGAGTAGTGGGCCTCGCAGGGGCCAGTCCTCTTTTCATTCATCTAGGAGGCCCCCGCATCCTTCTCAAGGTGGAAAGAAGTTCCGGGCAGCACCAACCGTTTCAGACGCAGGGAAGAAATGTTATAACTGTGGCAAAGCGGGGAATGTTCGACGTGACTGTTTCGCGCCTGCTGTGACCTATTTCGAGTGTGGACACGAAGGGCATCGCGCAATATTTTGTGGAAATGCGACTCGATCTTTTGGTACTCGCACTCCTGTACCGGTTCCGAAGGACACTAGTGTAAACCAGATGCAGCAAAGCGGTTTCCAGCAGTAGAATGTTGGGAAAAGAGAGGCATCCAGCGCTGGGTCCGTTCCTCCGCGTATTTACGAGATGAAGAAGTTAGACGATCAGAACACAGTTGTTGCATCAGGTACGATTCACATCCTTTTGCAACCAGTTAGTGTCTTATTCGATTCAGGAGCTACGCATTCTTTTATATCTTTGAATTGTGTTAATCGTTTAAAAATCTCGTGCTTGTATGATTGTGAACCTTATGTTGTGGGATTACCGAGCGGAGAGAAAATTGTGGGAACCCTAGAAGCTAGAGATTTTCCAGTGTCTATAGGAGGGAGAGATTGGCCATCGAATCTTATCATAGTTGACATCTATGGTGACGACTTAATTCTCGGAGACGATTGGCTCAACCGTTATGGAGCTATTCTGAATTACCGAAAGAGAGTCATTTCTATCATTGCTGATGACGGATCTGAACACTTATTCCGAGGATGGAGACCGGGAAGCTCGGGAAAATTGATCAAAGTAATGAAAGCCGTGAAATTACTGAAGCAGGGATGTCATGGACTTTGGTGCTATGTCATGAGGAAAGAGGAAGGAGTAGAGCTCTCATCTATTCCAGTTGTGAATGAATTCTCATATGTATTTCCGGACGAACTACCTGGGTTACCTCCGCAGAGAGAGGTGGAGTTCACTATCGAATTAGAGCCTGGAGCCGCTCCTATTTCCAGAGCACCATACCGCATGGCGCCAACCGAGATGTATGAGCTAAAGAAGCAACTGGAGGAATTATTACAGAAGGGTTATATTCAACCTAGCGTTTCTCCTTGGGGAGCGCCCATTCTCTTTGTCCGGAAGAAAGACGGAACCCTCCGACTGTGTATTGATTACAGGGAGCTCAACAAAGTGACAATCAAGAATAAGTATCCTATACCTCGGATCGACGACTTGTTTGATCAACTGCAAGGGGCAAGGGTATTCTCGAAGATTGACTTGCGATCAGGATACCATCAGTTGAGAATTAAGGAATCGGATATACCAAAGTCTGCTTTCAGGTCCCGGTACGGGCATTATGAATTTGTAGTGATGCCATTTGGACTTACCAATGCTCCTGCGGTATTCATGAAATTGATAAATCGGGTATTCTTAGAATACTTGGATAAATTTGTGGTCGTCTTCATCGACGACATCTTGATATATTCGAAAGACACAGAGGAGCACGCCGAGCATTTGCGTGTGGTTTTGAGCATCTTGAGGAAGGAACAACTGTATGCAAAGCTTTCCAAATGCGAGTTCTGGCTTAAGGAAGTAACTTTCCTTGGGCATGTGATATCAGCTGACGGAGTTCAAGTGGACTCAAGAAAGTCGAAGCAATCTTGGAATGGGAAGCTCCTAATAACGTGAAAGAAGTCCGAGTTTCTTAGGACTGGCCGGATATTATCGCCGTTTTGTAGAGGATTTTCCAAAATTGCTCGTCCGCTCACTCATTTATTCTGAAAACTCAAAAGTTCACGTGGGATGAGAAATGCCAGTGGTTTTGACGAACCTAAGATGAGACTGACGGCGGCACCTATATTAGCGTTACCGGAGGGAACGGATGGATTCATGGTATACGACGCTTCAAATCGTGGTGCAGGATGTGTGTTGATGCAAAAGGATAAGGTGATTGCCTATGCTTCTCGGCAGTTGAAACCGTACGAGGTTAATTACCCGACTCATGATCTGGAGCTAGCAGGTGTAGTCTTTGCATTGAAAATTTGGAGACATTATTTGTACGGCACTCATTGTCAGATCTTTACAGATCATAAGAGCCTCAAGTACATTTTCAGCCAGAAAGAATTAAACATGAGGCAGAGAAGGTGGCTGGAATTGATCAAGGATTACGACTTGGAGATTCTCTATCATCCGGGTAAAGCTAACGTAGTAGCTGATGCTTTGAGCCGTAAACCTGTTTCTCTTCGAGTGTTAGAAGCACTTACATCCCAAACCAGCATTCAACGGGAACTGATCCGCGAAGGGATTGAAGTATGGGCACCAGGAATCCAAGGGCAGCTATATGTGATGGAACTGACTTCATCACTAGTCGAGTAAATCAAATCTAAGCAGTTGAACGATTCTCTGATCCTTCGGTTATGTGATGAAGTAAAGAAAGAAAAGGCCCCAGGATTCGTGATACAAGATGATGGAGTTCTGAGATTTCATAGTTGACTTTGCGTTCCCGATGCTGATGATTTGAGACGGACAATTCTGAAGGAAGCTCATAGCGCACCTTATTCTATTCACCCGAGCGTGATAAGATGTATAAGGATCTAAAACAAAACTTCGGTGGGGGAATATGAAGAAGGACGTAGCGAATACGTTTCAAAGTGTTTGACTTGTCGTGAGTTAAGATTGAACATCGGCGACACTAGGAATGTTGAAGCCGCTTAGATCCCTGAGTGGAAGTGGGAGGATATCTCGATGGATTTCATCACCAATATGCCAAGGACCAAAACGGGAATGAACATGATTTGGGTTATAGTTGATCGACTAACCAAGTCGGCTCATTTCCTAGGAATTAAAGATACTTGGGGACCCGAGAGATTGGCGCGAGTATTCATTGCAGAGGTAGTCAGATTGCATGGGACGCCGAAGACCATTATTTCAGATCGAGATGGTCACTTCGTGTCGCACTTCTGGAAGGCAGTTCACAGGGCTTTGGGGACTGAGCTCAACTTTAGCATGGCTTATCATCCCCAAACGGACGGTCAGTCCGAAAGGACTATACAAACAGTAGAATACATGCTTAGAGCTTGTGCCTTAGATTGGTCGACTGATTGGGAAGTTCATTTGCCGTTGATTGAATTCACCTACAATAATAGTTGGCATGCTTCTATTAAGATGGCACCATTTGAAGCTTTATACGGGAGAAGATGTCGATCACCCCTGTGTTGGGATGATTCTTCGGATTTGATCGGGACGGAACCGGAATTGATAGTTCAGACTCAAGAGAAGATAGCTTTGATTCGAGAAAGACTGTTGACTGCCCAGAGTCGACAGAAGTCTTATGCAGATGTGCGTCGTCGCCCTCTAGAGTTCGACGTTGGGGACCATGTACTATTGAAGGTGTCTCCTACACGAGGGATTTTCCGTTTTGGGAGGAAAGATAAGCTAAGTCCGAGATATATCGGGCCATTTGAGATCCTTGAGAGGGTTGGGGATTTAGCATACAGGTTGGGCTTACCGCCATCACTGAGTCACGTTCACAATGTGTTTCATGTATCCCAACTGTGGAAGTATATACCGGACCCCAGTCATATCATTGAGTTCGATGAGATCGAGATAGCGAATGACGGCACCTTCGAAGAGAGACGAATCAAGATACTTGAGAGTCGGATCAAACAATTGAGGAATAAACCAATACACTTGGTTAAAGTACAATGGTCACGACACGGAGTTGAAGAGGCCACTTGGGAAACAGAGGACAGTATGAAGGCTAGATATCCAGAGTTGTTTTCATCTTAAGTTTCGGGACGAAACTTCTTTTTAGGGAGGAAGGATGTAATACCCGAGATTTCTGATATGTATTTGGAACTTGTGATATTGTAATTATTGTATTTTGATCTGAGTATTATTCTCCGTATTTCATAATCCAATGTTATTGAGCGTATGATTT
The DNA here is from genome assembly GCA_033398695.1 of Orobanche coerulescens. NCBI lineage: Eukaryota > Viridiplantae > Streptophyta > Magnoliopsida > Lamiales > Orobanchaceae > Orobanche > Orobanche coerulescens. The sequence goes on from CM065810.1 coordinate 6,056,741, forward strand.
CATGAATGTGATTTAAATTTGTGATTCTGCGCATGTAGCGCACGCTATCGACTAAGTGTAGCGTACGCTAACTTAGATCCATAGCGCATGCTGTGAAGGAACCTTAGCGCACGCTATACGTGGTCAATATGATTGAGACGTGTTGGTAGGTGAGATCAGGCCGGGGATCTTGGTCGGATTGTGTCGGGATGAACCTGGACGGCTTTCGGGAAAAAGCCAAGTCAACGCGCTAGCGCACGCTACTCATATGAGGATAGCGCACGCTAAAGGATGAGCACAGTGAAATCAGTAAGTTTCAAATAGCCGTTAGCGCACGCTATGGATATGGACTAGCGCGCGCTAATAACCATTTTCTATAAATAGGACAGCATCCCTTTTCGCATATTCAGTCTTTTCACTTCCCACATCCGAATCATTGGACTTAGAGAATTACTCTCTTCATCCTAACCACTTCATATCAGCATCCTACCTCGAGTTGAAGATTGTAGATCATTGGGATTTGTGTTCAAGCCTTCGACGTGGATTGCTTCGAATTCCTCCTTGTTCTTCACTACTTTGAGGTAGGTGATTCTTCACCAATATTAAGTACTAGTATGAAGGACGTTTTGATCATGGTTATCTAGTCAGTTAAATTCGTTAGTAGTCGAACATCATGAGTTAGAAGGATATTTTTAACGTTTCGGCACTTATTCATCGTATAATCCATTGAACCTTTTTAGTATTTGGACTCCTAAGCATATTCATGTATCTTCAAACCGATTATGACCAGTATATGGAGATTACCTAGTTCTTATGTTTTACGTAAGGAATCATATGTTTTGGGACTTGGAATGAATTGAACTTAGGATATTTTCTTGAAGATCAAGATGAATTATGGTGTAGTAATGATGATACGTATCCTTGTGTCTCGTAGTCATTTAATTCATGAAGATTTTTCATAAACCGTATGAGCATGATATGCACGGAGTTGGCATGTATTAACACTGAGGATTTCATGAGTTTTCATCACCTTTAGCTCAAGTTTTTACCCAGTAGTGACTGCCATGCACGGTTAGAGCCCACTAAGATGTATATATTAACGTGCGCTATCGGGAATGAGTAACGAACGCTACGTTGGGTACGTAACGTACGTTATGTCATCGAGCGAGGCGGCGGTCATTGAGAGAGGATTTGTCGATACAGCTAACGCACGCTAAGCTTGGTCATTTGCGTACGTTAACGGGCAGGCTTAGCGCACATTACGTAGAATACGTAGCGCGCGCTAAGTAGTTCAGACAGAATTCATTTTTTGAGCTTGCGGCCGTAAACCGGATTGTTAGACACTCGTACGACTTGAGTGTAATATCCGCATTTTTCTTTCCCCTTGTATTTTCTTTTTCGGTGAATTTCTCAGTCATAATGACCCTCATGTACCTTACGGTGTATCTTTCCGTCATTTGTTGATCTAATTCTCGTTATTGTTGTGCGGAACCGCTGTTTCAGGGTTGCCGTAGATCCATTCTATGTTTTGATGCGTCTGGAGATGTTCCGTTTGATGTTTCGTTCATATTCCGGTGTTTCGGACCGTTTATATTTCGAACCTAGCGCACGCTATCTTTTCTGCATAGCGTACGCTAGATGTCCCTTAGTAGCGCCACGCTTCTGGCCCTTCAGAGGCGCTAGCGAAGTTAGCCCCAGGAGTGGCGATTCGTTCCCACCCTGCGGACTATCGTATTAGCACACGCTACTTTGTCTATCGCACGCTAATGTCGGTAGACTAGCGCACGTTAAATTGTTCGTTAGCGCACGCTAGCGTGAGTGTCGATCTTGGGCGATTTACTGCGAACTTCGATCGAGTGCCGTGGCGCCGCGCTACGTTTGTGCGATAGCGCACGCTAACGGATCAGGTGAGTTCTGGACAGTTTGTCACTGGACTCGGCTGATGCCCAGGTAGCGCACGCTATTGGTCGATAGCACGCGCTACCGATAGGTTATTAGCGCACGCTACATTTGGAGTAGCGCACGCTAACGGCCAGAAGTCGCTCTTGGGTGGGCCTTCTTGTTTTGCTTTGTATATTTATCCCGTTAGCGCATGCTAACCTTGAGGATTAGCGCGCGCTAACACTCCCTGCTATATAAACCAGGGAGTTGACCTAGATGAACACATTATTTTCATTTCTTCTCCTCCCCGCGATGCAGAGCTTCTCCAAGTGATTTTCGAGCGATCCCTTCCTCCGATTATTTCAGGCATCCTCTACCTTGAGTTTTTGAAGTATATTAACAACACCTACTTGTGTTCTTCATCCTCAATCCAAGGTAAATCTCTTAGAACCCTACTTTTGGGCGATTTAGGGGTTTTGGGATTTTCTTCCGATCCGTTCCGTTTTGTTGGTGGATTCATGATGAATATGATTAATCTTGTTGGTATTCTTAGTTTCCCTACGGATTCATGGTATATTTCGTAGTTTTTGCGGAATCGAGAGGGTTTGGTTGTGGTCCACCCTCGTTGTTGTTTATATACGGATATACATAAATCGTAGGTGGGTTTTTGGGTGTATTCCATTTCCGTATTCGTCTAGAGTTGGTTGTAATTATGTTCTTCGAATCGTTAGGTTCAGTTTCCTTGATTCCTAGCGTTCGTCGGTGATTATCCTTTCCGTTCGTTGTGTCATCAATTATTCAAGGCAAGTATTTTTGGAAACATTTATGCTTAACGTGGAATGGTAGTGTATTTTGTGTGTGATTTGCTCACCTCGTGTTGGTCCGACGGGATCAAGGAGGGAATCCAAAGGGTTGAGTCCTGGATTCATGAGTTTGTATAGCTAGCCAGTTCGGGAGGGTCCTTAGAGGCCTCGGGCGGGATCAATGATATTACTCTGTTCCCAAGGCGATGCATGTGTGTGTTTTGTTTTTATAATGTGGCCAGCTCGGGAGGGTCCTTAGAGGCCTCGGGCGGGATCTATGATATTACTCTGTTCCCAAGGCAAATTGTTTGACTGTTTGTTTCCGGAAAAGACATGTCTGGTTTTGGTTTTTGAAATGATATTGGTGCATGTACTATGAAATGTGTAAGCGATTGGTTTGCCTTGATTACTTGTACTAGCGTAATTGCTAACCCCTTTGGGGGACCCGTTTTGGGGAAATTCTTGTTATGAATTTCAGGTTATGATTATCCGGACGAGCGAGCACCGGGACAGTACGAGGATGTTGGCTAGGGTCATTGACATGTGCATTTGGGTCTCCTTATTTCTTTTGTCTATTTCGATATGGTTGTTCCCACAGTTTTAAACTTATAGATTGTACTCGCGAGTACTTAGGTTTTCATTTCAAACTCCGTATTGTATCACCCTAAATTGTTACATTGTTGGATGATTCTTATATCGCCGGTTGCTCCGGGCGTATCTTTATATGTCATATTATTATTACGTGTGTCCTCGCTAACCGAGATGGTTGGTCGAGTGGGGTTTTTCTTGTTGTAGCCTGGTGGGTCCCATGTAGGGGTCCACGGCGCTGTAATATACTCCGAATATCTCGGGGTGTTACAGAAAATGGTATCAGAGCTCTAGGTTTATGGATACCTAGACTTGTCGGTTATTTGGGTCTAGTCGTGTTTTGTTTTGCACATTGTCACACCGCTGCCGGCATCTCAGTACTTCCAGTGTTCGTAAGTTTCCCTACTCGATTCTTTACTTTCTCGTACTGTATCCCGTTTCTTGAACTGTGGTTATTCTCCCTCCTTTGCTTATCATCGTAGTTCCTTTTTCCTTCCTTACTCATCCTCGATATACTTCTGTTATCTCTTAACACCAGTATGGATGCCGGAGGAAACCGTGGTCGTGGTCGTGGTCGTGGGCCTTGGCCAGGGCGTGCGGCGGCCGATGGGGCGGCCACGTCGCATTCTTGAGGCCGCGTCCGGCGACCGGCGCAGTCATGCTTCTTCTCAGGAGCGCGCCGATCTTGGTATTGCGGCTGTTATGCAGCAAATGGTTAACCAGATGGCGGCGATAGCTCAGGCGGTTCAGAATTCGGATCCGACCCATGCTAATCGGGGCGGAGCGGATCGCTGGTTTCAGGATGTCATCAAGATGCATCCTCCTCTGTTCTCGGGAGATTCGGACCCAATCGGCTGGGAGGGATGGATCAAGGAGATATCTAAAGTCTTCGTTGCCACCAACTGTCCCGAGGATCGTAAGGTCCCTATTGCCCAGTACTTTCTCACTGGGGATGCTACGGATTGGTGGGAGGCCGTTGGGCCCAAAGACCATGTTGCTTCATGGGCCGAATTTCAGGAATTGATGGAGGCCGAATATTGTCCGTGGCCGGTCAGACAGGCTCGAGTGCATGCTTTCTATGATGCTCAACCACGGGATATTCCCGTATCCCAAGCTATTGCCGATTTTAACAAGGAGTTGGGTTATGTGAAAACCCAAGTTGTCGAGGAGAGCGACAAAATTTTCCATTTTTCCAGGAGGATGAAATTGTCCATTCGGGACTATATGTATAGACTCGTCTGCACTACTTTGAAGTATTATCAGAGTAGGGCCCTCGCTTATGATATGTCAGTGACGGCTAGTGATTTGGCTCGTGAAAGCAAGAAACAGAAGTCAGTCGGAAATTTTTCTGGTCCCAAGAGTGGAGGCCAGCAGAAATCTCAAGCTGCGAATATTTCTACGGGCGGTTCGGCTCGTTTCTCTGGGAGCTTTCGGGGTGCCGCCGGAACCTCCGCTCGTGAGCCCACATGCTTTAACTGTGGTGTGCAGGGACATAGGAGCCGACAGTGCTCTCGTCCGAAGTTTACTTGTCATACTTGTGGACAGTTGGGCCACAAGGCCCCCTTTTGTGAATAGATCAAACAGCTTCGCGGCGCCCGTTCTTCTCAACCAATACCTTTGGAGCCGAGTGTGAACCAGGGCTCATTTGCTCCGCCGCCTCCACCGAGTGCCGGCCGCGGTAGGGGTCGGGGTCAACCCGCTACAGGAGGAGCTTCCAGTGTCGGCTCTGCCCAGCCGCGTATATACGAGATGAGGAGGGCCAATGACCCAGCAGCTACTGTGGCGACATGTACCGTTCATATCCATTCTCATCCTGTCGGTGTGTTTTTTGATTCGGGTGCTACGCATTCATTCATTTCTCTAGAGTGTGTACGCCGATTGAGTCTCGACTGCTTGTCACCTTGCGAGCCTTTCGTCGTTAAACTTCCTAGCGGTGATAGAATTGTCGGTGATCGAGAGGTCCGAGACTGCTCTGTGTTTATTTGTGAGAGATCTTGGCTCTCTAATCTTATTGTCGTTAATATTGAGGGTGAGGATTTGATTCTCGGGGATGATTGGCTCGAGCGGCATGGAGAAATCATGAACTACCGCACGAGAATCATTACTATGTTAGCCGAGGACGGCACCGAGCACTCTTTCGCAGGGCGAAAGATGGGAAACCAGAAGTTCGTTATTAATGCCTTGAAGGCGATGAGTCTCCTGCGAAAGGGGTGTACTAGTTATTGGTGCTATGCCTTGAAGGCGGAGGATGGTGGAGTCGAGCTTTCGTCAATTCCAGTGAGTTTCCTGATGTATTTCCTGACGAGTTACCGGGATTGCCACCAGATCGTGAGGTTGAGTTTGCTATAGAGTTAGAGCCGGGTGCGGCTCCAATTTCGAAGGCGCCATATCGCATGGCACCTTCAGAGATGTCAGAGTTGAAGAAGCAGTTGAGTGAACTTCTTGAGTCGGGGTATATTCGACCGAGCGCCTCACCTTGGGGCGCACCGGTCCTGTTTGTGCGGAAGAAGGATGGTTCACTGTGTTTGTGTATCGACTACCGCGAACAAAACAAGGTGACCATCAAGAACAAGTATCCCCTGCCGAGGATTGATGACTTGTTCGATCAGTTGCAAGGAGCTGCAGTATTCTCGAAGATCGACTTGAGATCGGGTTACTATCAGCTTCGAGTGAGGGAGTCCGACGTGCCGAAAATAGCTTTTCGGACGAGATACGGACATTATGAGTTCGTAGTTATGCCTTTCGGGTTAACTAATGCGCCGGCGGTGTTCATGCAGTTGATGAACAAAGTCTTTATTGAGTATTTGGATAAGTGTGTCGTCGTCTTCATTGACGATATTCTTATATATTCAAGGAGTGAGGATGAGCATGCCCATCATTTGCGGATAGTGTTAGACATTTTTAGGACCGAGCAACTCTATGCGAAGTTCTCAAAATGTGAGTTCTGGCTGAAGAAAGTGATGTTTTTGGGTCACGTGATTTCAGCCGAGGGAGTTCGTGTGGATCCGCAGAAAATTGAGGCAGTGTTGGATTGGGCGCCACCCACGAATGTGAAGGAGGTCCGTAGTTTCTTGGGTTTGGCTGGCTATTACCGTAGGTTCGTCGAGGGTTTCTCAAAACTACCTCGGCCACTTACACAGTTGCTCCAGAAATCCGAGAAGTTCGTCTGGAATGACGAGAGACAGTCGAGTTTTGAGGAACTGAAGAAGCGTTTGACTTCAGCCCCGGTTTTGGCGTTGCCATGTGGCAACGAGGGATTCGCCATTTATAGCGATGCTTCGGGTCAGGGTCTTGGGTGCGTATTGATGCAGCACGGCAAGACCATTGCATTTGCATCGAGACAGTTGAGGCCGTATGAGCTGAACTACCCTACTCATGATTTGGAGTTAGCGGCAGTTGTTTTCGCGCTCAAGATTTGGCGTCACTATCTTTTCGGCTCTACATGTCAGATTTTTACCGATCATAAAAGTCTGAAATACATATTTACTCAGCAGGAGTTGAATATGAGGCAGAGGAGGTGGTTAGAGTTGATTAAGGATTATGACCTCGAAATCCTTTATCATCCGGGCAAGGCGAACGTCGTGGCCGACGCCTTAAGTCGGAAACCGGTTGCATTGCGAACACTTGAGATCCTTACGTCTCAGTCTGAGCTTCGGCGGACTTTGATCGAGTTATATGTTGAGGTTTTGTTGCCTGGAGCTGTCGGGCAACTTTGTGCTTTAGAGATTTCGTCGTCTTTGATCGATGAAATTAAGCTAAAGCAATTAGAGGATCCGATGATTACTCAAATCTGAGAGAACGTTCTTAAGGGAAAGTCTCCTGGGTTTGTGATTCACGGGGATGGTATTTTGAGATTCCAGAGTCAGCTTTGTGTGCCGAACGACTCAGAGTTGAGACAGAGTATTTTGCGTGAAGCCCATGCTACACCTTATTCCGTTCATCCTGGTTCGTGTAAGATGTACAAGGACCTGAGGAGGAATTTCTGGTGGAATGATATGAAGGAGGAGGTTGCACAGTTTGTAGCGAGATGTTTGACTTGTCAGCAGGTCAAAATCGAGCATCAGCGACCAGCTGGGTTATTGCAGTCACTTCCCGTTCCAGAATGGAAATGGGAAGATATATCTATGGATTTTGTTACGAGCTTACCGAGATCGAGGTCGGGCATGAATATGGTATGGGTGATTGTTGATCGTCTGACCAAGTCGGCATATTTTCTGGGCATCAAGGACACTTGGGGCCCGGAGAAGTTAGCTCATGTGTTTATCACGCAGATTGTGAGGCTTCACGGTACTCCGAAGTCTATTGTTTCGGATCGTGATGGCCATTTCGTATCGTACTTTTGGCAGGCGGTGCATAAGGCGTTGGGTACCCGTTTGCATTTGAGTACCTCTTTTCATCCCCAGTCAGATGGATAGTCGGAATGCACTATCCAGACATTCGAGGACATGTTGCGTGCTTGTGCTCTCGATTGGAGCAGCGACTGGGAGGAGCATTTGCCATTGATCGAATTCACATACAACAATAGTTGGCATGTGTCGATTCGGATGGCACCGTATGAGGCACTTTATGGGCGGCAATGTCGATCACCGATTTGTTGGAATGAGGCGTCCGATTTGCTCGGGACCGAACCGGATGTCGTTTTAGAGACGAGACGGAAGATAGAATTAATTCGGGAACGGATGTTGACTGCCCAAAGTCGACATAAATCATATGCCGATGTCCGTCGTCGACCTTTAGAATTCGAGGTGGGAGACCACGTTTTGCTGAAGGTGTCGCCGACGAGAGGAGTTTTCCGTTTCGGGAAGAAGGGGAAGTTGAGTCCTAGATTTATTGGACCCTTCGAGATTCTCGAGCGAGTCGGTGGGTTAGCATACCGTTTGGCGTTACCCCCGGCCTTGAGTCATGTTCATAGCATTTTTCATGTTTCCCAGCTGAGGAAATATGTCACAGATCCTAGTCACGTCATCGATTATGGTGAGATTGACGTCGCCGAGGATATTACTTTTGAGGAGCGTCCTTTGAAGATTTTAGAGCTTCGGGAGAAACGACTGAGGCATAATACCATCCCTTTGGTCAAGGTGCAGTGGTCGAGACACGGTGTCGAGGAGGCAACTTGGGAAACCGAGGATAGCATGCGTGCTAGGTACCCTGAGTTGTTTGTTTCTTAAGTTTCGGGACGAAACTTGTTTTTAGAGGGGTAGAATGTAATATCCGCATTTTTCTTTCCCCTTGTATTTTCTTTTTCGGTGAATTTCTCAGTCGTAATGACCCTCATGTACCTTACGGTGTATCTTTCCCGTCATCTGTTGATCTAATTCTCGTTATTGTTGTGCGGAACCGCTGTTTCAGGGTTGCCGTAGATCCATTCTATGTTTTGATGCGTCTGGAGATGTTCCGCTTGATGTTTCGTTCATATTCCGGTGTTTTAGACCGTTTATATTTCGAACCTAGTGCACGCTATCTTTTCTGCATCGCGTACGCTAGATGTCCCTTAGTAGCGCATGCTACGATCGCTTAAATGTGCGCTAGCGCGAAGTTAGCCACAGGAGTGGCGATTGTTCGACCCTCTGGACTATCGGATTAGCGCACACTACTTTGTCTAGCGCACGCTAATGTCGGGAGACTAGCACACGTTAAATTGTTCGTTAGCGCGCGCTAGCGTGAGTGTCCAGTACTGGACAGTTTACTACTGAACTCGGTCAGGTGCCAGGTAGCACACGCTACGTTTGTGTGATAGCGCACGCTAACGGATCAGGTGAGTTCCGGACAGTTTGTCACTGGACTCGGCTGATGCCCAGGTAGCGCACGCTATTGGTCGATAGCGCGCGCTACCGATAGGTTATTAGCCCACGCTACATTTGGAGTAGCGCACGCTAATGGCCAGAAGTCTGGCTACTGGACTGGACGCTAACTGTTTTGGCCTGTAAATTTATCCCGTTAGCGCACGCTAACCTTGAGGATTAGCGCGCGCTAACACTCCCTGGATATATAAACCAGGGAGTTGACCCAGATGAACACATTATTTTCATTTCTTCTCCTCCCCGCGACGCAGAGCTTCTCGAGGCGATTTCCTAGCAATCCCTTCCTCCGATTATTTCAGGCATCCTCTACCTTGAGTTTTTAAAGTAGATTAACAACACCTACTTGTGTTCTTGATCCTCAATTCAAGGTAACTCTCTTAGAACCCTACTTTTGGGCGATTTGGGGGTTTTGGGATTTTCTTCCGATCCGTTCCGTTTTGTTGGTGGATTCATGATGAATATGATTAATCTTGTTGGTATTCTTAGTTTCCCTACGGATTCATGGTATATTTCGTAGTTTTTGCGGAATCGAGAGGGTTTGGTTGTGGTCCACCCTCGTTGTTGTTTATATACGGATATACATGAATCGTAGGCGGGTTTTCGGGTGTATTCCATTTCCGTATTCGTCTAGAGTTGGTTGTAATTATGTTCTTCGAATCGTTAGTTTCGGTTTCGTTGATTCCTAGCATTCGTCGGTGATTATCCTTTTCGTTCGTTGCGTCATCAATTATTCAAGGCAAGTATTTTTGGAAACCTTTATGCTTAATGTGGAATGGTAGTGTATTTTGTGTGTGATTTGCTCACCTCGTATTGGTCCGACGGGATCAAGGAGGGAATCCAAAGGGTTGAGTCCTGGATTCATGAGTTTGTATAGCTAGCCAGTTCGGGAGGGTCCTTAGAGGCCTCGGGCGGGATCAATGATATTACTCTGTTCCCAAGGCGATGCATGTGCATGTTTTGTTTTTATAATGTGGCCAGCTCGGGAGGGTCCTTAGAGGCCTCGGGCGGGATCTATGATATTACTCTGTTCCCAAGGCAAATTGTTTGATTGTTTGTTTTCGGAAATGACATGTCTGGTTTTGGTTTTTGAAATGATATTGGTGCATGTACTATGAAATGTGTAAGCGATTGGTTTGCCTTGATTACTTGTACTAGCGTAATTGCTAACCCCTTTGGGGGACCCGTTTTGGGAAAATTCTTATTATGAATTTCAGGTTATGATTATCCGGACGAGCGAGCACCGGGACAGTACGAGGATGTTGGCCAGGGTCGTTGACATGTGCATTTGGGTCTCCTTATTTCTTTTGTCTATTTCGATATGGTTGTTCCCACAGTTTTAAACTTATAGATTGTACTCGCGAGTACTTAGGTTTTCATTTCAAACTCCGTATTGTATCACCCTAAATTGTTACATTGTTGGATGATGCTTATATCGCCGGTTGCTCCGGGCATATCTTTATATGTCATATTATTATTACGTGTGTCCTCGCTAACCGAGATGGTTGGTCGAGTGGGGTTTTTCTTGTTGTAGCTTGGTGGGTCCCGTGTAGGGGTCCACGGCGCTGTAATATACTCCGAATATCTCGGGGTGTTACAGAAAATGGTATCAGAGCTCTAGGTTTATGGATACCTAGGCTTGTCGGTTATTTGGGTCTAGTCGTGTTTTGTTTTGCACATTGTCACACCGCTGCCGGCATCTCAGTACTTCCAGTGTTCGTAAGTTTCCCTAATCGATTCTTTACATTCTCGTAATGTATCCCGTTTCTTGAACTGTGGTTATTCTCCCTCCTTTGCTTATCATCGTAGTTGCTTTTTCCTTCCTTACTGTGTATTGATTACAGGGAGCTCAACAAAGTGACAATCAAGAATAAGTATCTTATACCTCGGATCGACGACTTGTTTGATCAACTGCAAGGGGCAAGGGTATTCTCGAAGATTGACTTGCGATCAGGATACCATCAGTTGAGAATTAAGGAATCGGATATACCAAAGTCTGCTTTCAGGTCCCGGTACGGGCATTATGAATTTGTAGTGATGCCATTTGGACTTACCAATGCTCCTGCGGTATTCATGAAATTGATAAATCGGGTATTCTTAGAATACTTGGATAAATTTGTGGTCGTCTTCATCGACGACATCTTGATATATTCGAAAGACACAGAGGAGCACGCCGAGCATTTGCGTGTGGTTTTGAGCATCTTGAGGAAGGAACAACTGTATGCAAAGCTTTCCAAATGCGAGTTCTGGCTTAAGGAAGTAACTTTCCTTGGGCATGTGATATCAGCTGACGGAGTTCAGGTGGACCCGAAGAAAGTCGAAGCAATCTTGGAATGGGAAGCTCCTAATAACGTGAAAGAAGTCCGGAGTTTCTTAGGGTAGTGGATATTATCGCCGTTTTGTAGAGGGATTTTCCAAAATTGCTCGTCCGCTCACTCATTTATTCTGAGAAAACTCAAAAGTTCACGTGGGATGAGAAATGCCAGTGGTTTGACGAACCTAAGATGAGGTGCGACAGCACCTATATTAGCGTTACCGGAGGAACGGATGGATTCATGGTATACGGCGCTTCAAATCGAGTGCAGGATGTGTGTTGATGCAAAAGGATAAGGTGATTGCCTATGCTTCTCGGCAGTTGAAACCGTACGAGGTTAATTACCCGACTCATGATCTGGAGCTAGCAGGTGTAGTCTTTGCATTGAAAATTTGGAGACATTATTTCTACGGCACTCATTGTCAGATCTTTACAGATCATAAGAGCCTCAAGTACATTTTCAGCCAGAAAGAATTAAACATGAGGCAGAGAAGGTGGCTGGAATTGATCAAGGATTACGACTTGGAGATTCTCTATCATCCGGGTAAAGCAAACGTAGTAGCTGATGCTTTGAGCCATAAACCTGTTTCTCTTCGAGTGTTAGAAGCACTTACATCCCAAACCAGCATTCAACGAGGCCGATCCGCGAAGGGATTGAAGTATGGGCACCGAGAATCGAGGCGGCTATATGTGATGGGCCCGACTTCATCACTAGTCGAGTAAATCAAATCTAAGCGGTTGAGCGATTCTCGATCCTTCGGTTATGTGATGAAGTAAAGAAAGAAAAGGCCCCGGGATTCGTGATACAAGATGATGGAGTTCGAGATTTCATAGTTGACTTTGCGTTCCCGATCCGATGATTTGAGACGGACAATTTGAAGGAAGCTCATAGCGCACCTTATTCTATTCACCGGGCGTGATAAGATGTATAAGGATCTAAAACAAAACTTACGGTGGGGAATATGAAGAAGGGACGTGTGAGAATACGTTTCAAAGTGTTTGACTTGTCAGCAGGTTAAGATTGAACATCAGCGACCTGCCAGAATGTTGAAGCCGCTTCCGATCCCTGAGTGGAAGTGGGAGGATATCTCGATGGATTTCATCACCAATATGCCAAGGACCAAAACGGGAATGAACATGATTTGGGTTATAGTTGATCGACTAACCAAGTCGGCTCATTTCCTAGGAATTAAAGATACTTGGGGACCCGAGAGATTGGCGCGAGTATTCATTGCAGAGGTAGTCAGATTGCATGGGACGCCGAAGACCATTATTTCAGATCGAGATGGTCACTTCGTGTCGCACTTCTAGAAGGCAGTTCACAGGGCTTTGGGGACTGAGCTCAACTTTAGCATGGCTTATCATCCCCAAACGGACGGTCAGTCCGAAAGGACTATACAAACAATAGAATACATGCTTAGAGCTTGTGCCTTAGATTGGTCGACTGATTGGGAAGTTCATTTGCCGTTGATTGAATTCACCTACAATAATAGTTGGCATGCTTCTATTAAGATGGCACCATTTGAAGCTTTATACGGGAGAAGATGCCGATCACCCCTGTGTTGGGATGATTCTTCGGATTTGATCGGGACGGAACCGGAATTGATAGTTCAGACTCAAGAGAAGATAGCTTTGATTCGAGAAAGACTGTTGACTGCCCAGAGTCGACAGAAGTCTTATGCAGAAGTGCGTCGTCGCCCTCTAGAGTTCGACGTTGGGGACCATGTACTATTGAAGGTGTCTCCTACACGAGGGATTTTCCGTTTTGGGAGGAAAAATAAGCTAAGTCCGAGATATATCGGGCCATTTGAGATCCTTGAGAGGGTTGGGGATTTAGCATACAGGTTGGCCTTACCGCCATCACTGAGTCACGTTCACAATGTGTTTCACATATCCCAACTGCGGAAGTATGTACCGGACCCCAGTCATATCATTGAGTTCGATGAGATCGAGATAGCGAATGACGGCACCTTCGAAGAGAGACCAATCAAGATACTTGAGAGTCGGATCAAACAATTGAGGAATAAACCAATACACTTGGTTGAAGTACAATGGTCACGACACGGAGTTGAAGAGGCCACTTGGGAAACAGAGGACAGTATGAAGGCTAGATATCCAGAGTTGTTTTCATCTTAAGTTTCGGGACGAAAATTCTTTTTAGGGAGGAAGGATGTAATACCCGAGATTTCTGATATGTATTTGGAACTTTTGATATTGTAATTATTGTATTTTGATCTGAGTATTATTCTCCGTATTTCATAATCCAATGTTGTTGAGCGTATGATTTCATGAATGTGATTTAAATTTGTGATTCTGCGCATGTAGCGCACGCTATCGACTAAGTGTAGCGTACGCTAACTTGGATCCATAGCGCACGCTGTGAAGGAACCTTAGCGCACGCTATACGTGGTCAATATGATTGAGACGTGTTGGTAGGTGAGATCAGGCCGGGGATCTTGGTCGGATTGTGTCGGGATAAACCTGGACGGCTTTCGGGAAAAAGCCAAGTCAACGCGCTAGCGCACGCTACTCATATGAAGATAGCACACGCTAAAGGCTGAGTACAGTGAAATCAGTAAGTTTCAAATAGCCGTTAGCACGCTATGGATATGGACTAGCGCGCGCTAATAACCATTTTCTATAAATAGGACTGCATCCCGTTTCGCATTTTCAGTCTTTTCACTTCCCACATCCGAATCATTAGACTTAGAGAATTACTCTCTTCATCCTAACCACTTCATATCAGCATCCTAGCTCGAGTTGAAGATTGTAGATCATTGGGGATTTGTGTTCAAGCCTTCGGCGTGGATTGCTTCGAATTCCTCCTTGTTCTTCACTACTTTGAGGTAGGTGATTCTTCACCAATATTAAGTACTAGTATGAAGGACGTTTTGATCATGGTTATCTAGTCAGTTAAATTCGTTAGTAGTCGAACATCATATGTTAGAAGGATATTTTTGACGTTTCGGCACTTATTCATCGTATAATCCATTGAACCTTTTTAGTATTTGGACTCCTAAGCATATTCATGTATCTTCAAACTGATTATGACCAGTATATGGAGATTACCTAGTTCTTATGTTTTACGTAAGGAATCATATGTTTTGGGACTTGGAATGAATTGAACTTAGGATATTTTCTTGAAGATCAAGATGAATTATGGTGTAGTAATGATGATACGTATCCTTGTGTCTCGTAGTCATTTAATTCATGAAGATCTTTCATAAACCGTATGAGCATGATATGCACGGAGTTGGCATGTATTAACACTGAGGATTTCATGAGTTTTCATCACCTTTAGCTCAAGTTTTTACCCAGTAGTGACTGCCATGCACGGTTAGAGCCCGCTAAGATGTATATATTAACGTGCGCTATCGGGAATGAGTAACGAATGCTACGTTGGGTACGTAACGTACGTTATGTCATCAGGCAGGGCAGTCGGCTGTTCAGAGAGGACTCTCAGTACACAGCTAGCGCACGCTAAGCTTGGTCATTTGCGTACGTTAACGGGCAGGCTTAGCGCACGTTACGTAGAATACATAGCGCGCGCTAAGTAGTTCAGGCAGAATTCATTTTTTGAGCTTGCGGCCATAAACCGGATTGTTAGACACTCGTACGACTTGAGTGTAATATCCGCATTTTTCTTTCCCCTTGTATTTTTTTTTCGGTGAATTTCTCAGTCGTAATGACCCTCATGTACCTTACGGTGTATCTTTCCCATCATCTGTTGATCTAATTCTCGTTATTGTTGTGCGGAACCGCTGTTTCAGGGTTGCCGTAGATCCATTATATGTTTTGATACGTCTGGAGATGTTCCGTTTGATGTTTCATTCATATTCCGGTGTTTTGGACCGTTTATATTTCGAACCTAGCGCACGCTATCTTTTCTGCATAGCGTACGCTAGATGTCCCTTAGTAGCGCACGCTACGCTTAAATAGCGCGCTAGCGTTAGCCACAGGAGTGGCGATTACTGTTCCCGACCCTGCGGACTATCGGATTAGCACACGCTACTTTGTCTAGCGCACGCTAATGTCGGGAGACTAGCGCACGTTAAATTGTTCGTTAGCGCGCGCTAGCGTGAGTGTCGATCTTGGGCGATTTACTCCGAACTTGGTCAGTGCGGTAGCGCCGCGCTACGTTTGTGCGATAGCGCATGCTAACGGATCGGTGAGTTACGGGCGGTTTGTCCATGGACTCGGTGATGCCAGTAGCGCCACGCTATTGGTCGATAAGCGCGCGCTACGATAGGTTATTAGCGCCACGCTACATTTGGAGTAGCGCCACGCTAACGTCAGTCGCTCTTTGGGCCGGGCCTTCTGTTTTGGCCTATAAATTTATCCCGTTAGCGCACGCTAACCTTGAGGATTAGCGCGCGCTAACACTCCCTGGCTATATAAACCAGAGAGTTGACCCAGATGAACACATTATTTTCATTTCTTCTCCTCCCCGCGACGCAGAGCTTCTCCAGGCGATTTCCGAGCGATCCCTTCCTCCGATTATTTCAGGCATCCTCTACCTTGAGTTTTTGAAGTAGATTAACAACACCTACTTGTGTTCTTCATCCTCAATCCAAGGTAACTCTCTTAGAACCCTACTTTTGGGCGATTTGGGGGTTTTGGGATTTTCTTCCGATCCGTTCCGTTTTGTTGGTGGATTCATGATGAATATGATTAATCTTGTTGGTATTCTTAGTTTCCCTACGGATTCATGGTATATTTCGTAGTTTTTGCGGAATCGAGAGGGTTTGGTTGTGGTCCACCCTCGTTGTTGTTTATATACGGATATACATGAATCGTAGGCGGGTTTTCGGGTGTATTCCATTTCTGTATTCATCTAGATTTGGTTGTAATTATGTTCTTCGAATCGTTAGTTTCGGTTTCGTTGATTCCTAGCGTTCGTCGGTGATTATCCTTTTCGTTCGTTGCGTCATCAATTATTCAAGGCAAGTATTTTTGGAAACCTTTATGCTTAATGTGGAATGGTAGTGTATTTTGTGTGTGATTTGCTCACCTCGTATTGGTCCGACGGGATCAAGGAGGGAATCCAAAGGGTTGAGTCCTGGATTCATGAGTTTGTATAGCTAGCCAGTTCGGGAGGGTCCTTAGAGGCCTCGGGCGGGATCAATGATATTACTCTGTTCCCAAGGCGATGCATGTGCATGTTTTGTTTTTATAATGTGGCCAGCTCGGGAGGGTCCTTAGAGGCCTCGGGCGGGATCTATGATATTACTCTGTTCCCAAGGCAAATTGTTTGATTGTTTGTTTTCGGAAATGACATGTCTGGTTTTGGTTTTTGAAATGATATTGGTGCATGTACTATGAAATGTGTAAGCGATTGGTTTGCCTTGATTACTTGTACTAGCGTAATTGCTAACCCCTTTGGGGGACCCGTTTTGGGGAAATTCTTATTATAAATTTCAGGTTATGATTATCCGGACGAGCGAGCACCGGGACAGTACGAGGATGTTGGCCAGGGTCGTTGACATGTGCATTTGGGTCTCCTTATTTCTTTTGTCTATTTCGATATGGTTGTTCCCACAGTTTTAAACTTATAGATTGTACTCGCGAGTACTTAGGTTTTCATTTCAAACTCCGTATTGTATCACCCTAAATTGTTACATTGTTGGATGATGCTTATATCGCCGGTTGCTCCGGGCGTATCTTTATATGTCATATTATTATTACGTGTGTCCTCGCTAACCGAGATGGTTGGTCGAGTGGGGTTTTTCTTGTTGTAGCCTGGTGGGTCCCGTGTAGGGGTCCACGGCGCTGTAATATACTCCGAATATCTCGGGGTGTTACAGAAAATGGTATCAGAGCTCTAAGTTTATGGATACCTAGGCTTGTCGGTTATTTGGGTCTAGTCGTGTTTTGTTTTGCACATTGTCACACCGCTGCCGGCATCTCAGTACTTCCAGTGTTCGTAAGTTTCCCTACTCGATTCTTTACATTCTCGTAATGTATCCCGTTTATTGAACTGTGGTTATTCTCCCTCCTTTGCTTATCATCGTAGTTGCTTTTTCCTTCCTTACTGTGTATTGATTACAGGGAGCTCAACAAAGTGACAATCAAGAATAAGTATCCTATACCTCGGATCGACGACTTGTTTGATCAACTGCAAGGGGCAAGGGTATTCTTGAAGATTGACTTGCGATCAGGATACCATCAGTTGAGAATTAAGGAATCGGATATACCAAATGCGCTTTCGAGTCGATGCAGGCATTATGAATTTGTAGTGATGCCATTTGGACTTACCAATGCTCCTGCGGTATTCATGCAATTGATAAATCGGGTATTCTTAGAATACTTGGATAAATTTGTGGTCGTCTTCATCAATGACATCTTGATATATTCGAAAGACACAGAGGAGCACGCCGAGCATTTGCGTGTGGTTTTGAGCATCTTGAGGAAGGAACAACTGTATGCAAAGCTTTCCAAATGCGAGTTCTGGCTTAAGGAAGTAACTTTCCTTGGGCATGTGATATCAGCTGACGGAGTTCAGGTGGACCCGAAGAAAGTCGAAGCAATCTTGGAATGGGAAGCTCCTAATAACGTGAAATAAGTCCAGAGTTTCTTAGGACTGGCTGGATATTATCGCCGTTTTGTAGAGGGATTTTCCAAAATTGCTCGTCCACTCACTCAGCTGTTACAGAAAACTCAAAAGTTCACGTGGGATGAGAAATGTCAGTGGTTTGTGAACTTAAGATGAGGCTGACGACACCTATATTAGCGTTACGGAGGAGCGGATGGATTCATGGTATACAGCGACGCTTCAAATCGAGTGCAGGATGTGTGTTGATGCAAAAGGATAAGGTGATTGCCTATGCTTCTCGGCAGTTGAAACCGTACGAGGTTAATTACCCCACTCATGATCTGGAGCTAGCAGCTGTAGTCTTTGCATTGAAAATTTGGAGACATTATTTGTACGGCACTCATTGTCAGATCTTTACAGATCATAAGAGCCTCAAGTACATATTCAGCCAGAAAGAATTAAACATGAGGCAGAGAAGGTGGCTGGAATTGATCAAGGATTACGACTTGGAGATTCTCTATCATCCGGGTAAAGCAAACGTAGTAGTCGATGCTTTGAGCCGTAAACCTGTTTCTCTTCGAGTGTTAGAAGCACTTACATCCCAAACCAGCATTCAACGGGAACTGATCCGCGAAGGGATTGAAGTATGGGCACCAGGAATCCAAGGGCAGCTATATGTGATGGAACTGACTTCATCACTAGTCGAGTAAATCAAATCTAAGCAGTTGAACGATTCTCTGATCCTTCGGTTATGTGACGAAGTAAAGAAAAAAAAGGCCCCAGGATTCGTGATACAAGATGATGGAGTTCTGAGATTTCATAGTCGACTTTGCGTTCCCGATGCTGATGATTTGAGACGGACAATTCTGAAGGAAGCTCATAGCGCACCTTATTCTATTCACCCAGGCAGCAGTAAGATGTATAAGGATCTAAAACAAAACTTCTGGTGGGGGAATATGAAGAAGGACGTAGCAGAATACGTTTCAAAGTGTTTGACTTGTCAGCAGGTTAAGATTGAACATCAGCGACCTGCCGGAATGTTGAAGCCGCTTCCGATCCCTGAGTGGAAGTGGGAGGATATCTCGATGGATTTCATCACCAATATGCCAAAGACCAAAACGGGAATGAACATGATTTGGGTTATAGTTGATCGACTAACCAAGTCGGCTCATTTCCTAGGAATTAAAGATACTTGGGGACCCAAGAGATTGGCGCGAGTATTCATTGCAGAGGTAGTCAGATTGCATGGGACACCGAAGACCATTATTTCAGATCGAGATGGTCACTTCGTGTCGCACTTCTAGAAGGCAGTTCACAGGGCTTTGGGGACTGAGATCAACTTTAGCACGGCTTATCATCCCCAAACGGACGGTCAGTCCGAAAGGACTATACAAACAGTAGAAGACATGCTTAGAGCTTGTGCCTTAGATTGGTCGACTGATTGGTAAGTTCATTTGCCGTTGATTGAATTCACCTACAATAATAGTTGGCATGCTTCTATTAAGATGGCACCATTTGAAGCTTTATACGGGAGAAGTTGCCGATCACCCCTGTGTTGGGATGATTCTTCGAATTTAATCGGGACGGAACCGGAATTGATAGTTCAGACTCAAGAGAAGATAGCTTTGATTCGAGAAAGACTGTTGACTGCCCAGAGTCGACAGAAGTCTTATGCAGATGTGCGTCGTCTCCCTCTAGAGTTCGACGTTGGGGGACCATGTACTATTGAAGGTGTCTCCTACACGAGGGATTTTCCGTTTTGGGAGGAAAAATAAGCTAAGTCCGAGATATATCGGGCCATTTGAGATCCTTGAGAGGGTTGGGGATTTAGCATACAGGTTGGCCTTACCGCCATCACTGAGTCACGTTCACAATGTGTTTCACGTATCCCAACTGCGGAAGTATGTACCGGACCCCAGTCATATCATTGAGTTCGATGAGATCGAGATAGCGAATGACGGCACCTTCGAAGAGAGACCAATCAAGATACTTGAGAATCGGATCAAACAATTGAGGAATAAACCAATACACTTGGTTAAAGTACAATGGTCACGACACGGAGTTGAAGAGGCCACTTGGGAAACTTGGTGATTATCCTTTTCATTTGACTGTTCCCAAGGCAAATTGTTTGACTGTTTGTTTTCGGAAAAGACATGTCTGGTTTTGGTTTTTGAAATGATATTGGTGCATGTACTATGAAATGTGTAAGCGATTGGTTTGCCTTGATTACTTGTACTAGCGTAATTGCTAACCCCTTTGGGGGACCCGTTTTGGGGAAATTCTTGTTATGAATTTCAGGTTATGATTATCCAGACGAGCGAGCACCGGGACAGTACGAGGATATTGGCTAGGGTCATTGACATGTGCATTTGGGTCTCCTTATTTCTTTTGTCTATTTCGATATGGTTGTTCCCACAGTTTTAAACTTATAGATTGTACTCGCGAGTACTTAGGTTTTCATTTCAAACTCCGTATTGTATCACCCTAAATTGTTACATTGTTGGATGATGCTTATATCGCCGGTTGCTCCGGGCGTATCTTTATATGTCATATTATTATTACGTGTGTCCTCGCTAACCGAGATGGTTGGTCGAGTGGGGTTTTTCTTGTTGTAGCCTGGTGGGTCCCATGTAGGGGTCCACGGCGCTGTAATATACTCCGAATATCTCGGGGTGTTACATTGAGAGGAATTTTTTATTATTTCTTAGGTCCGAGCCTTGCATAGGGGACGATCGAGGGGCGGTGGCATACGGACGCGTGTCATTTGTTGGAGTATTTCATTCTTGCCATTTTCGAGGCAAGTATCATATGTTGAGTTTGATGTATATTGGAACTTTGATCATGCATATGGTTTTGTTCATGTTGTCGAATATGAGATTTATTTCTTTAATTTCTCGTGGTATTCGTTGTTAATTGTTTGTATTGATGAACATATTGAAATGCATATATGTATGCTTAATTGATCGGTTTATGGTATAAATGATCCGAGGGGGTCATGAGGATCTATGCTGAGGGCGCTGGATCGAATGTCCACCATGCGTTGGTCCGACGGGATCATCATGGGGATCTATCTTTGAGGAGTCTTTGGATCGGCTGGACGGGTTTTCCACCATGCGTTGGTCAGACGACGGATCATCATGGGGATCTATACCAAGGGCTGGATCATTTGGATTACCCTGTATTGTGTTGATGGAATCGTGAGGATTCACATCGTTGGATTCCGATGACGGAAGTCCGTTTTGCATGTTTTATGATGCACTGATGATTTATGTATTATGATACTTGTACTAGCATTGTTTTTCTAACCCCTTCGGGGGTGGACATTGTTTTGATGTTATAGCCGAGGAGCGGGGAAGCAACCACAGTACCGACAGGACGATGAAATGGCTCAGTGATGTGGTTGATGTTTATTATTATTGTGATTGTCTTCTTGGTTCACTTTAGTACTCGAGTACGTGTGTTTTAATAATGTCATTTTCGATATGGTTGTATAAGTTTACTCTTTGGATCAGTTGAACCAGTTCTGTATTTTGAACTTCAGTTGTAAGATTGAATTATATTTACATTTCTTTTATTTAGCCTTGTAAATCCTTACTAAAAGGGTTTACGGCGCTGTAATTATTCCGAATATCTCGGGTTGTTACAAATTCGAGGCCTCTAAGGACCCTCCCGAGCTGGCTAGCGAATCAAGCTCGTGAATCCGGGGCTAAACCACTAGATTCCCTCAAGGCCCCATCGGACCCTCCCGAGGTGAGCAAAGCACACACAAATACATCACTATTTCATGTTAAGCATAAAGGTTTCCAAAAATACTTGCCTTGAATAATTGACGACGACACGAACGGAATCAAGCACGACCGCTAGGAACCGACGAAACCGAACCTAACGATTCAAAGAATACAATCACAACCACTAAACGAATACGGAAATGGAGTACACCCGAAAACCCACCTACGATTCAAATAAGTTCGTACAAAAACAACAACGAGGACCGGTTGCACCCGAACCCTCTCGATTTCACAAAAACAATGAAACTTACCATGAACGCGTAGGGAAAACAAGAATACTATAGAGATTAATCATATACATCATGGATTAATCAACAATATAGAACGAATCGGACAAAAACTCAAAAACCCCGAAATTTCCCAAAAATAGGGTTCTAGGAGATTTCCTTGGATTAAGGATGAATAATAAGTGTTGGTGTTGTTAATATTCACCAAAGTACACAAGAAAATGATGTCTAGGAATTGCAACGCTTCAAATCACTCGGAAATCGCCCAAGATTCGCCCAAAAACCGGAGAGAGAGAAAAGGGAGAGAAATGAGAGTCTGGGTCAACTCCCTAGCTTTTATAGCCAGGGAGCTTTAGCGTGCGCTAACGATTAAAGTTAGCGTGCGCTACCCAGCCATAATCCAGTCCAGAACCTACGGTTCTGGCCCGTTAGCGTACGCTACACAAGAATAGCGTGCGCTAACAACCTCTCGATAGCGTGCGATACCTAGGCACCAGACCGAGTCCAGAAATAATCTGCCCGGTACTGGACTGCCGGATTATCGCGCGCTACCGGACACTCAGCGTGTGCTAGGCCTCAACAATAGCGTGCGCTAAAACAAAATCTTAGCGCGCGCTAAGCTGCTCGTCCAGAGAGCAGAGAGCAGAAACAACTTTCTGCCACTGCTGGGCTCGACTCACTAGTGCGCGCTACGAAGCAAACATAGCGTGCGCTACTAAATGACTCTTAGCGTGCGCTATACAAGAATGATAGCGTGCGCTAGGCACAGGATAACAATGGCCCCAAAACACCGAAACACGAACTAAACATCAAACGGAAGCTCACAACAGCATAATAACATAGGGTGAATTTACGGCAACCCCAAAATGGCGGTTCCGAACAATAATTACGAGAATCGGATCAATAAGCGACGTAAGAACCAATAGACGTAGAATCCGATGACAAAAAGTCCAGAAATAAGTGTTCTCGAAATACCAATATGGTTACAAGCGACTCACTAAAAACGAAAAATACACTAAAAATGATAATATCGGGAAAGAAAAATGCGGATATTACAGCAGAGGAGAGAGCAAACTGGAATTTTTAATTTCGAAATTATTATTAAAAAAAATTTGGAAGGGAAACTATTTTAAGAATAAATAATCAAAAAATAAAAAAACTAAATATTATTGGAAAAATCCGGTGTTACAAGACTCGTGTTACAATGAATATTCAGAACTTTTATTATTAATGTAGAAACTGAACATAAAGTAACGATATTAGTATTACAACAAATAATCAAAACAACTTGAAATAAACATAACCGGAAGTCACCTGAAGTAATCTTTTGCCCGCAGGACGAGAATACGCCCCGATAGTGCTCACGGTAAGGCGGCTCGTCTCCAAAGGTAAACGACTTCGACGTCTCGATAGTAGCAGCACCGCAAACTAATCGAGCTCCGACGAACAGGACAAGAAAGAGAATTGAAGTAGACTCTATATGAAATGATTACTAGTTTGCTATGAAGATGTCGATTTTCTATATATCGAGGCCATGCAAAATGCAACCTACTTAATAGCCATCTCACTCACGGAAATTAATCTACCATGATGGGTCCCTTAATGAGTGGAATCAATTGCCATGAATTATACAAATTGAATTTCATTCAGTTTGCTTTAAATTCATTAGAATAACGGTGATTTCATAAACATGAAAGGTCATGACCGACTTTTGGAGCCAAATAGTTAAACAATAACATGTTTAATTCGATTTTGTGTATTAATAATCAATTGGGCCAATTACTAGCTATTCCAATTAAAAAATTTTAATTCAAAGCTCAATAATTATCCAGTCTACAACCGAAGCCCAATACTCAAGATTCGAGCCGAGCTCGTTCCTTCAATGTACGAATTGCCTATAATAAATTCGTTTTGAATACACAACTCAAAATTATCATTTCTCACTAACCAAATAATGGTTTTGAGAACATGAATATATTTCGATTTTTTACACGACAAATAAAATAATCCTCTGTAATTTAATTCTCAACAATTAAATAATTAACCTACCATAAATAATGATTTTCGAACCATTATTTCCAACAGTTTTTTCTAACTATCCCTTGATAATATATGGGTATTTACTTAACAACCAATGAGAACAAGTCATATGCATGTGAAGTAAAATTTAATTAAAAGATAGTTGTGACTCTGTGACCGTAAAAAAAAAAGTTAGTTGCGGGTACCATATACAAATTTACTTATGTGGGTTGTTCTCCTTGGTTATCGGATAAATACCCCCAAATTAACGAGGGATAGTGTAGGATCTACCTATTACTAATTGACAAATGGACAACAAATTAGTTAAAAAGAGCTATGTGGCAATGCTGATTGGGTCTTCTATTAGCCCAATCAGCAGAAATTTGACGGCAGGGACTAAAGTTGCAAATTGTAAATATATTGGTGACTAAAATTTCTATTTTTTATTAGTATAAACTAAACTTAGAAGTTCGCTCTAAAAACATATTTGACACTAATTTTTATTATGAAATAAAGTATTTGACTAACCTTACATGGACTTTAATTTATAAATTACAGTAAATTATTATAAATTAAAGTGTCTCACTAATATAATTAAAGTGTTTCACTACCACGTCTTAAATTATTATATCTTGAAGATATTGTGCATATAGCTATGGCAGATTAAAATCCATTTACCTCAAAGTTCTCAATATTACTAATTCTAATACTTGCATTGGAGGCTAGAGAGACGGTTGCTAGTTTTTTAAGTAAATATATGTTACAATTATCAATAATGTATTGTAGAAATATGTTGGAATCGCTAATGAATTTTATTTTATTTTGTTAAATTAATCATATTATCGGTCTACGTTTCGAGTAGATAATCGTGGTATATTCACATTCTCTAAACCGATTTCCGGTGAGTTAGAAATAGTGAATTAAAGTTTGTCACTTATTTGTGGATTAATGAGTGATGGCTATCCCAATTGATAAATGAGCTATCATTGTTCAAGTATATATATGGAGTTTTCATTATACATGTATTAATTAATGGCACATGTGATGGGCTTAAAGCCCATACGCGCGCACACGCGTGTGTCGCCGCCGCCTCCCGCCTGCCTCGCCTCAGCCTCGGCTGCGAGCTACGTGCCCGAACCTGGACCCAGACCCAGACCTTGGCGGGATCGTATATGCACATAAGGATGTCCAGGTACATCCCTCGAGCGATCAAGGAGATGAATACAGTCCAGGTGAGTCCTGACTGTTCAAATTCAGTCAGAAACCGGCAGTAACCTCCCAGGTGTGATGAGGAGGAGTAAATGGCTGCTTTTGAATTCTGTAACTCCTGTGGTGGAGTTAGGAAAAAGGACGATCACGAATCCTAACTTGGACTTCACCATGGCTTGGAATTTTTCATTTTCGTGCCGTTCAGATAAGATTTGGTTCTCCAGCATTTGCATCTTGTGGGCTTGCAGAAACTTCTGGCTGCGGAGCTTGGCAATTGTTCGGATGTCTACTAACGATTGAGTTTCCAGGTGATGCGCTCTCTCCTCCAGCTCTTCATATTCTTGTCTCTTCTTCTCCAGCAACCGAAACAGCTCGTCTCTCTGATCACGATACGCCTTTACATCTTGAAAAATACATGCAATTACGGACCTTAAATTATGGATTTCTCTTTCCTTGAAATCGGCCAAGACAGCTGTGTTGAGAATGGGCCTAGCGACACTCTCAATTTGACTAAGGGCCTGTCGAAGCTGATCTTCAGTGATTGTCGCCGGCGGAGCAGGTGTATCCTCGATTTCCTGGGTCACAACCTTCTTGTCTGTGGGGTCCATGTAGTTAACAAAATAAACTAAGTAGGTATCTTGCAAAATCTAATGTCCAATATAAACTCTATTAAGCATGATTAATCATCAAGGTAGTGAACTTAATGATTCAACAAATATGCTTATACGACACTAGCGACCAAGAAATAATAATACCCCATTTTAGAAAAGTAATGAGGTTTAGTGGATTTCATAGAAACCGATAAGTAACATAAACTATATCCATTTCAAGAGTTCAATAGAAAATTGATTTAATCGGGAAAATGCCTTAAATACTTAATCAAGTACCTTGGCCAATGACTTAGGAAATTTGAATTTGACTATGCATATTCCAACTGAATAGCGACAAGTCGAAAGAGATCTTTAATGAGAATTGACTCGAGAAATCTACCTTAGGTCTCAGTCCTATGGTTAACTTTGTCCTAGGTGGAATTTCCATCTAAGTCCGAAGAATCTTATCCTGGTTAGCCCGTTGTAAGTGTCCTTCTCACAAAGCGGACTCCTATAACACTTCTGTCACGCCCCCAACATCGGGAAGGACGAGGGTGCGACGCACTGGCCGATCAATCAGATTATTAAAATAAAAGTATGGCAATAAATAGCGGAAGCTAAATAATGATTGGATAAAATTTCAAAACAACAATCTTAACCCGATGTTCTAAGATTCGTTGAGACAAAAGCTAATAATCAAAATTACACTAATCATAAGTTTGCAGCGGAAAATTTTCAAATACCAAATGAACCAAGTACGAAACATAATTAACTGTTACAAGTTGGTATACCAACTGAAATTCTAAGTCTTGATGGCGGTCTTCTATTCAGTCTCTTTCTTGAAAACTTCTTCATCTTCGGCTGGTGGCTCATTCTCTGGTTTTAAAAGAGAAAACGGTGGAGTGAGACAAAAGGTCTCAGTGAGTGGGTGATCGTGTGCGAGTGTGGCTCTCTTTTTTTTTGAAAATTTTAAGTGATGCAAGATTTTATCAATTATGAGAAAGTGGAAACAGTTACAATTACGTCGGAATTTTATGAAAACAATAATCATTATGTAGTTGTAATATTATAATACTGTACCTACGGACGGATGTCAAGTCAAGCAGTCAGTCAATCAGTCGATCAGTCAATCCAGTCTCGAATCCTGCCGATGTGGACTTTGGATTCTAGACTCCCCTTATTACTCCTAGCAATATAGGCCGTCGCCCCAAGATTTGGACCGTCGCCCCAATAGCTGAGCCTTCGCTCTCACACTTAGCGTGTGCTTCCTTATCTCTTATCTGGTTTACGTATTTACTTAGCTGTGGGTCAATACCCGGATCACGCCATAATCCCAATTATACCCCAAGTTCTACGACCCAGGTCCCTCGGAATACTCCGTTCCTCGGTAATGGGAATAGGAAACAACGGTAGCCTCGTTCATGAACCGCAGACTCGGTCTAATCGTCCCGACTGGATTTGGGACTCTAGAGGTGGCTCCTACAACTCAAGAGGTGGCCCCCGGATTGTAGGTCGGCTCTCTGTTTCGTATGGACTCAAGAGGTGGCCCCCGTCCATCGACGTGGCACTTTGTCCCGATAGAGTTAGAGGCGGACCCGTCCGTGGCACTTTGTTTGTATAGAACTTAGTTCCCGGACAGTCACAGTTATCAATTAGACGCATTTCACAAGTATCACGTAAACATTCGATCAGTGAGGTTAATAGCATCTTTTGATTAAGTATGGAATATGGTTACTTATATTTGTGGCACGGTAATACGGGATAGGACTTGTATATAAATTCGAAAATAATTTCAATAATTTATTAATGGTCTGATGGGTTCAGGTCAGATATATTAGATAGATAGGTTCGATGAAACGAAAACGAGGGTTTTCTGGAATAGGTTGAAAGGGTGTTTCTGCCCTTGAGTTCGAGTCTAAGTGTTTGGAATAAGAAATAGATTCGGATGGTCGTGAAACTTTATGAGGAAGTCAAAATATTTCATTGACTCCAGATTTAAGGAAAGATTCGGAAATTTCCAGTTTCGAGACTGAAATTTCCAGAAATTACAAAATTGCCCCAAAACTTAAGAAAGTTGTTCCGAGGCTTATAGAGCTATGAATTTAGCTCGGAATTTAACGAAAATTTTACGAGATGACTCGTGATGGACCTGAAATTGCATATTTGTGAAAAGTCCAGAAAAATTCGGACTTGGTCCAGAATTTCTGTTTTCTTGCATTTTGACCCCAAAATTGTTTTAAAAGTGCAATTTTGACTAATAAGTTTATATATCGAACTCCGAATTGCTTGAAACTTTTCGGAAAACCCATATTTGATCAAATATGTACTGTCCAGGGTACGGAATGCTTTATTTTTCGTAAATTTCAGTTTAGTCCCCAAACTTTTAAAAATTACGATTTATGCCCTAAAGTTCCGTTTACTCGATTAAAGTCCCGTTTTTACCACAAATAATTTATCCACATACCATATCTTAGTCATATAACACAAGTTCCATATTTTTGATAGAGTTTACAAGAAATTACGAAGAAATTATGAAATTTCAATTTTTCACATAATCGAAATCCGACTACCAAATCGGATGTCATTTAAATTCACTAAAATCGTATTACATGTTAATATAATCATATAATACATCTTTAAAATAAGCATTCATATGAGAAATTTAGATTAGTGCGTGCTCTATATTTTTTCATAATTTTAAAATCATAGTTCATAAAGAAAAACGATACATATATTTTTAATATAAATTTTTATAGCATAAATTCTAACATGATGTTGTTCAAAAATTTCTCAACATTATATATGAAGAACTTTTAGATTTATAACATGCATCACAAGCAAAATAAGAGTAATTAATTTAAAAGTTTGAAAGAGTTTCACCCATCTCGATCTTGCCGGATTTAGTCGATTCTAGGTACCGAAAGTTGGAAAACGACTTCCCCTCTCATACTATATAGTTCGGCCGATCACCATGCACCCCAAGATGAGTATTTTTTTTGCATGTGTTAATATTAAAGTTAGATTAGGAAGTTTTTCATAAGAAATTATGGAAATGGATATAAGGGATGAGATTACCTATTTCTTGTTGAATTTTTTCTTCTCCCCTCTTTCTCCTTCTTCTTCTTGGTTCGGCCTACCCCCTTATCTCTCTCTCTCTCTCTCTCTCTCTATCTATCTTTCTCTCTCTCTCTCTCTCTCTCTCTCTCTCAAATTTTCAGATTTTTAGTGTGTGAGCAGAACTGAAGGGTAGGTAGTTGTGTAAGTATTTAAGGGAATATAATGAGGTTGGGAAGAGTATTGAGTTTGGGAAGAGAAATGGGTAGGAAATTTTGAACAAGTGTCATGGTCTTGCATGTAATGAGTGAATGGTCTAGAGACACACTCCTCTTCTCCCTCATGTGGCCGCCCATATGTGTGTGTGTCTGTATCATTTTTTTTTGTTAATTTAAGAGTATAATTATAATTGTAATAGTTGGTGATTTAATTAGTTGGGTTGGGCTTTAACTAGTAGTTCTTGTCTTAGAAATTTTATTAAATTGGGTTTGGGTCCATTAATGAGTTTATATGTGCAAATGTTGATACATATAGCCCATTAGGAAATTCATGATCCCCTTCTTAAATTTTAAATTAATTTATAATACAATTTCGAATTAATAAGCGAAAAATAAAATAGATGTAGATTATGTTATAATATAAAACAAATGTTGTTAAGATACATCATGATATAATAAGTTATACATGTAATAAACTATCGAATTTACGGGGTTTTACACGACACCTTCCGCTTCTCACTGCAGTGACTGCTCACGGCCCTCACTGGCGACGGGATTCGGACCGACTGGAGGATCGTGAGGTACGGGAGGAGCTTCCCTTTGAATAGCTTCTGGCGGCATCTCCCTGCTGGGACCCTTGCCCTTCTCGGTCTGATGCGGAGGCTCCTGACCCCTGTCCTTCCCGACCTGATGAGGAGGCTCCTAACCTCCTTCCTTCTGAACCAGCAATGGGGGCCCCTGACCCCCACCCACAGGGACTTGAAGAGGGGGCTCCTGACCCCCACCTACAGGGACCTGCAGAGGGGTCTCTTGGCCCCTACCAACTCCACCGGACCTTCGCCCACTGGCCGCAACACTGGCCTTCAGCCGGTCCCGACGAGGGGGACTGAAAAACAACAAAGAAAAATGCAAGTCAATAAAAGTTGCAAAAAGACAAAAAAAGAAGTAAAGTTAGGAAATTACTGACGGCCTCGAGATGGTTCCGCAGGAGCTGTTAGTGCGCGTAAATAGCCTTGTGGACCGGGTAGTCCACAATCCCCCACTTGAATTTGGGGACCAGAGAGGAAGGCCAGTCACGAAACGCCGCCGCCGCCTTTTTGAAAGTATCCATGTACCATAGATAACTTTCGCCGTGTGAGGGATCGATGGCCAGCGTAAGAGCCTCCTAGACTAACCTTTGCACTACAAGGGCCAGGTTCACCTGTTCCGTGCGCTCGGGGATCTTAAGCTGTCGGCAGGTCTAATCAATGACCTCGTTGGCCCAAAACCCTAGCGGCTCCGCGGGGAGTTTGTAGAAGGCGTGCGAGTGCAGGTACGCCTCAGGCAGATCCTCCTTAATGATATCAAACAAGATTTGCCCCGGAGGAGCCATCAAGATGTTGGCCTTGCACTGCTGCGCACCCACTGCCCTCTCAGAAACGGCCACCTCAAGGGCCTCGAGCCTTGTGCCCTCTGTAGTAGCCCGTCTAAGCAGGCTGCTACCATAAAGCCGTTACTTTCCTAGTACTTTTTTTTTAAAAAAAAACGAAATTTATTAAATGGATCAGACATGTGGGGGGACGAGACCCAATACACGCCCATAGTGTTTGGGGGAGGACGAGCCCCTCTACACGCCCTACACACAATTAAAATGACATGAAACTCGGCCCAACGAGCGGCCTACTTGAATCTAATATACGGGGACTCGCTTTTGCCCAACCTAATCATACCACGAATCTGCCCGGATAGGTCCGACGGGCTATAGAGACAAAGTTTCTGGACTTGTATCCTTCATTGGCCAAGTGGTCCGCAATGGCATTCCCTTCACGATAAATATGGGAGAACGAGATATCCATAGAACGCCGAAAAGCCAAGATTTTGTGACGAAGGCTTTGGACTTGCCAATTACCGATGTTAGGCGAAGTAATAAGAGAGAGAGAGAGAGAAAAAGCCGAGTCAATCTCCACCCAAACCTTAAGAATCTTTCTCTCGAGACAAAGATCCAAGGCTCTCCAAATAGCGAATAATTCAGCAAAATTATTTGAGTGACTGCCGATGAATTCATGAAATGCAAAAAGAAGGTCGCCCGCGGAGTTCCTAGCGAGCCCCCCAACAGTCGATTCGCCCGAGTTGCCTTTCGAGGCTCCATCTGTGTTGATTTTAGTAATCCCGGGGCTCGGTTTGGCCCATTTGACCAACGTAATTTTTTTCCTTTTTTGTGAGTACAATTACAAATAAAAGTATTGATAAAGTTACAAGGGCACACAAAGAGACCCAAAATGTCGGTAAGCGCAGGAGTGCCGAGCCACGCCCGAGGTTTAAGGCTCCTATGGCCTTTGATCATGGACAAGAATTGCCAAATGTGGTCACACACGCGTTGAGCCGTGAACAGAATCTTCTTGACCCGCATGTCGTTCCTAGAACACCAAATAAACCATAAGATGAGGACCGAGATGATACGCAAAATGTGGACGTCACCGGACGCCTTATTAAACCAATTAGAAAGAACTAAATTGATAGAGTTGGTTTGTAAATAAGGGATCCCCACAACGGTGCAAAAATTAGCTCAGACCGACGAAGCAACCGGCCCAATGAGAAAAAGGTGGGGGAGGTCCTCCACACCTCCACAGCAAACACGACATGTCGGTAATAATGCCCCTGGATCTAAGGCCATCCGGGGTTGGGATCCATTTTTTAAGAAGCCTAACCATGAAGAAAGACATATTCGGCCTAAGAATAGGATTCCAACAAAATTTTAAAATATTATGAGTATCGATGCGTTGCCGAATCGCCTCCCACGTGCTTTTAAAAGAAAACCCCCCGTGGGAGGTGAGTTTCCAAAAGGCTTTACGGTCATCCGGGGCAGCCTCCCCATGGGTGGGAAAGGACATAACATCCAAGTTCTGGAGAAACCGCGGAGAGTAAGTTTGCCCGATCCCACCCGTGAGGGGTCCAAAATTGAGAGATGTAGGCCTTAGATCGAGGATTGGAGGCCCATTGGGATAACGGGCTGAAATCACACCAATTATCATGCCAAAACTAAATATCACCATTCCCGATTGTCCAAAAATCCATTTATCAGCTACGTGACGAATGTCACAAATATTTTTCCAAGTAGGAGAGTCAAATGGGTTGGTTTTAACCACCATCGGGTGAAGTCGTTTACAGTATTTATTCATCATAAATTGGGACTAGATATTATGGGAGGTACGAAACCGCCACCAAAGTTTAATCTTGGAAGCTTTAATAATGTCCCTCAAGCCCCTACATCCGAGGCCACCTCCCTTCTTGGCGTAACAATGCTTAAGCCAAGACCCCCGATGGAGTCTCTTTCTATTATCATTAGTTCCCATAGAAATTTGTTGAAAAGGCGCTCGAAAAAAATGATAACATTTTTAGGGGGTTTAAGCACTTGGATACAATAGAACGGGATTGAGCTCGGGTGGTTTTAATAAGCTCAAGCCGGCCACCCGAGGTTAGTAAGAGGTGGTTCCACGACTGGAATTTGGAACACGTTTTGGAAATAAGGTCATTATACATATCAAAAGTTTGATTCCCTTACCACAGGGGGACCCCCAAGTAGCTAAATGGGAGGTTCATTTGAGAGAATCCAGTCGTTTGTTTCACCATATGAACAAGTGGGTTGTTAGGCTTGGCAAAAATAAAGGAACTTTTGGAATTATTGATTTTTTGACCAGAGCTCGAGGTATAGTGGTCCAGACAATTATTGAGTATGAGGAGGTTATTGTAGGAAGCATTAGCAAAGATCAAAACATCATCAGCATAGGCCAAATGTGAAATCCTTACATTCTTCCTAATTCTAAAAAACATATCGGGGTGGCCGTAAAAAGTTTTATCCAAGAGTCTAGATAAATAATCCGAGGCAACCACAAAAAGGAGCGGAGATAAGGGGTCACCTTGTCTGATGCCCCTATCAGATTTGAAAAAGCCCACTGAATTCCCGTTAACAAGAATCGAAAACCAGCAATTAGAAATGCAACGATAGATCATGTCGTGACAAACTTCGTGAGTCGTTAAAATGTTGTCCGTTATAAGACGGCCCTTCACAAAGCCCGGTTGAGCTGGGCTGAGGATTTTCACCGTTATTACTTTTATCAATCTATGCTCGATCCAAGACTCGGTCTAATCGTCCCGACTGGATTTGGGACTCTAGAGGTGGCTCCTACAACTCAA
This sequence comes from Orobanche coerulescens, assembly GCA_033398695.1. Classification (NCBI taxonomy): domain Eukaryota; kingdom Viridiplantae; phylum Streptophyta; class Magnoliopsida; order Lamiales; family Orobanchaceae; genus Orobanche; species Orobanche coerulescens. The sequence continues at coordinate 6,089,914 of CM065810.1, forward strand.
GAGGTGGCCCCCGGATTGTAGGTCGGCTCTCTGTTTCGTATGGACTCAAGAGGTGGCCCCCGTCCATCGACGTGGCACTTTGTCCCGATAGAGTTAGAGGCGGACCGTCCGTGGCACTTTGTTTGTATAGCACTTAGTTCCCGGACAGTCACAGTTATCAATTAGACGCATTTCACAAGTATCACGTAAACATTCGATCAGTGAGGTTAATAGCATCTTTTGATTAAGTATGGAATATGGTTACTTATATTTGTGGCACGGTAATACGGGATAGGACTTGTATATAAATTCGAAAATAATTTCAATAATTTATTAATGGTCTGATGGGTTCAGGTCAGATATATTAGATAGATAGGTTCGATGAAACGAAAACGAGGGTTTTCTGGAATAGGTTGAAAGGGTGTTTCTGCCCTTGAGTTCGAGTCTAAGTGTTTGGAATAAGAAATAGATTCGGATGGTCGTGAAACTTTATGAGGAAGTCAAAATATGTCATCGACTCCAGATTTAAGGAAAGATTCGGAAATTTCCAGTTTCGAGACTGAAATTTCCAGAAATTACAAAATTGCTTAAGAAAGTTGTTCCGAGGCTTATAGAGCTATGAATTTAGCTCGGAATTTAACGAAAATTTTACGAGATGACTCGTGATGGACCTGGAATTCCATATTTGTGAAAAGTCCAGAAAAATTCGGACTTGGTCCAGAATTTCTGTTTTCTTGCATTTTGACCCCAAAATTGTTTTAAAAGTGCAATTTTGACTAATAAGTTTATATATCGAACTCCGAATTGCTTGAAACTTTACGGAAAACCCATATTTGATAAAATATGTACTGTCCAGGGTCCGGAATGTTTTATTTTTCGTAAATTTCAGTTTAGTCCCCAAACTTTTAAAAATTACGATTTATGCCCTAAAGTTCCGTTTACTCGATTAAAGTCCCGTTTTTACCACAAATAATTTATCCACATACCATATCTTAGTCATATAACACAAGTTCCATATTTTTGATAGAGTTTACAAGAAATTACGAAGAAATTATGAAATTTCAATTTTTCACATAATCGAAATCCGACTACCAAATCGGATGTCATTTAAATTCACTAAAATCGTATTACATGTTAATATAATCATATAATACATCTTTAAAATAAGCATTCATATGATAAATTTAGATTAGTGCATGCTCTATATTTTTTCATAATTTTAAAATCATAGTTCATAAAGAAAAACGATACATATATTTTTAATATAAATTTTTATAGCATAAATTCTAACATGATGTTGTTCAAAAATTTCTCAACATTATATATGAATAACTTTTAGATTTAGAACATGCATCACAAGCAAAATAAGAGTAATTAATTTAAAAGTTTGAAAGAGTTTCACCCACCTCGATCTTGCCGGATTTAGTCGATTCTAGGTCCCGAAAGTTGGAAAACGACTTCCCCTCTCACACTATATAGTTCGGCCGATCACCATGCACCACAAGATGAGTATTTTGTTTTCATGTGTTAATATTAAAGTTAGATTAGGAAGTTTTTCATAAGAAATTACGGAAATTGATATAAGGGATGAGATTACCTATTTCTTGTTGAATTTTTTCTTCTCCCCTCTTTCTCCTTCTTCTTGGTTCGGCCTACCCCCTTATCTCTCTCTCTCTCTCTCTCTCTCTATTTCTCTCTCTCTCTCTCTCTCTCAAATTTTCATATTTTTAGTGTGTGAGCAGAACTGAAGGGTAGGTAGTTGTGCAAGTATTTAAGGGAATATAATGAGGTTGGGAAGAGTATTGAGTTTGGGAAGAGAAATGGGTAGGAAATTTTGAACAAGTGTCATGGTCTTGCATGTAATGAGTGAATGGTCTAGAGACACACTCCTTTTCTCCCTCATGTGGCCGCCCATATGTGTGTGTGTCTGTATCATTTTTTTTTTGTTAATTTAAGAGTATAATTATAATTGTAATAGTTGGTGATTTAATTAGTTGGGTTGGGCTTTAACTAGTAGTTCTTGTCTTAGAAATTTTACTAAATTGGGTTTGGGTCCATTAATGAGTTTATATGTGCAAATGTTGATACATATAGCCCATTAGGAAATTCATGATCCCCTTCTTAAATTTTAAATTAATTTATAATACAATTTCGAATTAATAAGCGAAAATAAAATAGATGTAGATTATGTTATAATATAAAACAAATGTTGTTAAGATACATCATGATATAATAAGTTATACATGTAATAAACTATCGAATTTACGGGGTTTTACACTATACCTTCCGCTTCTCACTGCAGTGACTGCTCACGGCCCTCACTGGCGACGGGATTCGGACCGACTGGAGGATCGTGAGGTACGGGAGGAGCTTCCCTTTGAAGAGCTTCTGGGGGCATCTCCCTGCTGGGACCCTTGCCCTTCTCGGTCTGATGCGGAGGCTCCTGACCCCTGTCCTTCCCGACCTGATGAGGAGGCTCCTAACCTCCTTCCTTCTGAACCAGCAATGGGGGCCCCTGACCCCCACCCACAGGGACTTGAAGAGGGGGATCCTGACCCCCACCTACAGGGACCTGCAGAGGGGTCTCTTGGCCCCTACCAACTCCACCGGACCTTCGCCCACTGGCCGCAACACTGGGCCTTCAGCCGGTCCCGACGAGGGGGACTGAAAAACAACAAAGAAAAATGCAAGTCAATAAAAGTTGCAAAAAGACAAAAAAAGAAGTAAAGTTAGGAAATTACTGACGGCCTCGAGATGGTTCCGCAGGAGCTGTTAGTGCGCGTAAATAGCCTTGTGGACCGGGTAGTCCACAATCCCCCACTTGAATTTGGGGACCAGAGAGGAAGGCCAGTCACGAAACGCCGCCGCCGCCTTTTTGAAAGTATCCATGTACCATAGATAACTTTCGCCGTGTGAGGGATCGATGGCCAGCGTAAGAGCCTCCTAGACCAACCTTTGCACTACAAGGGCCAGGTTCACCTGTTCCGCGCGCTCGGGGATCTTAAGCTGTCGGCAGGTCTCATCAATGACCTCGTTGGCCCAAAACCCTAGCGGCTCCGCGAGGAGTTTGTAGAAGGCGTGCGAGTGCAGGTACGCCTCAGGCAGATCCTCCTTAATGATATCAAACAAGGTTTGCCCCGGAGGAGCCATCAAGATGTTGGCCTTGCACTGCTGCGCACCCGCTGCCCTCTCAGAAACGGCCACTCAAGGGCCCCGAGCCTTGTGCCCTCTGTAGCAGCCCGTCTAAGCAGGCTACTACCATAAAGCCGTTACTTTCCTAGTACTTTTTTTTAAAAAAAAACAGAATTTATTAAATGGATCAGACATGTGGGGGGACGAGACCCAATACACGCCCATAGGGTTTGGGGGAGGACGAGCCCCTCTACACGCCCTACACACAATTAAAATGACATGAAACTCGGCCCAACGAGCGGCCTACTTGAATCTAATATATGGGGACTCGCTTTTGTCCAACCTAATCATACCACGAATCTGCCCGGATAGGTCCGACGGGCTATAGAGACAATGTTTCTGGACTTGTATCCTTCATTGGCCAAGTGGTCCGCAATGGCATTCCCTTCCCGATAAATATGGGAGAACGAGATATCCATAGAACGCCGAAAAGCCAAGATTTTGTGACGAATGCTTTGGACTTGCCAATTACCGATGTTAGGCGAAGTAATAAGAGAGAGAGAAAAAAAGCCGAGTCAATCTCCACCCAAACCTTAAGAATCTTTCTCTCGAGACAAAGATCCAAGGCTCTCCAAATAGCGAATAATTCAGCAAAATTATTTGAGTGAGTGCCGATGAATTCATGAAATGCAAAAAGAAGGTCGCCCGCAGAGTTCTTAGCGAGCCCCCCAACAGTCGATTCGCCCGAGTTGCCTTTCGAGGCTCCATCTGTGTTGATTTTAGTAATCCCGGGGCTCGGTTTGGCCCATTTGACCAACGTAATTTTTTTCATTTTTTGTGAGTACAATTACAAATAAAAGTATTGATAAAGTTACAAGGGCACACAAAGAGACCCAAAATGTCGGTAAGCACAAGAGTGCCGAGCCACGCCCGAGGTTTAAGGCTCCTATGGCCTTTGATCATGGACAAGAATTGCCAAATGCGGTCACACACGCGTTGAGCCGTGAACAGAATCTTCTTGACCCGCATGTCGTTCCTAGAACACCAAATAAACCATAAGATGAGGACCGAGATGATACGCAAAATGTGGACGTCACCGGATGCCTTATTAAACCAATTAGAAAGAACTAAATTGATAGAGTTGGTTTGTAAATAAGGGATCCCCACAACGGTGCAAAAATTAGCTCAGACCGACGAAGCAACCGGCCCAATGAGAAAAAGGTGGGGGAGGTCCTCCACACCTCCACAGCAAACACGACATGTCGGTAATAATGCCCCTGGATCTAAGGCCATCCGGGGTTGGGATCCATTTTTTAAGAAGCCTAACCATGAAGAAAGACATATTCGGCCTAAGAATAGGATTCCAACAAAATTTTAAAATATTATAAGTATCGATGCGTTGCCGAATCGCCTCCCACGTGCTTTTAAAAGAAAACCCCCCGTGGGAGGTGAGTTTCCAAAGGGCTTTACGGTCATCCGGGGCAGCCTCCCCATGGGTGGGAAAGGACATAACATCCAAGTTCTGGAGAAACCGCGGAGAGTAAGTTTTCCCGATCCCACCCGTGAGGGGTCCAAAATTGAGAGATGGAGGCCTTAGATCGAGGATTGGAGGCCCATTGGGATAACGGGCTGAAATCACACCAATTATCATGCCAAAACGAAATATCACCATACCCGATTGTCCAAAAATCCATTTATCAGCTACGTGACGAATGTCACAAATATTTTTCCAAGTAGGAGAGTCAAATGGGTTGGTTTTAACCACCATCGGGTGAAGTTGTTTACAATATTTATTCATCATAAATTGGGACTAGATATTATGGGAGGTACGAAACCGCCACCAAAGTTTAATCTTAGAAGCTTTAATAATGTCCCTCAAGCCCCTACATCCGAGGCCACCTCCCTTCTTGGCGTAACAATGCTTAAGCCAAGACCCCCGATGGAGTCTCTTTCTATTGTCATTAGTTCCCCACAGAAATTTGTTGAAAAGGCGCTCGAAAAAAATGATAACATTTTTAGGGGGTTTAAGCACTTGGAGACAATAGAACGGGATCGAGCTCAGGGTGGTTTTAATAAGCTCAAGCCGGCCACCCGAGGTTAGTAAGAGGTGGTTCCACGACTGGAATTTGGAACACGTTTTGGAAATAAGGTCATTATACATATCAAAAGTTTGATTCCCTTACCACAGCGGGACCCCCAAGTAGCTAAATGGGAGGTTCATTTGAGAGAATCCAGTCGTTTGTTTCACCATATGAACAAGTGGGTTGTTAGGCTTGGCAAAAATAAAGGAACTTTTGGAATTATTGATTTTTTGACCAGAGCTAGAGGTATAGTGGTCCAGACAATTATTGAGTATGAGGAGGTTGTTGTAGGAAGCATTAGCAAAGATCAAAACATCATCAGCATAGGCCAAATGTGAAATCCTTACATTCTTCCTAATTTTAAAAAATATATCGGGGTGGCCGTAAAAAGTTTTATCCAAGAGTCTAGATAAATAATCCGAGGCAACCACAAAAAGGAGCGGAGATAAGGGGTCACCTTGTCTGATGCCCCTATCAGATTTGAAAAAGCCCACTGAATTCCCGTTAACAAGAATCGAAAACCAGCAATTAGAAATGCAACGATAGATCATGTCGTGACAAACTTCGTGAGTCGTTAAAATGTTGTCCGTTATAAGACGGCCCTTAACAAAGCCCGATTGAGCTGGGCTGAGGATTTTCACCGTTATTACTTTTATTAATTACGCTCTCGTTAAAATGTTATGTGCTTAATTGTTGTGTTGGGTGAACTTAGGGTTTACCCTTTTATAAAAATTACGCACTAAATATAAATCATGCAATAATATTAATAGGATAAAATACTTCTATAAGATACTTGAGTGTCGAAATTTATATTTGATCATACTAAAGTATGATTACTCAACTTTAGATCCTTATTATATGTGTACATAAACATATAAATTACATGCACGAACTACTAGGAAAATAGATGTGACTATTAACCTAGGGTAAAATAAATAGTTACCATATACTCTCTCCCACTAAGTGCCAAAAAAATATAATCCCATAAATCCATTCCAAATAGTTGGTGGATCATGTCATAGGAATATTTGTGCACTTGGCATACACAAAATCTTCCCAAATTATACTAATTCCTTGTCCATTTTTGTCTATCTCTTCACTCTCTTTCTCTCTCCCGTCTCTCTCTCTCTTTCTCTCTCATTCTCTCTCTCTCTCCTCTCCCTCCCATCTCTCTCTCTCGTCTCTCTATCTCTCTCTTCGAACATCTCTCTCTCGTCTCTCTCTCCCGTCCTTTCTCCCCCATCTCTCTCCCTCACGATCTCTCTCTCCCTCTCCCATGTCTCAACTCTCGTCTCTCTCTCCCCTTCCCTCTCCTTCCATCACTTCACCATCTCATCACCACCCCTATCTTCCTCTCCTCTTCCATGCATGAAACATAGTGTTTCACACCACCTCAACCCTAGCTAAATCCTTGTCTCCCTAGGTTAGAATCTATCCCCCTTGCATGACACCATGCATGAGAACTAACCCTCCTCACTCCCACACCCATTATATCTAGCACAATTCTATTCCCCCCATCTCACATTCCATTTCACTCTCTCTCGGTCACACACCCTCCCTCTCTCTCTCAATCTATTCCCCTCAATCCCTCTCAAAACTCATCACCACTCTCAAACACTCTTTTACTCTCGGCGATCGCCCCCTCCCTCTTGGCTTTCACTCACTCAAAAATATCTCAATCTCATACTCTCAGTCTCTCTCTCAAATTCATTCAAGCACTCACGGCCCTCTCCTTCAAGTCTGTCTCGGCCTCATCCCTTCAAGCCTCTCTCTCGACCATTTTCTTTCCCAACAAGGGAGAGTACTTTTGCTCAAGTGGTAAAGTGATATGTCGTTCTCTAGTATTTCATTTAAGATTCTTTCCTTACATTGCTTTGAATTATTGAAGAGAAAGTGTTTGGTTGGCTTGTGAGCTCAAGGGCGACGCACCCTTTTATTTCTTCCTATCTCTCACCTTTCTCCTTCCCTCACTACCAAAGTAGCAAAACTTCTAATCTTCTTTGGATTCTCACATGCATGATCATATAAGTATAAAGGGGTAGAAGCTAAGTGGAGCAAAACAAAATCAAAATATATATATATATATATGTGTGTGTGTGTGTGTGACCGAGAGCTAGTAAAGTGTGAACTTATGTTTCTAAACTATCGCATGTCCAAAATGTGTGTGATTCTATGTGCATATGAACAATGTGGATCTTTATCCTTGAAATTGATCTGTAGTTAAGGCCGAGATCTCCTAGGGAGGTAATCTTGAAACTTAAGTTCTTGCATGTTCTGAAACTATATAGATCTATGTGCGTGTGTGTGTAAATTGGGAACAAGGTGGATATCATTCTTGAAATTGGTATGCAAGTATGGCCAAGAGCTAATGGGATGTGAATTCATGACTCTTAAGATATTGCATGTTCTAAACTTGTGTGATTACTTGTGAGTATGCTAAGTATGAATAATGTAGATATCATCCTTGGAAATGCATGTATGTGTGTGGCCGAGAGCCTCATGAGAAAGGATCTTGATTTTTTATTATTGTATGTCAAGGTTTGTGTGTTATCTTGCAAAGTCTAAGTGCTATAACCTTGAGAAATGATGATATTGCATGTAAGTTATCTTAATACTTGGTAAAGAGAGGGAAACCAAGAGAATGAAAAATATGATGCTTATATGATCATTTAGTAGTTGCATATGGAAATTGAAGTAATGTGCTTATATGTTACTTGTTGATCATTTCATGTGCCATACTTGTTAGATTTGTAAACTTTAAGAAAAATGAGTAATGAGGACTATAAGAACTAAGTATAAAAATAGGATAGGTAAAAAGAATTAAATAAAAGAACTTCACTAACAAAGGTATGAAAGTAGTGTATAAAATATCTTAAGGAAATTTGTAAGACATGGATAATCTTGATGACCACTAATGTATTAAAACTCTAAAAAGACTTTCATAATAAATTTAGATCTATTTAGAGGAAGAGTGGAGATGCATGGTTGATAAAGATACAAATATAGACTAAATACATAAGAAAGCAAGAAATAAGACTTAATAAAACAAGAAGAAACTGAATTCAGAAACTGGACAGAGAGTTCCACAAAATTTTAAAAATAGTAACTGAATTTATTTAGCTTCTAAACTTTTACAGAGTGAATATTAAAGTGTCTAAAGCGTGTATAATTAATTGCAAGAGTTTTAAAAAATGTTTATCTATTTTAATAAAATCTATTTCAGAAACTGTGCAGAACTGTCCCTTAATAAAATAATAGAATATGAACTAGTGTATTATATGAGCTACACTTCGAATTTGAATCTGAAATTATACCACAATCTAGTTAAGTGTGTTAGAAGATCACCAGTAAAATTTCATAATAATACTATAAGTATAAAGGTGTAAAATAGAAGCAACATTGAAACTGCACATAAGAGAGTTAAGTAAAATTTAACATTGAGATTGATAGAGTCTTGATTAAAATACTTAGTGTTATAAAATCGAAATATTATAGAGAGAGAATTTAGAGAGAGAATAGAGAATGATTCTCAGGTGTGATTTTCATTAATAACTGAAGTTCTATTTATAGGAAAACTTCAGATGGCACAATCCTAATTACATAATTACATCAGGGGCGTAATAGTCATTTACACTATATAAAAACAAAGGGATAATTGAAATGTCACTTTCATGGTATTTTTATAGCACTTCCCCTTGAATGACTATTTATACAAATATTTACTGAACTAGTTTGAAGAAAAACCCAATGGGAGAAAAAACTTTCAAACTGTTTGTATTGAATCTTGTGGCAATCCTATCATGTTGCATCATAATGTTGCTAGGAAATCTCTATGGGATAAAACTTCAGCAATCTGTGATCTTGTAAATTTGCTCCCCCTTATCTCGATAGTTCTTTGTATGAGTATTCTTGTGCCGTCTCAGTAAAACATCGTGGGACAAAAACTGAGTGAATCTGACATGTATATCATTCGTTGTTGGAGTATCCACGTGTTGCCTCATTAAAACCTTGTCAAGAAAACTCAGTGGGAGAAACTTGATCAAAGGAAAAAGAGTACAACTACTCCTTTTTTCAAGCTTTGAGGAATAATCTTGATCTTTGCAGTATTCCTCATTATGCCATGAATATGCCTCGTTAAAACCTTATTAGGAAAAACCCAATGGAAAAAATCCTAATGAAGGGAAAAGAGTACATTATTCATACTAATATGCCATTCCAGTTGCCTCGTTAAAAACCTTGCTAGGAAAACCCAATGGGACAAAACCTCAGTCAAGGGAAAAAGAGTGCAACGCATATTTTATACATATATGCCCCAGGCATTTCAATAATCCTCCAAGAATTAGTATGAGTATCATATTCAGTGCAAGTTGTAATCCCGAACTCATATTCTTTGCAGTATGTTTCAAATCTCTTTGGGGGATTCCATATTAGTTGTGATTAAGCTGCCTCATTAAAAACCTTGTTAGGAAAACCGAGTGGTATAAAACCTCAGTCAAGGAAAAGAGAACAGCAGATAATTTTCTTTCACAACACCTTATTTTGAGTGACTGCATGCACTGGTAATATGTTTAAAATATCCTTAGGAGTCACTTTCAGTAAGCCCACATATTTCATTTTATTATAAGGACATATATTTCAATTTCGATGGTTTTGAATATCCCCATTTATTTCATGGATAACCTTATTTCATTCATGGATATCTTCATTTGATTGTTATCCTCATTTAATGGATATCCTCGTTCCAATCATTTCTCATATCATTCATAGCGTTATATTGTGTCGACACATTTCAACATTTATTTGCCGAGATATCTCATTATCAATCATCCATTGGGGTTACACATTGTGGTTATGTCTATATACCTCTCAAAAGTATATGCCTCCTTTTATCATTTGTTTTGATTCATATTCGGGGAATTATTATGTACTTATCAAGGCATTTGTAGTTGGTACCAAAGATTTATAATTTATCATGCATCTTTGAACTTCAAGTTCATATAGTTGTGAGGATATAGTGTGATGCATTTCACATATTTCCAACTATTAATACTCCCCCTCATGCTAAGAGATTTCTTGAGCACCAAACTCATATGCCAGTATCTCAGTATTCATCTTCAGTAATGAGAGTTTATATATTATGTTCTCGATATTGGCTGGAGAACTTCAAACAGTATGCTAATTGATATACCACTTGTATGCGCATATCTTGATCCTTTCTGGGATTTATTCAAGTTTATTTGGGATATACAAGCTTTATATGATCTGGAATATATGCTCAAACAGTGAGCAAATCATGTCGTAAATTTCCGATTACGAGTCATATACACATGTGACTATCTAGTGGATCCATAATATCTAGTAATTCACATGTAGAGGAAGTGGGCCCATACTCCCCCTTAATATATTCCAATACTCCCCCTTAATATATTTCAATTTTATTAGGGATTCATTCTCAATATTGGCTAGTAGTGATATTAATCGAGTACAAATATTTGAAGACGATGTGTCTATATCACCATATAGATATTTTACCGACATATCACACCATCTTTTGGTGCCATTATTGTACATCGTTATCAACATGGAGTCGTTGATCCCGAGTGTCATATTATGTTCATTATTCAAATATAGAGTCGTAGTTCATACGCTTCAGGACGCTGATTCAGATCTCATACGCGTAATTCCAATCTATAAATATATTATCGTTGTATTCACAAAATTCACCCATACCGAGGGTCGACTCGAAAGAATTTATCGTAAATATTACCCGTCTCTTCCGGTGAATATCATAAAAAGAATTTATCGAGCTCGACTCGAAAGATTAAGGGTGCTAATGAGAAATAGCATCACAGAAGATATTCGATGGTTGATCGAAGTACAAGTTCGATTATCTGGCGAATTTTCAAATTCATTTAAGTACATTCCAGGTACAGGTAAGAGTAGTTTTGAAAAGAAACGGAGAGCAAAAGGATTAGGTGGGTGCTATAAATGTGCTCGGTGGACATGTGACACCCGGTGCAAATCTGTGGGGTTTGTATCCAAAAATCGAGAAGATAAAATAGCATTTATCAAGGATGGATTGAGTAAGGAATCTATGGATCATGATATCCAACAGATTCTTGATACACATCCCAGTGGATACGTTCATCGTGAACTAATGGCTTTATGGATACAATTTAAGGATGAATGGGAACATTATAATCATGAAAAATTGGTCTCAAAAGATCCAGTTTGTAAGTTCGTTCTGTCAAAGTTGGTATAAGGTAATAGAAAAATAATGCAAGTTGCTGAATATTGTTTTCCAATATTTAAATTTCTGAGCTGCCCAACCCATAACGTCATTTTCATTGAATAATATAATATCATATTTTTCGTCTTCTTTTGCAATTTTGTCAGAAAGAAAATAGTAAAAATAGTGACTTATCTGTCGCTTCTTTTTTCAATGAAAATAGTAGTCATTTGTCTTCTAGTAAGAAGTTTGTTCTTTAAATTTGAGATCCACAAATTAGAAAATGTATCTCTCATAAAATATTTTGAAAGTCTATTGTAGGAAGATGGTGTAACACCCCCAAAACCATATGGGAATATTACACGCCGTAGACCCTTTCCACAAGGATCTACCAGGCTAAACATCCATAAACAACCAAATGCTTGCTCTGCCAGGGTCAAACAATAAAATGATACAGACCGTTATGATCACCTACACGTGAATACACAGATCGATGAGGTCACACAACCCAATCGACAAAATTGACTTAAGCAACATTACCCACACAGGGGTCGAAATACAATACAGCAGAAGACTGAAATCAATTCTGACAACACAACAAAAATCAAAACAACTCTCGACTCATGATCAGTATCGCAGCTCGTCATCCTCTTGTGCCAATCCTGTGACTGCTCCCCTAAATCTGCATGTACCTGGACGCAAAATGGACATCCACCCCCCGATTACTCGGAGGTTAGTAAAACTCCACTGTTTTACTAGTGCAAGTATCAAATCATACGAAATATAACAAGCAAGTAATAATCATGAATCAAATATAACAATCAAGTATCAAAATATCCCCGGGAGGTTTTCACAAGGAAAGATAAGCTATGAAGCATTCGAAAATAAGATTATCGTCTCGGGAATTTTTTAGAATTTCAAAACCTTTCGAAAATCTTAGGGTCTTAACCCAAATCTTAAATTGTATTTCAACAATTTACAGGACGAAAACATTTCCATAAATCTCGTGGGGCTCGGCCCAACATTCTTTCCTTAAAACTTTCTTACATAGAGTTTGATTTCAACAACCCGCACGGACTTAACCAGTCACAATAATCACAACAATCAAATATGCTCATGACTCCGTGATCGCTTGCCACGAGTCTCCGTAGGTTCAACAACCCACACGGATTGAGCCAACACAACAATCACAACAACCAGTCCCGACCCTGTGAACCTGTGTCACGTGTCACCGTAGGTTCCGTCGAACCCGCACGGTTGGACGTACTGTGTCCTGATTCAATGGACATGTGCCGTGAATCATCGTAGGTCTCGTCAGACCCGCACGACTGGACCTCAGCACCACACACTAAGTTATGATCCCATGGACCTGTGCTATGAATCCTCGTAGGCCCCGTCGAACCCACACGAGTGAACTTAGCGTTCCAGTACACCACATTCACATTCACATTACAGACAACAATTAGCACAGTTAATCAATCACGTTGATCACCACAGAATCATACATCACACGCACATAACACAATCTCAACAACTATCATCAATCAACGATACACAACCATCATAACACACGTTCGGTACACAATACATTGCACGGCCAAGTGTACAACCATCCCATATGTACGTCGCAATCCTGCACAAAATGGCACAATGCCTAACACGTATACCAATATAACACCATTATCACAAAGCCTTCAATTTGCGGAAAACACAACCAACTCAAACGGAACATATTTACGAAGGCAATCAAACTCATCATAAATCTCATACGTGATTACTAGTCGCAAGATACAAGTCGTATAATAAGATACTTGCCTTACTAACTGCTACCGAACGCTCCGAAGAGCACGGTTCGACCGGGAAGCTCGGACCCCAAAGAAGGCAACGAACGGAAGGGTTCCGACTCGAGTTCTTCACAAGAATTTCGTTCCTAAGTCACAACGATATCAATTCAATCACAATTCTACGAAAACGTATAGAACTTCTCAAGTTCTACCCATTGAAGCATTTTATCGGACACCTTGAGGGCATAGATCAATATAATCGTTTAACGGAGAAATACTCGAATTTGTTCCGCAAAAATTCAAGGGTTATGAATGATTTCGAGTATACAACCAAGTTCTAACAATAATCTGAACTAAAACGAATCAAATCGGCCAAAACATCGAGAAACCTCAAAATTTCCCAAAACCAAGGGTTTAGGTGTTCTTACCTTCGATCCGGGCGGAAGATGATGTTAAACACGAATCCAACTTCCAAAATATGTTGCTACATGATGTTCTTACTCAAATCCATCAATCTATGGTGAAAAATCGCGGAAGGAATGAAGAAAAAAGGAAAATGTCGGATGTGACTCGGTCCAGGCCTATAAATAGGCTGATCTGCACTGTGTGCCGCGGCCCAGGGCCGAATTTGCCCCCAGTGATCGGCAGCGTGCCGCGGCCCGGACGAGTGTGCCGCGGCTCACGGTACAGAGGGGTTGGCCGATAATTGAAGCATGAGTGTGCCGCGGCAGTGACTCGGCAGTGTGCCGCGGCCCTGACAGTATGTGCCGCAGCCCACGGTACGCTGCCGAGCACTACCGGCCGTAACTCGGCCAGTGCCGGCCTGGGCCCAGATTGCCCGGCCATGACTCGGCCGGGGCCAACTCCGACGGCCCGAACGACCCCGAAACCCGAACCTGAATACGAATCGAAGATACGGTTACGAAATACTCGCAAAGAAGAATTCGAGCACTAAGAGAACACACGATTCCGACCACCCGAAGGCTCGAAATTCGACAACGGAAAGTAATTAATCCAAACTTTGGGAAATTACGAAAATGGCCCAAAACGTCCGAAAATCACGATACGTGATCGCATAACTAAAACGAAGTTCACAACACGTCTAACAAAGTTAAACGGACTTACGGGAAACTCAAGACAGCAGTTTCCAACGAGATTCGCAAGAATCGAACTCAAGTGCGGAAAAGTCGCCAAAAAGCACGGAACTCAAAAAAATTACACTGAAACGAACCCGGATGACAAAAAGTGCAGAATTAATCATTCTCGGAATGACGAAACGGTCATGAGCGAGTCGTCAAAATGGACTTCCGCCGAAAAAAGAAAATTACCGGAAATCCAAAATTGCAGATATTACATTCTACCCTCCTTAAAAGAAGTTTTGTCCCGAAACTTAAATCAAGTAGGGAGAAGCAATATCCCACTAGGAAAACTCAACGAGATACACAAGAACCGAAAAAAAATCACGCCCAATGGCGAAACGTTACAAGCAACGCGAAAGAACATACAGCGTGAAAACACGCCCCACGACGACCATAACAACACCACTGGCAATGATTCAAAACAATAACGAGCAATTAACGACGCATCACATGCACACATTTAATCAAAGAAACGCACGCGACAACAAGTCGCACCCGACCACAACGACTATGCGGTAGAAACAAATAGAGTATTACGATAGAAATCATTCTGATTCTCATCAACAAGAAATGTCCGACGTCAAAACACAAACATTTCAAGATAACGGAAAACGAGGGTACCGGATATTACATTCTATCTCACAAAAAATAATTTTCGTCCCGAAACTTAAAATAAAACATGAGGGTAGAATACAAACAAAACCAACAAGTTCACGCAACAAATATCAATCTCTACTCGAATTACAACACAAATACAACACGCACTACGCTACTGGGCACCACTGAGCTCTCCACGCGTAGGGGCGGGATCTCGGCTTCTGAACATCTCAACGACGGTCTCGCAGTGTACCGCCTGATTTCCCACATGTCCACATTTGAAACAGTTAACTTGCGGCGAGCGACAATTCTTCCGAGTATGGCCTACACGACTACAATTGAAACATAACTTCACACCGCTTGTCTTACTCGGCTCGTGAGTAGGATTCTTAGACTGATCAAACGAACGAGGAGTGCTCCCAGAAGAAAACTGCGAAGCAACAGGCTCACGGATCTCACTTCTCTGGCCTCTTGAAAAGTTACTCGAGGTCTTCTGTCTCTTACTCTCTGAACCAGATTCCGTCACAGAAACGGCCATCACAATGGCTAAAGCTCGGTCCTGATATTTCTTCAGGGTGGTACACATGAGCGGAGCCATACTCTCACGGATATGGGGTTTCATGCGCATATTGAAGTATCGGACCTTGTCCGCTTCACTTCTCACTTGATCACGAACATAAGCTAGTTGTCGATTAAAATCGACTATGGCCTGGGATATCGACACATCCTGGGGCGTAGCCGAGAAAAACTCAACGATCCTGCGTTCACGAACTGGCAACGGACAATACTCTGCCTCCATGGCGGTCTTAAACTCAACCCATGTAGGTGTACGATCTGCTGGCACTACAGCCTGCCACCAGTCTGCAGCTTCTTTGTCAAGCAAGTACTGAGCAATGGGTACCCTCTTCTCATCCGGACAAGCTACAGCATCAAATGTTTTGTCCAACTGGAAGATCCAGCCTTCCCAACCTAACGAGTCAGATGAACCCACAAAACGGGGCGGCTGCATCCTCATCACATCTCGTAACCACTTACTAGCTCCGTTATCACCATCTGGGTTCTCATTCCAATGTACGGCCTGATTCATCTGCACTAACTGATCAACCACCTGACGAAGGATGGCGGCGGCGCCAACATCAACATTAACGCTAGTCGAATGTCCCTGATCTATACTGAGCTGATCGGTACTCGGCAAGGAGGGAGTCGCCCTCTCACGCTCCTGATCACGACCACGACTACGACCACGTCCTCGGCCACGACCTCCCGGCATACTGAATGGACGACCAAATAGAATAACACAACCAAACAAACGTCACAACGTCAACATAGGACGATAATAGCAGCACGATAAAGCATCAACTCCAAGTCATCACAAAAGTGCACGAACTAACACTGTAATTTAAGAACTTCATTCAAAAATAATTCACACAGTCACATCAACAGAGGTGTTTGGATTTTACCAAATCAAACACAGTCAAAACCACACACGTATCGTAGGGATCAAACACTCGCAGCAAAAATAAAATATTTCCGGGGTATTATTCAAATGATAAAATTTTAAAATTCTCAAGTTTGAAAAATTTGGTGGAATGAAATTTTTGAAAACACTTTGTTTAATACCTCGGTCATTGAAGTGGGGAACGATACCTAACAACATATCCCGCCACTTGGGCATACAACCCAGATTTTCTGACGAGAATAATAATATAGCAACTCATTGCACGATTTAACCTCAATACATAAACACATAACGTTCTAATTTACGGAAGCCAAAGTTGTTTTGCAAAACAGAAATTTTCCAAAATCCTTTAGTTCATAACCAAAACGACGGTACTATTTTACAATGTCCGAAGTATTTCAAAACACATCTTTCAAATACCGTCTGATTGTGTCATTTGAAAATACACGGCCCATTTGTCAAAATTTAACAAATTTTAAAAATCCATATAAACCATGGCTTGACCGCACCACCAAAATATTTTCCAAAAATCGATTTCTACAAAATTCTCAAACTGTAAAGTCCTTCAGGAAACATTCTCAAACTTACCCATAGCGGACAAAAATTACAACATTCCAAAAACAGTCGAATTTAAAACCATATACTCAAATGGCAACCAGGGTCGCCAATTCAATCAAATGCATCTCGTGGTATCAAGTTTAAATACACAGCAAAATCATTCATCGGAGTTTCTCACAAACTCTACCGTCGGTACCTTTTCGAAACCCATCAAGGTTTACAACTTTCAGAACATACCACTCCACCCGGTGGTTCAAAGATAAAACAATATCGTGTCCAGTTCTATACACATACTATGTGCCACGAGTATTAAACACAACTATATTACACAATGCTGTGTAAATAAAATCATGCACCGCAATTAACTCACTAAGATAAAAATCGAGATACACAGGTATTACATATAAAGGAGGAGACTTACATCCACAGGTCGCATGGAGGTGACGGTCGCCCACGATACTAATCTCGTCTGACAACATAACCGACACATTGTGACTACGCACAACTCAACTTGTCACCTGACGACTCGAACGACAAGACAACACATTACTCGATAGATCACGACTAGACTCGACCCGACAACCTAGGTTTCCGCAACCTAAGCTCCGATACCATAAATGTAACACCCCCAAAACCATATGGGAATATTACACGCCGTGGACCCTTTCCACAAGGATCTACTAGGCTAAACATCCATAAACAACCAAATGCTTGCCCGGCCAGGGTCAAACAATAAAATGATACAGACCGTTATGATCACCTACACGTGAATACACAAACCGATGAGGTCACACAACCCAATCGACAAAATTGACTTAAGCAACATTACCCACACAGGGGTCGAAATACAATACAGCGGAAGACTGAAATCAATTCTGACAACACAACAAAAATCAAAACAACTCTCGACTCATGATCAGTATCGTAGCTCGTCATCCTCTTGTGCCAATCCTGTGACTGCTCTCCTAAATCCGCATGTACCTGGACGCAAAATGGACATCCACCCCCGATTACTCGGGGGTTAGTAAAACTCCATTGTTTTACTACTGCAAGTATCAAATCATACGAAATATAACAAGCAAGTAATAATCATGAATCAAATATAACAATCAAGTATCAAAATATCCCCGGGAGGTTTTCACAAGGAAAGATAAGCTATGAAGCATTCGAAAATAAGATTATCATCTCGGGAATTTTTAAGAATTTCAAAACCTTTCGAAAATCTTAGGGTCTTAACCCAAATCTCGAATTGTATTTCAACAATTTACAGGACGAAAACATTTCCATAAATCTCGTGGGGCTCGGCCCAACATTCTTTCCTTAAAACTTTCTTACATAGAGTTTGATTTACAAAACATGATTCGTGACACCGTGATCCCCTCTCACGTGTCTCCGTAGGTTCAACAACCCGCACGGACTTAACCAGTCACAATAATCACAACAATCAAACATGCTCATGACTCCGTGATCGCTTGCCACGAGTCTCCGTAGGTTCAACAACCCACACGGATTGAGCCAACACAACAATCACAACAACCAGTCCCGACCCCGTGAACCTGTGTCACGTGTCACCGTTTGTTCCGTCGAACCCGCACGGTTGGACGTACTGTGTCCTGATTCAATGGACCTGTGTCGTGAATCATCGTAGGCCTCGTCAGACCCGCACGACTGGACCTCAGCACCACACACTAAGTTCTGATCCCATGGACCTGTGCCATGAATCCTCGTAGGCCCCGTCGAACCCACACGAGTGAATTTAGCGTTCCAGTACACCACATTCACATTCACATTACAGACAACAATGAGCACAGTTAATCAATCACGTTGATCACCACAGAATCATACATCACACGCACATAACACAATCTCAACAACTATCATCAATCAACGATACACAACCATCATAACACACGTTCGGTACACAATACATTGCACGACCAAGTGTACAACCATCCCATATGTACGTCGCAATCCTGCACAAAATGGCACAACGCCTAACACGTATACCAATATAACACCATTATCACAAAGCCTTCAATTTGCGGAAAACACAACCAACTGAAACGGAACATATTTACGAAGGCAAGCAAACTCATCATAAATCTCATACGTGATTACTAGTCGCAAGATACAAGTCATATAATAAGATACTTGCCTTACTAACCGCTACCGAACGCTCCGAAGACCACGGTTCGACCGGGAAGCTCGGACCCCAAAGAAGGCAACGAACGGAAGGGTTCCGACTCGAGTTCTTCACAAGAATTTCGTTCCTAAATCACAACGATATCAATTCAATCACAATTCTATGAAAACGTATAGAACTTCTCAAGTTCTATCCATTGAAGCATTTTATCGGACACCTTGAGGGCATAGATCAATATAATCGTTTAACGGAGAAATACTCGAATTTGTTCCGCAAAAATTCAAGGGTTATGAATGATTTCGAGTATACAACCAAGTTCTAACAATAATCTGAACTAAAACGAATCAAATCGGCCAAAACATCGAGAAACCTAAAAATTTCCCAAAACCAAGGGTTTAGGTGTTCTTACCTTCGATCCGGGCGGAAGATGATGTTAAACACGAATTCAACTTCCAAAATATGTTGCTACATGATGTTCTCACTCAAATCCATCAATCTATGGTGAAAAATCGCGGAAGGAATGAAGAAAAAAGGAAAATGCCGGATGTGACTCGGTCCAGGCCTATAAATAGGCTGATCTGCACTGTGTGCCGCGGCCCAGCCGAAGTGTGCCGCGGCACAGGGCCGAATTTACCCCCAGTGATCGGCAGCGTGCCGCGGACCGGACGAGTGTGCCGCGGCAGTGACTCGGCAGTGTGCCGCGGCCCTGTCGGCATGTGCCGCGGCTCACGGTACAGAGGGGTTGGCCGATAATTGAAGCATGAGTGTGCCGTGGCCCGGACGGGTGTGCCGCGGCAGTGACAAGGCAGTGTGCCGCGGCCCTGCCAGCATGTGCTGCAGCCCACGGTACACTGCCGAGCACTACCGGCCGTAGCTCGGCCAGTGCCGGCCTGGGCCCAGATTGCCTGGCCATGACTCGGCCGGGGCCAACTCCGACGGCCCGAACGACCCCGAAATCCGAACCTAAATACGAATCGAAGATACGGTTACGAAATACTCGCAAAGACGAATTCGAGCACTAAGAGAACACACGATTCCGACCACCCGAAGGCTCGAAATTCGACAACGGAAAGTAATTACCCCAAACTTTGGGAAATTACGAAAATGGCCCAAAACGTCCGAAAATCACGATACGTGATCGCATAACTAAACCGAAGTTCACAACACGTCTAACAAAGTTAAACGGACTTATGGGAAACTCGAGACAGCATTTTCCAACGAGATTCGCAAGAATCGAACTCAAGTGCGGAAAAGTCGCCAAAAAGCACGGAACTCAACAAAACGACACCGAAACGAACTCGGATGACAAAAAGTGCATAATTAATCATTCTCGGAATGACGAAACAGTCATGAGCGAGTCGACAAAACGGACTTCCGCCGAAAAAAGAAAATTATCGAAAATCCGAAATTGCGGATATTACATTCTACCCTCCTTAAAAGAAATTTCGTCCCGAAACTTAAATCAAGTAGGGAGAAGCAATATACCAATAGGAAAACTCAACGAGATACACAAGAACCGAAAAAAATCACGCCCAACGGCGAAACGTTACAAGCAATGCGAAAGAACATACAGCGTGAAAACATGCCCCACGACGACCATAACAACGCCACTGGCAATGATTCAAAACAATAACGAGCAATTAACGACGAATCACATGCACACATTTAATCAAAGAAACGCACGCGACAATAAGTCGCACCCGACCACAACGACTATGCGGTAGAAACAAATAGAGTATTACGATAGAAATCATTCCGATTCTCATCAACAAGAAATGTCCGACGTCAAAACACAAACATTTCAAGATAACAGAAAACGAGGGTACCGGATATTACATATGGAGTTCTCAAAATCCTCATATATATCTCATCCAATTTAAACTATATGTATTTTAGGTGGATCCAAACTGATAGGTCATATACAGCATATAGATATGGCATATCAATTCGTAAAAGAATTAGAAAAGCACAAAATCGATATATTGTATGGTGGGAGTAATCATAGATTTTTGGGGTATCTTTTAAAGGCTGCACAAAATGGGAGAATAAGAGTAACAAGTGCATTACACTTTTCCACAGTTAAAACTAGTAGATAGGGGGTTCAACTGGGCTGATGCTTCAAGCACAGTTTGTGCATGATAGTTTGATGTATGTGGTGAATAATAGTGATGCCTTTATTGTTCTTCCAGGTGGCTATGACACACTCAATGAGATATTTAATATAGTGTTAGGATTGCTTTAACATAGTGTTAGGATTGTTTTATCTTTGGTTAAGCCGCAAAATCGGAGATCTTGGGGATCTAGTAAATAGTGTCTGTAACTAATCATGGGATTCAAACTACTTTTTTAAACTCTACTCCTTAAACTACTTCTCTCTTTAAACTATTATTTTATATATATGTAAATGAAGTAAAATTTTGTTATGTTTATTTCTTCTTTTAGTGTGCATATATTGTAATATCCGTGTTTTCTATTTTCGGTAATTTCTATTTTTGGTGTATGTTCGTTTCAGACAACTCGCTTAGCACTGTTTTGGAATTCTGAATCTATTTTGTTCTTGGAGTTTTTCCGTCTGGTCGAGTTTCGAGGGTGTTTTTTTGCATAATATCATTTTGAATTATATCCTGCCGCATGTGCGTTCGATTCTCGTGAAACTTGCTCGTTTTCGTTGTTTCTCGATTCGTATAAGTTTGTATGGTTGAGTTGGTCGTGTGGGAACTTTCAATTTGTTAATCCGACGTTGTATTGCGATTTTTCGGGCACTTGGGCCGTTTTTGTAATTTTCATAAGTTGGGAAATTTTGCTTTAATTGCTTCGTTTCAACTCTCTAGTGATCGAGATTATATTCTCTTTCAATGCTCAACCTTGTCATCTTGATTATTACGTGTTTATGATTCTGGATTCTGGTCTTGCTTCGTTTTTCGGCACTTTCAGACTGCCGCGCGCAGTTCGTGCGTAATCGCCGCTCGAGTAGCGCACGCTACTCGTAATTTACTTGCGTGCGCTTATCATTGTGTGGTTAGCGTAGGCTAACTCGGGGTTCAAAGCGCGGCGCTATCGATTTCAGCGCGGACAATGGTTCAAGATTTCCGATCGACTGTGCAACAGACGCTAATCGGGCCATAACGCACGCAAATCCTCAAGATTAGCGCACGCTAACCATGTTAGCTTGCGACGCTAACGGAGGTCAAGGCGATCGTTTCGCCATGCCCCGCTAGCGCACGCTAATGCTTGTGCGTAGCGTGCGCTAAGTCTGTTAAATATAAATAGGGCAACAGCAGTCAATTTCGTCATTTTTCCTTCTTTTCCTATTCTTCTCGGCTTTGAGCGATTCTAGACGGGGGATTAGGGCCGATTTCGACTGTAGATCATCATTCACTACCACCGTGCATTCCTTGTGTGAATTCTTCAAGTTCCTAATCACTTTCCACCATCCGAATCAAGGTAATTTTCCCAAAACCCTTATTTTGAGATTTTGGAGGAATTTTGGGTATTTCTTGGGATTTGACTCTTTTAGTCCGAATTATTACTGGGTTATCATCAGACTTCGATCGTGCACTTGTAACCCTTCATTTTATCGATGATTTGTGGTTTTAAACTCCAAGTTCTCTATTGTTCGTCACTTATAGTCGATTTATACCCAAGTTTTGTTCGACTAAGGGTTTCAAATGGTTGAACTAGGATGTATTCCATCATTTACGTAGTCTTAAGATTTGTTGTCCATCGTTATTGTGTTAGGATCGGATTTGTGAGGGTTGTTCGCCGAAACCTTCCGTCGCCGCTTTCCTTCACGTAGTATTACTCGTGCAAGTACATGTATTACATTCCGTTATGTGCGTATGATTTTGATGCGAATGATGTAAATGGTTTTATTGAACGAATGTGATTGTTTCTCTTCCACCGGGATGGCGTGTGGCCTCGGGGGCCGATACTAATGGGTACGGCCATGGAAGTGGAATTGGGTGCGTGTGTTGATGTTCTTCCACCCGGGACGGTTCAACGGACCTCCGGGGGCCGATACTAATGGGTACGGCCGCGAAGTGGTTTCTCACTGGGACGGTCCGACGGACCTCCGGGGACCGATACTAATGGGTACGGCCGCGAGTTACCAAGCGTGGATAATTGTGATGTGGGAAACTTGTTGATATAATCGCTTTGGTGTTAATGTGATATTCCGGAATATTGACTTTCAAAATAATTTTCCTAATGATTTATTTGCGTTGAATTGTGTATGCATATAATGTTGTGTAATTATGTACTTGCACTAGCTATTCGAATGCTAACCCCTTAAATGGGGGAAATGCGTCTTATGCATTTCAGGTACTGGTCGAGCTGAGGAGCTGGCACGGGATGCGCATGCAAAGGATGGGTTGGCATGATGATGATGTGGCTCGAGTCTGCATTTTTCTGTTTTGTCATTGCATCTGTTGAGTACTGGAGATAGTTGGTTTATTTTTGAACATGGTTTAAGTCCCCTGCGTGGGCAACATTTTGGTATTTAACTTATGTCTCATGTACTCCGTTAAAATGTTTTGGCCGAGGCCACGGCCTTATTTACTTTTTGGGTACATATTTCATGTTATCATTGTGGTTCATGTGTCACGAGTTAGCCTGGTAGACCTCACGGGGGTCCTACGGCGTGTATTGTCCCATTTGTGAATTGGGATGTTACAATTATGGTATCAGAGCTTAGGTTTTGAATACCTAGGCTGTCGGTGAAATTTGGGTCTGTCAGTTTCGTCATTAAAGTCAGTTGTTGAGCCTAATATCATCATGCTACCGTCTTTTCGTGCGACCCGTGGCTGTAAGTCTCCTCGAACTCTTATATTTCTGTAATTCGTTTTCTTGCGTTGTCCGGAATTGTGACTTGTGTTACCAACCTTGTGAACTGTGAATCTTCCTGATATTGTTCTTTTCTTTTTCTCCTTCAGTATGTTGAGGGGTCGTGGTAGACAGGCTAGGGGACGCGGTCGAGGCCGTGGTCGTGGTGCTGATAATGAGGAGGGCTCACTTTGTCAGTCCTCTGCGGACTCAGCCTCTCACTCAGTGCCGTCGGGTAATAATGTCGACGCCGGGGCTACTGCCGTAGCCCAGCTTGCTCAGATAGCTCAGGGTGGACACCAGAATCCGCCCCCGACACCTGAAGAGGAAGCTAGTAAGTGGCTTCAGACGGTGACTAAGATGCACCCACCTCGTTTCTCCGGATCTTCTGACCCTCTCGGTTGGGAGAATTGGCTCTTTCAGTTGTCCAGGACCTTTGATGCCGTAGCTTGTCCTGAAGACAGGAGGGTACATATTGCCCAGTATCTCCTGGATAAGGAAGCTGCGGAATGGTGGGAGGCCGTTGCGCCCAGGGACCGTCGGGCCACTTGGATGAGTTCAGGGCTGCTATGGAAGCAGAATATTGTCCGCCGCCAGTCAAGGAGCGCAGGATTGTGGAGTTCTTCACCGCTACACCTCAGGACGTGCCTATTTCTCAGGCCATCATTTCTTAAAATCAGTAGTTGGGGTTCGTGAGAGACCAAGTAAGAACGGAGGCTGATAAAATCCGTTACTTCAATATGCGCATGAAGCCACATATTAGACAGAGTATGGCGCCGCTCATGTGTTCCACTTTGAAGGAATACCAGGATCGCGCTCTGGCGATCGAGATGGCTATCCCGGAATCAGAGTCGGTTTCGGAAGCTAAGAAGCAGAAGACTACTGGAGGGTTCTCGACCGGTAAAGGCGGCCGGGCCGAGGTCTTGTTCGCTCCTACACTGAAGAGGCCGTTTCATCGTCGGTGGATCTCGTGGTAACTGCTCGGTCCATCTGTGGCACTGGCGGAGAGTTTGTTTTAATTGCGGTCGGCGAGCACGTTATGAAGTATTGCCCATTTCCGTTAGTTGCTTGCTTTACTTGCGATGACGCATCGGCGGCCCATCGTGAGAGGGCCACCAGTGGCCGCTAGAGTTCCGACTACCACCGCCGATCGTAGGATCACAAAGACTCAGCCTACTCATGTTCCGCAGAGTTCGGGTCGTGGTAGGGGACGGTCACCGGATCGCCGCGCAGCCGTTGAGTTCGGCTCACCCATCCCCGATTATATCGGATGAGGCGCACGGAGGAGGCAGACGTTCGGTGGCGTCGTGTACCACTCGAGATCCTTTCTCATCCAGGTTTCAGTACTTTTGATTCGAGTGCGACCCATTCCTTTATAGCTTCGGATTGTGTGAGTCGTATTGGTTACGCTTGTTTGAGTGTGAACCGCTCGTAGTGGGTACGCCAGCAGGATCGTATGGTTGGGGACCGGAAGTTAGGGATTGCCCAGTGAGAATCGGGAGCCGGATTGGCCTCGAATCTCATTGTTATAGACTCAAGGGTGAGGATTTGATCCTCGGGGACGATTGGTTGGATCGTCATGGTGCTATCATGAACTATCGGACTCGTACCATCTCGATAGTTGCCGAGGACGGCACCGAGCATACTCTCGTACCGTAAGCCTGTAGATCGGGAGTGTGATTAGCGCCTTGAAGGCGATGAAACTTCAACCAAGGTTGTGTCGGCTCGGTGTTTCGCTCTGCAGCGGAAGATGGTGGGGTTGACATATCGTCGATTCCGCTTGTTAGCGAGTATCCCGATGTATTTCGGATGACTTGCGGGATTACCACCACATCGAGAGGTGGAGTTTCCTATTGACCTTGAGCCGAATGCGGCCCCTATTTCTCGAGCACCGCACCGTATGGCACCGTCGGAGATGCTAGAGTTGAAGAATCGATTGGGAGAGTTGTTAGATAAAGGGTATATTCGACCGAGCGCATCGCCTTGGGGTGCGCTGTACTTTGTCAAGAAGAAGGATGGATCGCTTCGTTTATGCATCGACTATCGAGAATTAAACAAGCTAACCATCAAAAATAAATACCCTTTGCCCGTGATTGACGATTTGTTTGATCACTTCAGGGCGGCAGTCTTTTCAAGATTGATTTGCGATCGCTACTACCAGTTGAGGATTCGGGACGTCGATATTCCGAAATCTGCCTTTCGGACGAGATATGGCCATTACGAGTTTGTGGTTATGCCTTTCGGGCTAACCAATGCCCCGGCAGTGTTCATGCAGTTGATGAACAAAGTTTTTATTGAGTATCTGGACAAATTCGTAGTCGTTTTTATTGACGATATTCTCATCTATTCACGGAGTCGGAAGGAGCACGCCTTACATCTTCGGATTGTATTAGACACTTTGAGGGCTGAACAGTTGTACGCGAAGTTCTCTAAGTGTGAGTTTTGGCTCGAGGAAGTGACGTTCCTCGGGCATGTGATTTCAGCAGAGGGAGTTCAGGTAGATCCGCAGAAGATAGAGGCAGTAATGGCTTGGGAGCCGCCTAAGAATGTGAAGGAGGTGAGGAGTTTTCTGGGTCTTGCCGGCTATTACCGTAGATTCGTTGAGGGATTTTCTAAGATCGCTAGACCACTCACTCAGTTGCTCCAGAAAACTCAGAAGTTCGAGTGGACTGCAGACAGCAGACAGCTTTGACGAGTTAAAGAGACGTTTGACTACCGCACCGTGTTAGCGTTGCCTCGGGGAACGAGGATTTCGTAGTGTACGGTGATGCTTCGGGCCTTGGTCTAGGATGTGTTTTGATGCGAGAGACAGAGTGATTGCGTATGCGTCCCGCCAGTTGAAACCTTATGAGGTGAATTACCCCACGCATGATTTGGAGTTAGCTGCGGTCGTTTTCGCCTTAAAGATATTGAGGCATTATCTCTATGGGTCGTCGTGTAAGATTTTTAACGATCACAAGAGTTTGAATTAAATCTTAAGTCAGAAGGAGTTAAATATGAGACAGCGTAGGTGGTTGGAGCTAATTAAAGATTACGACCTCGAGATACTTTACCATCCGGGTAAGGCTAACGTAGTGGTGGATGCGTTGAGCCGTAAGCCGATGGCGTTGCATATGTTAGAAGTACTTACACCGCAGAGTAGGATCCAGCGAGATCTTATTTGTCAGAATATTGAGGTTTGGGTTCAGAGAGTTCAGGGCCAGTTATGTGCATTAGAGATCACTTCGTCCTTGACTGATGATATCAAGGCGAAACAATATGATGATCCGTGTTTGGTCCAGTTGAGGGAGGATGTAAGGCAGGGGAAAGCCCCTGGATTTGTGGTTCAGGATGATGGCGTTCTGAGATTTCGCGGCAGACTTTGTGTACCGAATGATATTGAGCTGAGACAAAAGATCTTGAGTGAAGCTCATACCACGCCTTACTCCATACATCCTGGTACGAATAAAATGTACAAGGATGTGAGGAGCAACTACTGGTGGAGTAAATTGAAGACAGACGTTAGCGAGTTTGTGTCAAGGTGTTTGACCTGTCAGCAGGTTAAGATCGAGCATCAGCGACCCGCGGGGTTTTTGCGACCACTTCCTATCCCGGAGTGGAAATGGGAGGATATTTCTATGGATTTCATTACTAATATGCCTAGGACTCGGAATGGAATGAACATGATTTGGGTTATTGTCGATCGACTGACCAAAT
The DNA here is from genome assembly GCA_033398695.1 of Orobanche coerulescens. Lineage (NCBI taxonomy): Eukaryota > Viridiplantae > Streptophyta > Magnoliopsida > Lamiales > Orobanchaceae > Orobanche > Orobanche coerulescens. The sequence goes on from CM065810.1 coordinate 6,117,532, forward strand.
CAGCTCACTTTCTGGGTATTAAGGACACTTGGGGCCCGGATAGACTAGCACGAGTATTTATTGCAGAGGTCGTGAGATTACATGGGACTCCTAAGAGTATTGTTTCGGATCGTGATGGCCGGTTCGTGTCACATTTCTGGCAGGCTGTTCATCGAGCTTTGGGGACTGAGTTGAGACTCAGTACATCTTATCACCCTCAGACTGACGGGCAATCGAGCGGACGATCCAGACGTTAGAGGATATGTTGAGAGCCTGTGCCCTAGAATGGAAGGATGATTGGGAGTCGCACTTGCCGTTGATCGAGTTCACGTACAACAATAGTTGGCACGCCTCGATCAAAATGGCGCCATTTGAGGTGTTGTATGGGAGGAGGTGTAGATCGCCGTTGTGTTGGGACGATGCGTCCGAGCTGATTGGTACCGAGCCCGATATGGTAGTTGAGACGAGAGAGAAGATTACTCTGATTCGGGATAGATTGTTAACGGCCCAGAGTCGGCAGAAGTCTTATGACGACACGCGTCGCCGTCCGTTGGAGTTTGAGGTGGGAGATCATGTTTTGCTTAAGGTGTCGCCGACACGGGGAGTTTACCGCTTCTAGGAAGGGTAAACTTAGTCCGAGGTTTATTGGGCCGTTTGAGATTTTAGAGAGAGTGGGAGAGCTTGCCTATCGGTTAGGCTTGCCTCCGTCCCTGAGCCACGTTCATAACGTATTTCATGTTTCCCAGCTTAGGAAGTACGTATCGGACCCTAGCCATATTATCGATTTTGGAGAGATCGAATTGGGACCCGACATTACCATCGAGGAGAGGCCGATTCAGATTTTAGAGCGTCGGGTGAAGCAACTTCGTCATAAAACCATCCCTCTGGTTAAAGTTCAATGGTCGAGACATGGGTCCGAGGAAGCCACATGGGAGACGGAGGAGAGTATGCAGTCGAGATACCCCGAGTTGTTCGCATTGTAAGTTTCGGGACGAAACTTATTTTTAGGGGGAGATAATGTAATATCCGTGTTTTCTATTTTCGGTAATTTCTATTTTTGGTGTATGTTCGTTTCAGACAACTCGCTTAGCAATGTTTTGGAATTCTGAATCTATTTTGTTCTTGGAGTTTTTCCGTCTGGTCGAGTTTCGAGGGTGTTTTTTTGCATAATATCATTTTGAATTATATCCTGCCGCATGTGCGTTCGATTCTCGTGAAACTTGCTCGTTTTCGTTGTTTCTCGAATCGTATAAGTTTGTATGGTTGAGTTGGTCGTGTGTGAACTTTCGGTTTGTTAATCCGACGTTGTATTGCGATTTTTCGGGCACTTGGGCCGTTTTTGTAATTTTCATAAGTTGGGGAATTTTGCTTTAATTGCTTCGTTTCAACTCTCTAGTGATCGAGATTATATTCTCTTTCAATGCTCAACCTTGTCATCTTGATTATTACGTGTTTATGATTCTGGATTCTGGTCTTGCTTCGTTTTTCGGCACTTTTGCAGATTGGCGCAGCAGTTCGTGCGTAATCACGCTCGAGTAGCGCACGCTACTCAGAATTTACTTGCGTGCGCTATCATTGTGTGGTTAGCGTAGGCTAACCTGGGGTTCGTAGCGTGCGCTATCGATTTCAGGCGATTTCGGGTTCGGTGATTGATCGACCAGCAAGACGCTAATCGCCGTTAACGCACGCTAATCCCAGATTAGCGCACGCTAACCATGTTAGCTTGCGTACGCTAACGGGAGGTCAGAAGGCAGACTGTTCTGCCATGCCCCGCTAGCGCACGCTAATGCTTGTGCGTAGCGTGCGCTAAGTCTGTTAAATATAAATAGGGCAGCAGCAGTCAATTTCGTCATTTTTCCTTCTTTTCCTATTCTTCTCGGCTTTGAGCGATTCTAGACGGGGGATTAGGGCCGATTTCGACTGTAGATCATCATTCACTACCACCGTGCATTCCTTGTGTGAATTCTTCAAGTTCCTAATCACTTTCCACCATCCGAATCAAGGTAATTTTCCCAAAACCCTTATTTTGAGATTTTGGAGGAATTTTGGGGATTTCTTGGGATTTGACTCTTTTAGTCCGAATTATTACTGGGTTATCATCAGACTTCGATCGTGCACTTGTAACCCTTCATTTATCGATGATTTGTGGTTTTAAACTCCAAGTTCTCTATTGTTCGTCACTTATAGTCGACGATACCCAAGTTTTGTTCGACTAAGGGTTTCAGCGGGTTGAACTAGGATGTATTCCATCATTTACGTAGTCTTAAGATTTGTTGTCCATCGTTATTGTGTTAGGATCGGATTTGTGAGGGTTGTTCGGGCCGAAACCTTTCCGTTCGCCGTTTTCCTTCACGTAGTATTACTCAGGCAAGTACATGTATTACATTCCGTTATGTGCGTATGATTTTGATGCGAATGATGTAAATGGTTTTATTGAACGAATGTGATTGTTTCTCTTCCACTGGGATGGCTCAGTGGCCTCGGGGCCGATACTAATGGGTACGGCCATGGAAGTGGAATTGGGTGCGTGTGTTGATGTTCTTCCACCGGGACGGTTCGACGGACCTCCGGGGCCGATACTAATGGGTACGGCCGCGAAGTGGTTTCTCACACGGGACGGTCCGACGGACCTGCGGGACCGATACTAATGGGTACTCGCGAGTTACCAAGCGTGGATAATTGTGATGTGGGAAACTTGTTGATATCTTGTTTTGGTGTTAATGTGATATTCGAATATTGACTTTCAAAATAATTTTCCTAATGATTTATTTGCGTTGAATTGTATGCATATAATGTTGTGTAATTATGTACTTGCACTAGCTATTCGAATGCTAACCCCTTAAATGGGAAATGCGTCTTATGCATTTCTGTCGGTCGAGCCGAGGAGTCACGGGATGCGCATGCAAAGGATGGGTTGGCATGATGATGATGTGGCTCGAGTCCGCATTTTCTGCTTTGTCATTGCATCATTGAGTAATCGGAGATAGTTGGTTTATTTTTGAACATGGTTTAAGTCCCCTGCGTGGGCAACATTTTGGTATTTAACTTATGTCTCATGTACTCCGTTAAAATGTTTTGGCCGAGGCCACGACCTTATTTACTTTTTGGGTACATCTTTCATGTTATCATTGTGGTTCATGTGTCACGAGTTAGCCTGGTAGACCTCACGGGGGTCCTACGGCGTGTAATGTCCCATTTGTGAATTGGGATGTTACATATATATCAACCCCTATGGCAACTCGGCACTCCGTATAGGGTGGGGTACCGGGCTGCTACAGATGGTATCAGAGCATGGTTTTGCTAATCTTAACCTAAGATAAATACTAAGGGTTCTAAAATTTGATAAGTACTCTGCAGTGCGGACAGAGCGCTCGGCCAAATGAGAGCAGACGACCAAAACGGAGCAATGGGCCATAGCCTGGAAAAAATAAAGGGTCAACCCCTAATTCACTTATCAAAGAAGAAGCTTGAAACCAAAAGAGGAGATTTCTTGACCTTCAATTCAAGAAGGCAGGCCTCCTGGTTCAGAGCCTGGCTCGTGAGAGTGATCAGTGTTCGGCAGTCTTCATAGCGTGGGATCCGTACCAGGACCTGCGCTGCAGAAGCACCGGTCATGCCTTGAATGGCCCCAGGAAAGGTGATTGCAAAGGGAGCGTCAGCAGACGCTCGAAGGGGAGTTGGCAGGCCCGATGCATGGATGAGGTTCAGTAGCTCCCGGTTTATCTCCTGTTCAAGAGGGGATGGTTCTGGAGCACCGAATGGAGCGGGTCCACCTTAAGAGCTATCCATATCTAGCTCTTGTTGCACTCCTGAGCTGACCACAGACAACTTTTGTTGCACCCCTACGAAGGGGGAGTAGGAGAAAGGGAAGTCGGAGATGTCCAAGACCCCAGGAAAGGGGGTCTCTGTCAAAAAGAGAGGAGCCTTCATCCTTTTCTGAGGAGGCTCCTGGGAAATTTCTTCTTGCCTCTTCTGTTTGCCAGAGCGATAAGGTGAAACCAGCAGGGAAGGAGATGGAGCCGCTTCCCGGAGTGGCGTGATTGTAGTAGCTTCCAGCTCAGCCTCAAAGGCAGCTGTACCCCTGGAGCTGGAGGAGGGGCTCGTGTCAGTCCCCGGTGGTTGAACCCCCACAAAGGGGGTCATGGTGGTCTCAGCTCCACCCAACCCGCCAGCTCCTCCAGAAGGAGTCTCAAAGGCAGGTGTGCTGGAGCAGGCATGAGTGGCCTTCTTGGCCCTAGCATCCATCCTTCAGGATGCTATCAAAATCCATACCTGCATACAGTGAAATGCAAAAGTAAGATGCCTGAAGTCAGGTGTCTATCCACCTGCATTCTACCAAATACAACAAAAGGCGAGATTTTACCCATCTCAGGAGCCCAACCCCGAGTGGGGTGGATATCAAAGAAAGCCAATGCGGCTTTACTTTCAACCAGAGGCTGAATGAGCGCATGGTCCTAGCCATAAGTATTGATTATCCCATCTAAGTGGGATGAGATATCGGAAGAAATCTGATAAGGATGAGGAGGAATAGCAAGGTGCTTCGGTTGGAAAATCAACCGAGTGTGAGTCAAGGGCCAACCTTAGCCCGGTGAAGGAGTACCAACAAAATAGCTCTTCTGCCAGAATTTATACAGGCCTGGAGCCTTTCCATAAATCCCAGCGTAACAGCGGGGGGCGAAGTACAAAAAATAGTCACGACTTCTCAGGTTGTGGGTTTGAAAAAATATGTCAGCCGTGTTCTGAATGTCGGCGTGACGAAGAATCATGTGAAAAAAGACGGCCTTGCGAATAGAGATCGGGTTAATCTGGTTCAAAGGAATCTGAAAGAAAGAAGATATTTCTACCAAAATGGAGGTACACGGAAGCGAAGTCCAGCGTTTATTTGGTTCTTCCAGAAAACCATAGACGGGGCAGCAATATTGTGAGGGCGTTCGCCGGAGCGAGTCAGGCGGATGGCATAGCCATTTGTGTTACCAAGGAGGTCAAGAAATTGGTCTAAATCTAACTCCTTCATTGAGGAGCGAGCGAAGTCATCAAGGGGAGGAACTTGGGAGGATTTATGCACCATCAAAAATATCAATAAAAAAACAAATGGAAACCCCGATCAAACTACCTGATTGAAAGGGAAATGAGAACGAGGGTGAACGCCGAATAAAGGTGGAATTGCAGAAAATTTTACAAGTATGGAAGCTTATATGCAGAGAAACAATAAAGAAGAAAGAAAAGGAAGGAGGCGGAAAATGACCTATATTTATAGGCACAGCCCAAAACATGCGCCCAATTGAGGTGCTGCACGTGGACGTCCAAGATCCACTCAAAATTCAAAAAATGCCAACCAACGGCTGAGATGGTCTGACTTTAGATGTTCCTGCACGTCCATGACGTAGGCGACACCTCGATTTCGGAATAAGTGGAAAAAGTAAATGTACGCATTTAATTCACAGGCAAGGACCTGTACTAAAGAGTTCACTAAGAATACGAATCGCTCTTGCCAAAAGAAAAGGCGCGAAATAAAGCAGAAGCGATTCGATCACTTATGCACTTCAGGGGGAGTAGCTAATAGGGACAAATGCATTAGCTCCTGACAGAAGTAAACCCGCCCTCACTCCTAATCATATCCGTTGACAGGAGTAACTTTGCATAGACAGATGTGATCCTGCCTTCACTCCTGATTGAAGGTCCAGCTCACACGGACTCCTGACCAAGTGAGAGCCCGCTTTTGCTCCTGGCTCCGCGAAGGCCAGTTTGGCTCCTGCTAAAGGCTTCTCTCAAAGACCATACTTTAGTCAGAAGAGGACCCGTCTTTGGGCCTGGCGGAAATGAAAGACAAACATCTATAAAATGCGTTCTAGATCTCTGCCAGATCAGGGAATCTACCCAATTACCTTCAATGGACCACTACACATGTCCTTCTATGAGGACTACAAAGGACCTTTATCCTTGTCTGATCCTAACGGAAAGCTCCTGCTGCACAGTGATTTCCCCCAAGGAAATCACCACAGTGCCCCTCGCTCTGGGAGGAGAAAGACGATACTACCCTCACTCTTCCTTCACCTATAAATACCCCCTCTTTCGTGCATGGGAGGTAAGTTATTCTAAGTCATTCAAAACTATTCTAAGTTATCGCAGCCGAGCAAATACGCTACTTAGTATACCGTCTCACACATCTCCATCCTCACGAACACACTACATCATTCATGAGCTATCTCGAAGCTCACCTACACATACTTCCCTCGCCAAGTCTACGGGCATCTTTGCTGACTTGAGAGTCGGAGTCTCTTCCCGGAGAACTCCCCTCTCCAGTTTTATCTTGCAAGATCTCAGTTCACCGCTAAACTACCCTCACGAGCAAAACCCCTGGACAGTGAGCGTTTGTCACCTCATGTGTACAACGTGATTCCCATCGCCTCTCTCTTTATCATGTTGTAGATCCCTAACCCAAATCTAACAGAAACTTTTATAATTATACTTGAATATCCAAGTTTGGAATTGATTGAATAAGGGCATACCTATTTGATAATAGCTTACATTTATAAGCTTATGAATTAATAATGAGCTTGTGTAATTAATTTGAGAATCTTTGGATCATAGATGATCGAGTTATAAGGATAAGTCGAATTGAGCCAAGTCTTGTATAGTTAAAGAATAATGTCTTATGTACTCATATATTGATATATATGTGTTAATTGGTTTATACGAACTAATCTATAAAGAAAGTAGATTAGTTAATAAGTAAAGTTTTAATCTTCCCTAATTGGAAAGCTTATAGCTTAATCCAAAATGGTTATAATTTAGTGGATGCAAATTGCCCTAATGCCCTAAAGCTTAAGAATATTTATAAGATAAGCTAAGATAAGAATGATCTCTCTAGTGTGAACCTTTCTCACGCTCTTTATCATTACTTTATCAGATTAAAAGTTTGAGTGGCGCAGTGAGGAACTAAAGGAAGTGGAGAATACTAGGAGATTTTGTTCCTTTAACCAAAGAGACATCCAGGTGGGCTTTCGAACTAAAATAATGCTCGAGCTAAATGTTTAATTGTTTATTTTACTTCATGATATGCATGTTATTTGAGAAAATGTTTGACTTGCCTGTATTTTGAGAATTACCATATTGGCCCTATGCTGGACGAGCTACCAGTAAGGGTTTGTGTACACAAGGGACCGTGAGTCAGCGAACGGGTTGGCCGGTTAGTGTGTTTGATAAGGTGGCTTACTTCCCAACACTTATGTGCGTAGATATGGTATTACTATGAATCGGCATCCCACTGGGACCGACACAGTAAGAGATTTGCCTGTATAGATTCATTCATAAGATATTACATCATAGTTAAGCATTTATGAAGGATAAGTTGTCATGTTTTAGCAAGCACGGGATATTTAAAACCCTGTGTATTGCTTAAGATGTGGTATGTCAAAGTATAGTTCTAAGAGCACCCTTTTAAACTATTTTCGGCATGTGCTGTAATACCCGAGATTTATGATATATATTTGGAACTTGTGATATTGTAATTGTTGCATTTTCATCTGAGTATTATTCTCCGTATTTCATAATCCGGTATTGTTGAGCGCATGATTTCATGAATGTGATTTAAATTGTGATTCTGCGCAAGTAGCGCACGCTATCGACTAAGTGTAGCGTACGCTAATTTGGATCCGTAGCGCACGCTGTGCATGAACCTTAGTGCATGCTATACATAGTCAGCATGATTAAGACAGGGTGGTAGGTGAGATCGGCTGAGGATTTCGGTCGGATCATGTCGGGATGAACCTGGACGGCTTTCGGGAAAAGCCAAGTCAACGCGGTAGCGCACGCTAATGATATGAGGATAGCGCACGCTAGACGCTGAGTACAGTGAAGTCAGGAAGTTTCGTATGGCCGTTAGCGCACGCTATGGTTAGGGACTAGCGCGCGCTAATAACCATTTCCTATATATAGGACAGCATACTTTTTCATTATTCAGATATTTTCACTTCCCTAATCCGAATTTTTGAGCTTAGAGAGTTACTTCCTCCCTCCTCAACCTCTCATATCATCCTCCTAGCACGAGTTTGAAGATTGTAGATCTTTGGAGATTGGTGTTCAAGCCCTCGGTGTTGGATTTCCTCAAGTTCCTTCGTGTTCTTCGCTACTTTGAGGTAGGTGATTCTTCACCAATATTAAGTACTATTATGAAGGACGTTTTGATCAGGATTTGGGACTATCTAGTCAGTTAAATACGTATGTAGTCGAACATCATGTGTTAGAAGGATATTTTCGACGTTTCGGTACTTATTCAACGTATAATCCTTTGAACCTTTTTAGTGTATGGACTCCTAAGCTTATTCATGTATCTTCAAAATCGATTATGACCAGTATATGGAGATTTCCTAGTTCTTATGTTTAACGTAAAGGAATCATACGTTTTGGGACATGAAATGGATTGAACTTAGGATATTTTCTTGAAGATCAAAGATGAATTATGGTGTTGTAATGATGATACGTATCCTTGTGTCTCGTAGTCATTTAATCCATAAAGATCTTTCACAAACTGTATGAGCATGATATGCACAGAGTTGTCATGTATTAACACTGAAGATTTCATGAGTTTCATCACCTTTAGCTCAAGTTTTCTGCCCAGTAGTAAACTGCCATGCACAGTTAGCGCACGCTAAGATAGGTATATTAACGTGCGCTATCGGGAATGAGTAACGTACGCTACGTTTGGTACGTAACGTACGTTATGTCATCAGGCAGACGATCGATCGAGAGAGGATCACAAGACAGCTAGCGTACGCTAGACTTGGTCATTTGCGTATGTTAACAGGCAGGCTTAGCGCACGTTACGTAGAGTACGTAGCGCGCGCTAAGTAGTTCAGGCAGAATTCATTTTTAGAGCTTGCGGCCGTAAAAACGGATTGTTAGATATTCGTACGACTTGAGGGGAATTCTTTATTATTTCTTAGGTCCGAGCCTTGCATAGGGGACGATCGAGGGGCGGTGGCATACGGACGCATGTCATTTGTTGGAGTATTTCATTCTTGCCATTTTCGAGGCAAGTATCATATAATGAGTTTGATTTATATTGGAACTTTGATCATGCAAATGGTTTTGTTCATGTTGTCGAATATGAGATTTATTTCTTTAATTTCTCGTGGTATTCGTTGTTAACTGTTCGTATTGTTGAACATATTGAAATGCATATATGTATGCATAATTGATTGGTTTATGGTATAAATGATCCGAGGGGTCATGAGGATCTATGCTGAGGGCGCTGGATCGAATGTCCACCATGCGTTGATCCGACGGGATCATCATGGGGATCTATGCTGAGGGCGCTGGATCGCTGGACGGGTTTTCCACCATGCGTTGGTCCGACGGGATCATCATGGGGATCTATACCAAGGGCGCTGGATCGCTGGATTACCCTGTATTGTGTTGATGGAATCGTGAGGATTCACATCGTTGGATTCCGATGACGGAAGTCTGTTTTTGCATGTTTTATGATGCACTGATGATTTATGTATTATGATACTTGTACTAGCATTGTTTTGCTAACCCCTTCGGGGGTGGACATTGTTTTGATGTTCAGGTAGCCGAGGAGCGGGGAAGCAACCACAGTACCGACAGGACGATGAAATGGTTCAATGATGTGGTTGATGTTTATTGTTATTGTGATTTGTCTTCTTGGATCACTTTAGTACTCGAGTACGTGTGTTTTAATAATGTCATTTTCGATATGGTTGTATAAGTTAACTCTTTGGATCAGTTGAACCAGTTCTGTATCTTGAACTTCAGTTGTAAGGTTGAATTATATTTACATTTCTTTTATTTAGCCTTGTAAATCCTTACTTAAAGGGTTTACGGCGCTGTAACTATTCCGAATATCTCGGGTGTTACAGAATATGGTATCGGAGCTAAGATTCATGGATATCTTGGCAGTCGGGTTAGTTGGGTCTGTTTACGTTATTTGATTATTGGTCGTTTGTAACATCACTGCTGAGCCAGCATCATCGTGTGGACCGTGGTTGTAAGTTTCCTAATCTCAAATACTACCGTTTTATTTAATTCATATTTTGTGAACATTGATGGACTTTCTTTTAGAAAGTTTGCCCTGGATATTGAGTATTTGTGTTTACAGAATGTTGAGAGGAGGTCGTGGACGCGGACGTGGTCGTGGACGCGGACGTGGTCGTGGACGCGGACGTGGAAATATGAGACAAGAGGATTCGGCGTCTACCCCGGAGATATCTGCTAGTCGAACCGATTACCATTACGAGGATGCAGGATCGGAATAATAATGCAGATCCCAATGTGCCGGGAGTGCTTCAGCAGGTGGTTGCTCAGATAAACCAGTTTGCTCAAGCTGTTGATCGCATGCAGACGGCGATGGGACAATAGCATAACGTGGATAATCGGGGAGACAAATGGCTTACTGAGGTGGTCAAATTGCACCCTCCGAAATTTGACTCGCTCACGAGACGCTTTCTTGGGATCACCGGTCAAGGAGTTAGAGAAGATTTTTATGGGATTAACCGTACCAACGATGTAAAGGTTCCTGGCCGCCCAAGATCTTCTCGACGGGGAGGCCTTCGACGGTGGGAGGCCATTCGACCTAAGGAGCATAATGTCGACTGGACGGAGTTCAAATTAATGATGGAAGCGCAGATTGTCCTCGCCTGCTAGAGAGGCCCGAGTCCGGAGTTTTTCTCACCACAAAATTCGAAGCATTCGTGATGACGTGATTAAGACTTTTAATCACCAGTTGACTTATGTGCGCCACTTGGTCAGGACCGAGGCAGAGAGGATTTTTCATTTTGACATGCGAATGAAGCCGGAAATTCAACAGTATATGTCCGGATTTGAATGTACCACCTTGCGACAGTATCAGGACAAAGTACTGGCCTATGATATGAAAGAGGCGGCAGTAGAAAAGTCAACGGAAGCAAAGAAACAGAAGGTGTCTGGAAACTTCACGGAGAATAAGAGTAGTGGGCCTCACAGGGGCCAGTCCTCTTTTCATTCACCCAGGAGGCCTCCGCATCCTTCTCGAGGTGGAAAGAAGTTCCGGGCAGCACAAACCGTTTCAGACGCAGGGAAGAAATGTTATAACTATGGCAAAGCGGGGCATGTTCGACGTGACTGTTTCGCGCCTGCTGTGACCTGTTTCGAGTGTGGACAGGAAGGGCATTGTGAAACATTTTGTGGAAATGCGACTCGATCTTTTGGTACTCACACTCTTGTACCGGTTCCGAAGGACACTAGTGTAAACCAGACGCAGCAAAGCGGTTTCCAGCAGCAGAATGTTGGGAAAAGAGAGGCATCCAGCGCTGGGTCCATTCCTCCGCGTATTTACGAGATGAAGAAGCCAGACGATAAGAACACAACTATTGCATCAGGTACGATTCAGATCCTTTTGCAACCAGTTAGTGTCTTATTCGATTCAGGAGCTACGCATTCTTTTATATCTTTGAACTGTGTTAATCGTTTGAAAATCTCGTGCTTGTATGATTGTGAACCTTATGTTGTGGGATTACCGAGCGGAGAGAAAATTGTGGGAACCCTAGAAGCTAGAGAGTTTCCAGTGTCTATAGGAGGGAGAGATTGGCCATCAAATCTTATTGTAGTTGACATACATGGTGACGACTTAATTCTCAGAGACGATTGGCTCAACCGTTATGGAGCTATTCTGAATTACCGAAAGAGAGTCATTTCTATCATTGCTGATGACGGATCTGAACACTTATTCCGAGGATGGAGACCGGGAAGCTCGGGAAAATTGATCAAAACAATGAAAGCCGTGAAATTACTGAAGCAGGGATGTCATGGGCTTTGGTGCTATGCCATGAGGAAAGAGGAAGGAGTAGAGCTCTCATCTATTCCAGTTGTGAATGAATTCTCAGATGTATTTCCTGACGAACTACCTGGGTTACCTCCGCAGAGAGAAGTGGAGTTCACTATCGAATTAGAGCCTGGAGCCGCTCCTATTTCCAGAGCACCATATCGCATGGCGCCAACCGAGATGTATGAACTAAAGAAGCAACTGGAGGAATTATTACAGAAAGGTTATATTCAACCTAGCGTTTCTCCTTGTGGAGCGCCCCTTCTCTTTGTCCGGAAGAAAGACGGATCCCTCCGATTATGTATTGATTACGGGGAGCTCAACAAAGTGACGATCAAGAATAAGTATCCTATACCTCGGATCGACGACTTATTTGATCAACTGCAAGGGGCAAGGGTATTCTCAAAGATTGACTTGCGATCAGGATACCATCAGTTGAGAATTAAGGAATCGGATATACCGAAGTCTGCTTTTAGATCCCGGTACGGGCATTATGAATTTTTAGTGATGCCATTTAGACTTACCAATGCTCCTGCGGTATTCATGCAATTGATGAATCGGGTATTCTTAGAATACTTGGATAAATTTGTGGTCGTTTTCATCGATGACATCTTGATATATTCGAAAGACACAGAGGAGCATGCCGAGCATTTGCGTGTGGTTTTGAGCACCTTGAGGAAGGAAAAGTTGTATGCTAAGCTTTCCAAATGCGAGTTCTGGCTTAGGGGAGTAACTTTCCTTGGACATGTGATATCAGCTGACGGAGTTCAGGTGGACCCGAAGAAAGTCGAAGCAATCTTGGAATGGGAAGCTCCTAATAACGTGAAAGAAGTCCGGAGTTTCTTGGGACTTGCTGGATATTATCGCCGTTTTGTGGAGGGATTTTCCAAAATTGCTCGTCCGCTCACTCAGCTATTACAGAAAACTCAAAAGTTCACGTGGGATGAGAAATGCCAGGCTGGTTTTGACGAACTTAAGAGGAGACTGACGACAACACCTATATTAGCGTTACCAGATGGAACAGATGGATTCATGGTATACAGCGACGCTTCAAATCAGGGTCTGGGATGTGTGTTGATGCAAAAGGATAAGGTGATTGCCTATGCTTCTCGGCAGTTGAAACCGTACGAGGTTAATTACCCGACTCATGATCTGGAGCTAGCAGCTGTGGTCTTTGCCTTGAAAATTTGGCGACATTATTTGTACGACACTCATTGTCAGATATTTACAGATCATAAGAGTCTCAAGTACATTTTCAGTTAGAAAGAATTAAACATGAGGCAGAGAAGGTGGCTGGAATTGATCAAGGATTATGACTTGGAAATTCTCTATCATTCGGGTAAAGCAAACGTAGTAGCCGATGCTTTGAGCCGTAAACCTGTTTCTCTTCGAGTGTTGGAAGCACTTACATCTCAAACCAGCATTCAACGGGAACTGATCCGCGAAGGGATTGAGGTATGGTCACCAGGAATCCAAGGGCAACTATATGTGATGGAACTGACTTCGTCACTAGTCGAGGAAATCAAATCTAAGCAGTTGAACGATTCTCTGATCCTTCGGTTATGTGACGAAGTAAAGAAAGGAAAGGACCCAGGATTCGTGATACAAGATGATGGAGTTCTGAGATTTCAGAGTCGACTTTGCGTTCCCGATGTTGAGGATTTGAGACGGACAATTCTGAAGGAAGCTCATAGCGCGCCTTATTCTATTCACCCAGGCAGCAGTAAGATGTATAAGGATCTAAAACAAAACTTCTGGTGGGGGAATATGAAGAAGGACGTAGCAGAATACATTTCGAAGTGTTTGACTTGTGAGCAGGTTAAGATTGAACATCAGCGTCCTGCCGGAGTGTTAAAGCCGCTTCCGATCCCTGAGTGGAAGTGGGAGGATATCTCGATGGATTTCATCACCAGTATGCCAAGGACCAAGACGAGAATGAACATGATTTGGGTTGTAGTTGATCGACTAACCAAGTCGGCTCATTTCCTAGGAATTAAAGATACTTGGGGACCCGAGAGATTGGCGCGAGTATTTATTGCAGAGATAGTCAGATTACATGGGACACCGAAGATCATTAATTCAGATCGAAATGGTCGTTTCGTGTCGCACTTCTGGAAGGCAGTTCACAGGGCTTTGGGGACTGAGCTAAACTTTAGCACGGCTTATCATCCTCAGACGGACGGTCAGTCCGAGAGGACTATACAAACAGTAGAAGACATGCTTAGAGCTTGTGCTTTGGATTGGTCAACTGATTGGGAAGTTCATTTGCCATTGATTGAATTCACCTACAATAATAGTTGGCATGCTTCTATTAAGATGGCACCATTTGAAGCTTTGTACGGGAGAAGATGCCGATCACCCCTGTGCTGGGATGATTCTTCGGATTTGATCGGGACGGAACCGGAATTAATAGTTCAGACTCAAGAGAATATATTTTTGATTCGAGAAAGACTGTTGACTGCCCAGAGTCGACAGAAGTCTTATGCAGACGTACGTCGTCGCCCTATAGAGTTCGACATTGGGGACCACGTACTATTGAAGGTGTCTCCTACACGAGGAATTTTCCGTTTTGGGAGGAAAGGCAATCTAAGTCCGAGATATATCGGGCCATTTGAGATCCTCGAGAGAGTTGGGGATTTAGCCTACAGGTTGGCCTTACCGCCATCGCTGAGTCACGTTCACAATGTGTTTCACGTATCCCAATTGCGGAAGTATGTACCGGATTCCAGTCATATCATTGAGTTCGATGAGATCGAGATAGCTAATGATGGCACTTTCGAGGAGAGACCAATCAAGATACTTGAGAGTCGGATCAAACAATTGAGGAATAAACCAATACCCTTGGTTAAAGTACAATGGTCACGGCATGGAGTTGAAGAGGCCACTTGGGAAGCGGAGGACAGTATGAAGACTAGATATCCAGAGTTATTTTCATCTAAAGTTTCGGGACGAAACTTCTTTTTAGGGAGGAAGGATGTAATACCCGAGATTTCTGATATGTATTTGGAACTTGTGATATTGTAATTGTTGCATTTTGAACTGAGTATTATTCTCCGTATTTCATAATCCGGTGTTGTTGAGTGCATGATTTCATGAATGTGATTTAAATTGTGATTCTGCGCAAGTAGCGCACGCTATCGACTAAGTGTAGCGTACTCTAATTTGGATCTGTAGCGCACGCTGTGCATGAACCTTAGCGCACGCTATACGTAGTCAGCATGATTAAGACAGGGTGGTAGGTGAGATCGGCTGAGGATTTCGGTCGGATCATGTCGGGATGAACCTGGACGGCTTTCGGGAAAAGCCAAGTCAACGCGGTAGCGCACGCTAATGATATGAGGATAGCGCACGCTAGACGCTGAGTACAGTGAAGTCAGTAAGTTTCGTATGGCCGTTAGCGCACGCTATGGTTAGGGACTAGCGCGCGCTAATATCCATTTCCTATATATAGGACAGCATACTTTTTCATTATTCAGATATTTTCACTTCCCTAATCTGAATTTTTGAGCTTAGAGAGTTACTTCCTCCCTCCTCAACCTCTCATATCATCCTCCTAGCACGAGTTTGAAGATTGTAGATCTTTGGAGATTGGTGTTCAAGCCCTCGGTGTTGGATTTCCTCAAGTTCCTTCGTATTCTTCGCTACTTTGAGGTAGGTGATTCTTCACCAATATTAAGTACTATTATGAAGGACGTTTTGATCAGGATTTGGGACTATCTAGTCAGTTAAATACGTATGTAGCCGAACATCATGTGTTAGAAGGATATTTTCGACGTTTCGGTACTTATTCATCGTATAATCCTTTGAACCTTTTTAGTGTATGGACTCCCAAGCTTATTCATGTATCTTCAAAATCGATTATGACCAGTATATGAAGATTTCCTAGTTCTTATGTTTTACGTAAAGGAATCATACGTTTTGGGACATGAAATGGATTGAACTTAGGATATTTTCTTGAAGATCAAAGATGAATTATGGTGTTGTAATGATGATACGTATCCTTGTGTCTCGTAGTCATTTAATCCATAAAGATCTTTCACAAACCGTATGAGCATGATATGCACGGAGTTGGCATGTATTAACACTGAAGATTTCATGAGTTTCATCACCTTTAGCTCAAGTTTTCTGCCCAGTAGTAAACTGCCATGCACAGTTAGCGCACGCTAAGATAGGCATATTAACGTGCGCTATCGGGAATGAGTAACGTACGCTACGTTTGGTACGTAACGTACGTTATGTCATCAGCGGAGACGATGGCCGATCGAGAGGATCACAAGATGCTAGCGACGCTAGACTTGGTCATTTGCGTACGTTAACAGGCAGGCTTAGCGCACGTTATGTAGAGTACGTAGCGCGCGCTAAGTAGTTCAGGAAGAATTCATTTTTAGAGCTTGCGGCCGTAAAACCGGATTGTTGAGGGGAATTCTTTATTATTTCTTAGGTCCGAGCCTTGCATAGGGGACGATCGAGGGGCGGTGGCATACGGACGCGTGTCATTTGTTGGAGTATTTCATTCTTGCCATTTTCGAGGCAAGTATCATATGATGAGTTTGATTTATATTGGAACTTTGATCATGCAAATGGTTTTGTTCATGTTGTCGAATATGAGATTTATTTCTTTAATTTCTCGTGGTATTCGTTGTTAACTGTTCGTATTTTTGAACATATTGAAATGCATATATGTATGCATAATTGATTGGTTTATGGTATAAATGATCCGAGGGGGTCATGAGGATCTATGCTGAGGGCGCTGGATCGAATGTCCACCATGCGTTGGTCCGACGGGATCATCATGGGGATCTATCGCCGAGGCACTGATCGCCGGACGGGTTTTCCACCATGCGTTGGTCCGACGGATCATCATGGGGATCTATACCAAGGGCGCTGGATCGCCGGATTACCTCGTATTGTGTTGATGGAATCGTGAGGATTCACATCGTTGATTCCGGCGACTAAGTCCGTTTTGCATGTTTTATGATGCACCGATGATTTATGTATTATGATACTTGTACTAGCATTGTTTTGCTAACCCTTCTGGGGTGGACATTGTTTTGATGTTCGTAGCCGAGGAGCGGGAAGCAACCACAAGACCGGCGGAGACGATGAAATGGTTCAGTGATGTGGTTGATGTTTATTGTTATTGTGATTTGTCTTCTTGGATCACTTTAGTACTCGAGTACGTGTGTTTTAATAATGTCATTTTCGATATGGTTGTATAAGTTAACTCTTTGGATCAGTTGAACCAGTTCTGTATCTTGAACTTCAGTTGTAAGGTTGAATTATATTTACATTTCTTTTATTTAGCCTTGTAAATCCTTACTTAAAGGGTTTACGGCGCTGTAACTATTACATGTGCCCACTGAGTGCATTTTGTACTCACGCCCTGCATGTATTTCTAAATGTGCAGGTTGAGCTGGTGATGGTGATGGAGTAAAGTGCTGAGCTAGATTCCCTTGTTTGAGAGAAGTCAGAGCCCAGAGTTATATGTCATCACATATATATCTCAACTACCCTTTCTGCTGCCATACTCTGAGCTCATTAGACTTGTTGATGTTGTTGAGATCGCTTGATGAGCCTATGATATGATTACCTTATCTCGAATGTTGATTTTTTTCTAAGTTATTTTGTGGTTCCCCTTAACCCGGGGTCTCAGTTCTAAATCATATTAGTCTTTGTTGATGTTGATAAGGTTGATTGAGTAATCTATAGTGTGAATAACGTGTCATGAGTTTTATTTTACTTTCTAAGATATATTGTTATTTCCTTTGACCGAGACCTTGTATTAGACTCACCATAGAGTTTTGGGTTTTGATGCTTGTTTTTACTTTCCCTAATCACGACCCAGTTACTTAACTAATCCATAGTTAAGTAGACGAGCTGTGACAATGGCCCTCCAATTGGAATTGGGCTTTATCAAGAGCTTGGTGTTGGGCTCTAAATAATATTTTTGGGCTGAATAATTAAATAAAATAAGTGGGATTGGGCCTCAATAAAATCGGCTCAATTTAATCTCAAGTGGACCGATAATTTTGAGCTCAAGTTCTCGGCCCAAGCTTATTCGGCCCAATTAACTTTCAAGAAGTGGGCCATGGAATGGCCCACCTAATCGGCCCAATAAACCTTGGCTATAATGGGCCGCGGATCGGCCCAATTATTTTTTTGGCTTGAATGGGCCGAGGGTCGGCCCAATAACTTTTATACCTGTGGGCCTAGAATTGGCCCATCTTCTCCGGCCCAATACTGTTTTTCCAATCCGGGCTTAAAGTATAAGACGGACACAAATATCATGCAAGCATATAATACATTGCCACATAGCACTTTGACACGTTATGAATTTAATTTTCACGCGTGTCACTTCACTTTTAGCTTTCGTATAAAATTTTAAAGTTTATACTTTTTTCCGGGAATAAGAGACCTATCTTAGTAGTATTCTATTCTTAATCATCCCATAATCTTAGGGTCAAAAAGTGTGGTGTTACACCTTGAGTCATATACCTCGTTGTGGGTCAGTTTCTGTGTACACCTTCTCGAATTTCTTTTCTCCCTTTCATGTACTGTTTGATTTGTTGGTATTGAATTCATTGGTGAATTGAGAGGATTTGAGACTTTTGAAAAAGAATTCGAGTGGTAAATGGCAAGAGTGTGTCAGATCAATTGAGGAGAGGTAAAAGCCTACGAGTGACATACAAAAGTTGAGTGATACACGAGTGTGAGTGATACATGAGAGTTTGTGAGGTGGTGAGGTTATTTTCTTTTCGTTTACTTACATTTTTCTTGCAGCAATGACTAAGAAGGAGGACTCGAAAGAGTCACAGCATAGTGAAGATGAAAATACTATCGGACTTGATACCAAGTTCATCATGGAAGCCTTGCGATCTGAATTCGGGAAGTTGCTGAAGACAGAGTTGGATGTGTTGCATGATCGCATTACTGAAATTGAAGAATTCCGCCAAGAGAGACCTCATCACAATCTAAGAGGTGGAGGAAGAGAAGGAGGACGTGGAGGAAGGGGAGGCAGAGGCGCAAACTTCCCTCCACATTCCCAATATGTGTCCGACCATGAAGACGATAAGGGAGATGGGTCTGATACGGGCATAAGAAGGCAAAGAGGAAGGGATCATAAAGATGACAATTTAGCCAACATCAAGATGAACATCCCTCCCTTTCAAGGGAAAAATGATGCTAAAGTATGTCTTGAGTGGTAGAAAAAGGTGGAGCTTTTGTTTGATTGTCTCTGATTATGCACTTGTCTAGAGGGATCAATTGGTGACCAGTAAGAGGAGGAATCGAGAGCAACCTATCCAGACATGGTAAGAGATAAAGGCAATAATGAGTAGATGATTTGTGCCTAATCATTACTACCGAGAGTCGTACAACAAACTGTAGAATTTGAGGCAAGGGCCTAGGAGTGTGGATGACTACTTCAAGGAGATGGAAGTAGCCATGATTCGAGCCAATATTTTTGAAGATAGAGAGGCGACCATGGCCAGATTCTTGGCTATATTAAATTGGGAGATTCGTAATGGAGTAGAGCTGCAGTATTATGTCGAGTTGGAGAACATGGTTCACATGGCCATAAAGATCGAGAACCAACTCAAAAGGAGTAGTAGTGGCAGCAACGCGAAGCAGAATTAGTCCAATTGGAGGCATCCCCAAACTGTTTGCGGTTCTTCATCAAAGGGGAACCAATTAAAGAAGGAGGAGAAGCCGAAGGAGCAGAAGTGGCCATTTGTGAAGCCAAAATCAGAGTCCACAAGTTCTACAACTCAAGGTAAATCAGTGGCCTCGGGTACTCGGAATTGTGATTTGAAGTGTCTTACCTGTCATGGATTTGGGCACATTACTAGAGAGTGTCCGAATAAAAGGGTGATGATTATGTAGAATGATGGAGAAGTAGTGATTGATGAAGAAGGGGAGGCTACTGACCCGGAGATGCCAGCTTTGGAGAATCCTGATGAGGAGGACATCGAGCCTCCTAATGCACTCATTTTGGTTGCTAGGAGAGCTTTGAGTGTGCAAAGTCAAGTGGGTGATGCAGAGCAGCGAGAGAACATCTTTCGTACGAGATGTCATGTCAAGGATAAGGTGTGAAGCATGATCATGGAGTTACACAAATGTAGCTAGTACGACCATGGTTGAAAAGTTAGGGCTACCAATATTTAAGCATCCCAAGCCATATCGGTTGCAGTGGTTGAATGATAGTGGCATTGCCAAGGTGACGAAGCAAGTGAAGGTTCCATTTCGCATTGGAAGGTATGCGGATGAAGTTATTTGTGATGTCATTCTAATGCAGGCGAGCCATATTCTATTGGGACGCTCGTGGCAATTTGATCGACGAGTGAAGCATGATAGCTTTACGAACAAGTACTCCTTCGAGTGCCACCAAATAGAGGTCTCACTTGTTCCCCTTAGTTCAAAAAAAGTTTATGAAGATCAAGTGCTGCTACAAAAGGAGTCGGAGTTGGTGAAGTCGGGCGAGGAAAAGGTGGAGAATAAGGAGAAGGGAGTAGTCCAGAAATCCTTTCTTTCAAGGAATAGTGATCTAAAGTGGGTAGTGAATTAGAAGAAGGCCTTGGTTGTACTCATATACAAGGAGAATTTGCTTTCCACTAACGATCTTGATTCTCTACCCCCTTCTATTTTTTCTGTTTTGCAGGATTTGATGATGTCTTTCCCAAAGATACACCTCATGGTTTACCATCAATTCAAGGGATTGAGCATCAAATTGATTTTGTGCATAGAGCAACACTTTCGAATAGACCAACCTATCGCACCAATACGGAGGATACGAAGGAATTGGAGTGGCAAGTTGGAGAGTTGTTGGCCAAAGGGCACGTGAGGGAGAGTTGAGCCCTTGTGCAGTTCCTGTTCTACTTGTGCCAAAGAAGGTTTCAACGATGAGGATGTGTTGTGATTGCCGAGCTATCAACAATACAACAGTCAAGTATCGACATCCTATTCCTCGTTTGGATGATATGCTTGATGAGTTTCATGGTTCTTGTGTGTTTTCTAAGATTGATTTTAGAAGTGGTTATCATCAAATTAGGATTATGGAGGGAGATGAGTGGAAAACTGCTTTTAAAACAAAAGTTGGTTTGTATGAGTGGTTAGTTATGCCTTTTGGATTGACTAATGCACCTAGTACGTTTATGCGTCTTATGAATTATGTTTTACGTTCATTTATTGGCAGATTTGTCGTGGTCTATTTTGATGATATCCTAGTCAATAACAAGAGCATGATGAGCATATTGAGCATTTGAGAGCTGTTTTAGGTGTGCTTAGGAAAGAGAGGCTATTTACTAACCTTAAGAAGTGCATATTTTGTACAGACAAGCTTGTGTTTCTTGGTTTTATTGTTAGCGCACATGGTCTACAAGTTGATGAAGAGAAGATACGAGCTATCCAAGAGTAGCCAAGTCTAAAGAGCATGGGTGAAGTTAGGAGTTTTCATGGACTTCCGAACTTTTTTTATAGGAGGTTTGTGCCATAGTTCAGCAGCATTGCAGCACCCTTGATGGAAGTCATCAAAAAGAATGTGAAATTCCGTTGGGGATAAGAGCAACAAAATGCGTTTGAGATTTTGAAGTACAAGTTGACTCATGCCCCGGTATTATCTCTTCCTAACTTTTGTAAGTCTATTGAAATTGAATGTGATGCTTCTGGTGTTGGATTTGGAGCAGTTTTGATGCAAGAAGGTCGACTCGTGGCGTACTTCAGTAAGAAGCTAAATGGAGCAGCTTTGAACTATCCCACATATGATAAGGAGCTGTATTCACTGGTTCGGGCCCTAAAAATGTGGCAACACTATTTGTGGGCTAAGGAGTTCGTCATTCACACTGACCATGAGTCTTTGAAGCACTTGAAAGGGCAGCACAAGTTGAACAAGAGGCATGTGAGGTGGATAGATTTTATTGAGACATTTCCATACGTAATCAAGTACAAGCAAGGTAAAGAGGATGTTGTGGTTGGTGGTGCACTTTCTCGGAGGTATGCTTCAATATCTACCTTAGATGCTAAGTTGTTTGGATTTGAGTGCATTAAGAGTTTGTATGTGGGTGGTGATGATTTTAGTGAGATATATCAAGCATGTGAGAAATCTGCTAGTGGGGAGTATTTTAGGCATGATGATTACTTGTTTAGGAAGAATAAGCTTTGTGTTCCTAAACACTCTTTGCGTGAGTTGTTGTTGCTTGAGTCGCATGGCGGGGGATTGATGGGACATTTTGGTAATTGCTAAGACTTTGGTTGTGTTACAAGAACATTTCTTTTGGCCATACATGAAATGGGATGTTGAACGTATTTGTGGTCGATGTGTTACATGCAGGCAAGCTAAGTCTAGGACAAGCTCCCATGGTTTGTACACTCCTTTGCCTATTCCTACAGCACCTTGGATTGATATTTCTATGAATTTTGAGTTAGGATTGCCTAGGAGTAAGCGTGGAAGAGATTCCATCTTTTTGGTTGTTGATCGATTTTCTAAAATGGCACATTTTATTCCATGTCATAAACCTGATGGTGCATCTCATGTTGCTGATTTGTTCTTTAGAGCAATTGTTAGATTGCATGGCATGCCTAGGACTATTATTTCGGATAGAGATACTAAGTTTTTGAGCTACTTTTGGAAGACTTTGTGGTGTAAGTTAGGTACTAAAATTTGTTTTCTACTACTTATTATCGTCCACAAACCGATGGTCAAACTGAGGTAGTACATAGGACTTTGTCTACTTTACTTAGAGCTATAATCAAGAAGAACATTAAATCTTGGGAAGAGTGTTTGCTGCATGTTGAGTTTGCATATAACCGTTCTGTTCATTCTGCTACTAAGTTTTCGCCATTTGAGATTGTGTATGGTTTTAATCCTTTGACTCTCTTGGATTTGTCTCCTTTACCTATGTAAGAACATACTAATCTTGACGGCCAGAAAAAAAGCTGAATTTGTTAAGCAGATTCATGAGAAGGCAAGGATGAACATTGAGAGGCGAACAGAGCAGTACGTCCAACAAGTCAACAAGGCGCGTCATAAGATGGTTTTTGAGTCGGGAAGTTGGGTGTGGCTGCATATGCCCAAGGAATGGTTTCCATTGCAAAGACGTTCAAAGTTGCTACTTCGAGGCGATGGACCTTTTCAAGTGTTGATGCCCACAAATTGGACTTACCTAGTGAATATAATGTTAGTGCTACCTTCAATGTTGCTGATTTGAGTCCTTTTGATGTAGGTGACGACTTGGATTTGAGCAAAAATCCTCTTCAAGATGAGAGGAATGATGGAGTCCAAGGTTCATTGGGTTTCCTGTTGGGCCAATCGCACGAGCTCGAGCCAAGAAGTTCAAAGATGTTGGATTAATTCAAGAGTTTTGGGCTCAAGAGTTATTCAAGAAGCCCATTGGAGACGGAAACAGTCAATTTAATTATGGCAACTGGCTCGATCTTTTGAAGATAATTAGTGCTTTATTTTGTGGCATATGTGGGCCCTATTTTTATCCTTATTTTCGTAGCTTTCATAAAAATATTTTTCTTGTTGGAAAAGGGATTTTATTTCCTTTTAGAATAGGGGAAGAATATCTAGTTTCCTAGTTTATTTGTTTCCTTTTAGAATTTGTTTCCTTTTAGGTTTTTGTTTCCTTATTTGATAAGGATTAGGATTTATTCTCAACCTATATAAAGGCTTGTAAGGGGGCGAATTCAAGTAAAGTTTGATTTTAATAAAATATATTGGTGAGTTTTATTCTCTTCAAGAGCTCTTCGAATTTCTTTTTGTTTGCCAAGGAAATTCATACTGACTTATCAAACGGTTGTGCACCCCGTTTGTAGCGTCATTCATCGCTTCCATATTGTTGAAGACGATTAGTCTCTGGGTCGTAGGGATTCTATTCTTCCTACTGTTCTTAAGGTTTTGATTTTCAAAGGTATTGGAGTTCCATCAGTTTCCAAGTTCGTTTCCGTGTCAGTTCCTGGGCTACGTATCCGTGTTAATTCCAATTGTTTGGCAAGGTTCGTATCCGTATCCAAAATAATTATACTAAGGAATAAGTTTATCTTGTAGGATCTCTTTTACAAGGAAGTGCTCAAGTTTAACACCTCAGAATTAAGGTGGGTTTTCTAATTGCAAATAAAACGGGTCTAGCCCGACTCTTCAAGGTGTAAGTACTCTCTATGCATGCATATAAAATGTTTTGTGTACTTGTTACTTGGAATCTTTTGCCTCGCATCGAGGTGGCGGGACATCCCGCGTCGATTGATTCCGCTCCCGACGGGATACCGGAACGTGTACATAGGGACGAAGTCTCAGGCATGGGTTAATCGGTCGGTCCCCATGTCCGAGCAACACAAGACAAGTAACTTGGCACAGTGCGCGCA
Source organism: Orobanche coerulescens (assembly GCA_033398695.1). Classification (NCBI taxonomy): domain Eukaryota; kingdom Viridiplantae; phylum Streptophyta; class Magnoliopsida; order Lamiales; family Orobanchaceae; genus Orobanche; species Orobanche coerulescens. The sequence continues at coordinate 6,141,689 of CM065810.1, forward strand.
ACGGAGCCTCGGCTCAACCTTTTCTCTATGTGTTCATTCACTGTCATGCGTCTTTTAACTAAGTTTTAAAAGTAAAGGAAAATGGACTTTCTATCACCACTGGGTACACTTTGTACTCAACCCACGTTTTTGAAAATCTTTTCGGGATGATCTTGAAACAAGTGGCAGACGGGGAGGATAGGGCATCGACTATATCTTATTGGAAAAGAATGGTGATCACCTGGACCGTGATCGTTCTCATCTTTCTCATGACCCGGCTCATCTTTGACCGGGGCCATTCTCAGTTCTCATGAACTCCCCCTTTTAATTATCGTTCTTTTGGGTGCCCTGCATGGCAATTTCAAACAATGTTTATTTCCTTTCATTCTCGTACTCGCACTGAAACAACAAACCGGGTTTTTAAGACATTTTGAATTGGCCGGAGTCTTCATATTTCGGGCCAATGGGGTAGCTTTCGAGTCAAAGGTCCTAAAGTCAACATTTATATTCCGCACCAAAAATTAATTTAACATGATCGATTAAGCTAAGTCACCCTACTTTTATACGTTGCGGTCCCTAGTAAATCCAGGTTGCTACATCATCAATAGATTTTTGGTATATAATGGAAAACTTAGTCTTTATTAGGAATTTTTTCAACAATAAGGTTACAAATTCAATAATAAAATATTAGTAATATTTATTTTCCACCATTAAAAATTTGTTAGGGTTTATTAACTTAGAAATTTATAAATTTATGTTCTTTACATGATATATAAATATTAGCATATAAATGATCAATATATTACAACTTGCGAGAACATTACTGTATAATAATATAAAATCCATTAAAACTTTATTGGAATGAAAGACATTGGACAGTCATGAGTGTCTTTTGGAGGGAAAATATGTAAAATTTGCCAACATTTAGCTTTTTAGTTTTTATATATAGTATAGATTTGAATTATTTTCATTTAAACAACAATAATATTTTATTTGGCAAATACGCCAAGTTTTTTGCGAGACTTGGGATTTGGTATAATTGCCCTGCCAAGAATATTGATAAGGGTTTACCATGAAAAGTTCAGAACCCCATATTAAACGCAAACAAAAACAAACCCATAAAACATAACGATAAGAAATTCAAAGTTCTATTGAAATTTGCCAAAAGAAATACAAATTAAAACACATAATATAACTATCCATACTTGTTAATACTCGCTCTAAAAATGATATGAGCATGTAGAACAGAAGATGAGAAGAAAGTCGAGTGTAGCAAAAACGCCAACTTGTCAAAATTTTGGATGTCTATGCCTAATAGGAAGTAGAATATTATGATTTGAGAAATGATGTCCGCAACCTCTCCATGACCTCTCGTATTTGATGCGATATATTGGTATAAAGACATCGCTGTGCAGCCTCGTCCAGTCCGCATGCAGTCTTTGGCCATCCAGAGTGAGAGAATGATGAATCCCTCGACATGTCTACCGCCTCCTGCTTCAGTTTTGGGATATCAAACGCAATCGGCTCGCCTATATGTATTCGAACATCCTTGTTCCATAAAGGGAAAGGAGGCCTTCTACCAAACATATACTTCTCAGGCATAACCTGCAAGATCCTATATCATTATACATTCAATTAATTGGGAAATGAACTAGTGAATCATGATGGCAATAATATACTTTATCGGAAATGGAAAAGCTACTACCACAGACGGACACAACTATAGCAGTCCTGGTCAACTTTTAAGATATTTTCGCCCTTATGCTTATCGATAACCTTAAAGACTGCCAAGCTACGCAACAAAACTCAGTACAAAATATCTAACGTTTCAAAACTCTGTATATAGTTCATGTGTACCCAAAGTTTTCTGCATTCTAGCAAGATGAGAGACACAGTTTGGCTCCAACAAAGTTTACTAAGATTATCTGATCTATGATGAACATATTTATGTGCACACTTAAAATCGTCTCTGTTATGAAAGAACAAGGATAGACCCCAAAGCAGAATCAAATAGTTTGTCAAATCCTACGACAATGAATGCCTTCCAATAAGCAAGAATATGAGAGCCTTTGTTTGTTATGAATGCCTTTGACTCATTCATTTCTACCGTGGCCTAGGGCTTCAAATATCTTGAAAGCCTGGAGTGTGTGATGTCCAACAATGAGGTAGGTTTAGTTGACCGACGTTAAGCAATAGTGGAATTTTACCGGAAAAGTGACGTAGAAAGTCTACATAGTTTGTCATCAACGACTATGAGAGTATGTCTGGTGTGTGGGTGTAACTGTACCATTAAATTGAGATTCCAGATGCACACGAACAATTTTTAGAGAATCAGAGGGCCGGGGGAAATGCGCTCGTACATAAACTTTGAGGGTGTTTTTGCACATTTTCCCATCAAGTGATTGTTGAACAAATATGACAAAGTTGTGAACAAAAATATGCAAATGTGCTAATATTAGTGAATGATAATTCTCCTCAATCCCCAATACATTTCTTTATAAAGAGAAGAAGACTGATAATTTCAAAAAACTGAATTAGCTCAAAGTGATAAGTCAAACTAAGTTCAGGACAATTGTAGATAGTATAGGTTGCTAACTTGCTCATGACATCTAAGGCTCTGTTCTTTTGGACTGAATGAATCTGAACTGAACTGAACTGAACTGAATGGATCTGAACTGAACTGAACTGAATGGAACTGAACTGAACTGAAATATATATTAAGGGTAAATAATAATAATAATAATGGTAAATAATAATAATAATAATAATAGTAATTAACAACAACAACGATAATAGTAATATTATTAGTAATAATAACAATAATAATAATTAAGATTAATAATAATAATAAGAAGAAGAAGAAGAATCGAAATGAATGAAATGAATCGAATCGAATCGAATGGACTCGAATCAATCGAATCGAATGGACTCAATCGAATCGAATCAAAATCAAAATAAGTCCAAAAGAACAGGGCCTAACTAGTTGAAACTATAACTCAATCTGCCTATATATCATCAAGCACACAAAAAGAAAGATCAAAATTGGCAAAAATTCTATGGTACCTCATATTAAATTGATAGCAGAAGGAATACCTGTTGAAAACCACGATGAACTATTGGCAAGACTATCGGAGTTATAGGGGCACGAACAATGAGACCGGCGCTTCCCATTTCAACCTCCGTATAGGTGCATCTTCTTGACACACTTTCCCTTCTGGAAATGTATGCACCTGTTCATTTGGCAAAGAAGAGAGAAAATAAACTTTCTGAGCAACTGCATTTTTTAATTAATGGCAACATATATTTATAATAATAGCATTAGGTCATGGTATCAACAGCAGAACCATAATTAGTTGTTCAGGGCCTTAGGTTCCCATATGATAGTTTGCTTAAACTCGATATTCGCCAAACAAAATAAAAATCCTAATGCACTTCACAAACTTCGATAGTAGTCAACCGTGATAGCTATCTACAGATCATCATAGCTACTGGATTCCAAGGTCACAAAAACATTTAATTGCTTGAATTTGTTTATTTTGAGCAGGTATGAGATTACAAATAGAATTTACAGATGAGCATCATTATTTATACCATGACATGAATCTTCAGTTGATGGTTACAATAAGCTTAGCTGGTTACAATAGTCATTAGGTTGCAGAGTCAGAAAAACGTTTGATGTCCTCTTAAGATCCTCAGAAATTGTGAAATCACAAATAGATAGATACAATCGAGCATTGCTAAGTGTTTGATTGAAGAAAAACTCCAAGAACAGTCACTAAAAAGTTGGTGTTTTCAGAGAAGAAGTGAAGTTAATGAAATAATTGGTTCTAAATTGACTAGCCAATAGGTAATGCGGGGCAGAAACTTATGCCCTTCCCAAAGAGCAAATGCTCACATCATGGGTTCAGATCTCTGTGTGTATTACAGGGTTGAAGAGCAAAATTATGCAACATAACATGAGATGCCAATAATTCATAGCAGTGGTCATCATCCATATGGTCTCAAAAGAAACAAATGCAACATGGGAGCACGCCATATTCTATAAATATTTCAAAAGAAGTAAGACAATGGAGAGTACCCAAGCTCCATTAGCCAAGTGATCAAGAGCCTCGCTCATGTGCTCCTGATAAATTCCACCACCTCTTGTTATAGGAATACATTTCCCTGTTAATTTGATGCTCGGCTCAATATGAGTATAGGTATTTATTATTTCGGGAAAATAGATTATACTTAATAACATTATTAGCAAAATTACTCAAATATCAAATAAGCATAAGAACCACCGGTAATAGGCTAATAGCTGGAAATAGAAACACTATTAAGTAGTGAAAAAATCCCAACTAAGCCAGGCCTTGATGTAGCTCTAATCCCTAATAGAATGATATGCAAAGTCTAAAATTAACATAGAAGAATTGTACCACTGAAATGTTATAGATTGAACACCGAAACGAAAACAGTATGAAAACAGTATTTTTCAAGATCACATGTAACCGCAGAAACCGGCAGAGAGGACTGGATTCAGACCATTGCCAGTAGAATCACTAGCACAATGTACCACTCAACACCAAATACAACGTGGAAGAATTCATGCAGAACATGTACCAACTAACTAATAAGACATACCAAGTCGAAAACAGTATGAATACACCGGGTTTTTGAAGCATATGTCTTTGGCTGCAAGTACCCATCTTGCTAACTTGGCATCCGTTATGGGAAAACCCTTGAATCCCCACAACACTGGGTCATCCAACCTGAAGTAGAAACAATTAAAACTCGGTCAAATTTTCCACTATAATCAGTCAAAACAAGCAAATGAACAGCTTTTAATGCGCAATAAAAATAGTCGATTTCAAAATTCATTATCACCCAATCAAATAAAACAAAACAAAAATATATTCCGATCTCATGGAGAAACCCCTGTAAATCCAATTTTTGCCAAGATCAGCAAATGAAACAATGCAGAACTCAAATTCAATTTCATCTGGCAATAGGTAGCATAGAACAATGTCGGAAATAGCCTCATTACATGAGAGGATGACTGACGTGGACATGTGATTGCTGACGGTGATAAGAGGGACGCCGGGCGGCCGGTGGCGGACGAGGCGTAGGAGGGTTTCGGAGTTGTAAACGGTGGTGGTGTTGAGAAGATTGGCCACAGCCTTGGCGAATGCTCCCACCGCCGTGATAATCATCTTCCGAGGTACTCCGCGTAGGTGATCTCCTCTCGCCGCCCACTCCATAGTCCGCCTCATTACCGCGGCCGTTTTGTTGATTCCGATGTCCGAGTTGGTTGATGCGAGCTCAAACTAAAAGCACAGCTGCAGAGTGTTCCATTTTCAATTAAGAGAGATTGAAGGAGCCCGGCATAAGCCCATAGGGCCACCAAATCAAGACCCTACAAAGCCACGGGTAAATTCCCCAACTCGGCATAAGGAAATGGCATCCAGGTCACCTGAAGGTCAGGTATCCTAACCCACCTTATTTCAGCTCAGATTCAAGTCAAGACTTGTTATTAGGCGACCATCTTATCACGCCGACTTGGTGTGAGTGACAGAGCAGGTCGAGATCCCTCAACCTCTACCCCTTGTCAGCAATGAAGGTCCTATCCATCAAGCACACGGAATCTGATGAAATCCAAGATAGAGACAAATAAAGATATCCTTACTTAACAAGGACTCTTTTCCACAAGGAAATTACGTACACAATCCTTATCAAGATTCTACTTCCCATATATACATAAAGTCCAAAACTCACACGAACTCAATGGCTTTCTCTACAAGTTAGGGTTGCAGCATTCATGTCCATATAAATAGGAGTCCTTGTTGGGATTCGGTGCCTAAATCGAAGGCCCAGCGGAAGCGGTAAAACGAAAATTAATTCGATCCGAATCCCTACGAGGATCGATCGAGCTACGTATATACGAATATCAAAACGAATAACAAGAGATATAGAAACTCACCCTTGTAGTCCGTTGATTAGATGGATAACCTTCTCTCGAGCTATTCCCCAAGCTTTAGGCGATCTCCTTTCAATTCAATCCGCTCCAAGCTCTTGAATGATCCAACGCCGAAAGCACCGCGTCTCTACTTGCCACGCGCCGGAGAAACGACCGGAACGACAATCACCTTGCTATCCTCCGAGGATACGGCTAGAGCTAAGTGATGAAGCTTCCAATATGAGATTATCACACTCTAAGTGTATAACTCACAACTCTCATTTATTTCTTGATTTTTCTCCAAGAATCACCAAGAACAAGTTGAAGAAGAAGATGAAGATAAGTGTTTGAACTCAAAGTCTCACTTTCTCTCTCTCTCTCAATGTATCTCACGGATTGCTTATTCTACCCTAGAGAGTGAGAAGTCTTCTCTTCTTATTCAATTCCTTTCCACATGAGAACAACTCATGTTTTAACCCCACCTTGAAAAAAATATCAAATATCTATTCATTAAACACCTAATCAAGATTCCAATTGATTTAAAAATCAAAGTCTTGTCAAGGTGTGGGGAAGGGGGGACGGCCATGATGAAGAAATAGGATGAGTTCGGTTCGTTTCGGACTCCCGTGAGTCCAAACAGATAAACTCCGATTCCGTTCCGATGTATTTATATCGATCAATTAATCCAATTAATTAATCATATCAAATGCATAATAACATAATTAATTTCTCCAAGAAATAATTATATTCACGAATTAAATTAATCACCCAGTAATTTATTTAATCCATTAGGCCGTAAATCAATTTATCCAATAAATCGATTTAGACATCCAATGTCCCGAATTAGATATCCAATATCTAATATTCATAATGAGAGAATTAAGCTTGATTCATTCCGTCGTCAATCCTAATGCGCGACTTCGGAGGTCCGTCTCGATTAGCAATGGGAGGAACCAAAGAGTAGTAGCACCACCTAGCCACTGGCGGCCTACACTGCACTTAATCGAGAACGAATGATTGGGATCATTCAAGAACCATTCATCGTGAATACCAAGATACGTATAAACCCTTCTTTCAAATGTCCCGATCAAGTTATAGGTCACGGCGATCAAACCTTATCTCGTACTTGACGTTATGCATGCGTTAATGCAAATCGAGATCATCGAGCTCTCGTATCTAATACGCCTAGCTCCAATGCTTGGCCAAAGACTTATGATCTCATCTGCCAATAACCGCATAGGACATATAACCCGTTCACTAACAGGAGAAAGAATTCTATCTTGGTATTCATAGGACCTGCTACTTGCCCATCAAGATGCACGTCGAGGTTGACCCCCGCCTTCCGGTTTACGGTGGTCGAACTACTCTAATGAAAATCTTGACGTCACAAGTACATCCCTACTAAATCCTCAAGTCTAAGGTTCACGAATACCTATCACAACCTTTCGATTCCGTCATTGATCGTCCTGAGTGAAATCCGTGTGACGAATCGAGGGTGAGTCGGTTCGAGTATACTAATCTAATTAGCATACCTATAACGTGTGCTCCCACTAACCATTAGTGTTCGGTGCACTCTCCATGTCAAAGAACACGTCATACAAGTCTTCACATAAACTTAACGCCTACCAAGTTTCATCGACTTGCGAACGATTAAGTATTTGAGCTATAAACCTTTCCAAAGGCCGACCCCTTTATCCAATAAGGAGTGGAACGTTTTGTTCTCAAATACACGGACTAGTTTCTATATGTATATTTACGAGTTAGGAATGCCAAGAACTACCGGTAAATAAAGAAACATTCCTTTGCCTTATATAAATGGTTTACATAATTACAAGTACAATGCCCTCACTCAACAACCTCCGAGTGGCATTCGAGGGCATACTCCTAACAATCTCCCACTTGCACTCAATGCCACACACTATGGTATCTAATACCCATGTTCTCCAGATGACGCTCTAAGCTAATCTGAGAAAGTGGCTAGGTCAGTGGATCAGCGACGTAGTCGGCTGACTCTACTCTATGCAGCTCAATGTATCTCTTTGCGAACGAATGCTCTTACGAGATGATACTCTCTCTCAAGATGTTTGGAATCATATGAAACCTTGGCTCCTAGGCACGTGGTACGCTCCGTAGCGCAAAGACCAGTGTCACGTGAAGTTTACCCAGTAACTTCTAAATTCTTCCTTTGGAGGCCTCCGAGGCCGCTTTATACTCAGCCTAACAGGTTGAATTAGCAGTCGCGCTATTCTTGGCACTATGCCAAGATACTGCTCCTCCATTAAGAGTAAATGTAGCCAGAAGTTGACATAGAATCGCCTTTCTGTCCTTGGAAGTCCAATACAGTGAATCCCATCACATTCAGTTCTCCACCACCATATATAAGAACCAGATCTCTAGTCCTTCTAAAGTATTTGAGAACGTTCTTTTATGGCGGTCTAATGTTCCCGAACTGGGTTAGCCCGAAACCTACTTACCACGCTCCCAGCATGCGCAATGTCAGGTCTCGTACACAATAAAGCATATGTGAGGCTACCCACTGCCGAATCATATGGTATATAACTCATTTCCTTTCATTGTTCCTCACTTTGAGGACACATCTTCAAGGTGAGTTTTATTCCATGTTGCATCGGTAGGAAACCTCTTTTAGAATCATCCATCTTAAATCGCTTTAAGATCTTATCTATATAGAGGGCCTGGGAAAAGCCTATTGTTCTCTTCGCTCTATCTCGGTAGAGTCGAATACCAAGAATATAGGTTGCTTCTCCCAAGTCTTTCATGGAGAAATTACTCGAAAACCAAGCTTTCACAGAACTGAGCATTCCCACATCATTTCCTATTAGTAGAATGTCATCTACATATAGTACTAAGAATGCGATCTTGCTCCCACTAACTTTCTTGTATACACAAGATTCCTCTTCATTTTGCACGAAGTCAAACTCTTTAACCGTCTCATCAAAATGAAGGTCCCAACTACATGAAGATCAAGCATACCCATTTCATGGAGTCTACATCCACCATTGCTAGGTCATTGGTCGTGGGTCGGTCTCTTGTTTATCACTTGGAACCTCGAGGAAAACCAGTTCCTCCAAGTGCATAAAACTATACCTCTTAGGTAAATGAGACACCCTACTAGACCTACGAGGTGGTTGTACTTGTGTTTCAGAAAGTTCGGTTCCAGTTTCTTGCACAGGTGTCTCTCGAGGAGTTTCATTGTATTCTTCTAAAGAAATACTTCTACCTGCTCCGCCTTCCTGAATGAACTCATCTTCCAGGAAGTGTGCTTGTAAAGCAACAACGATCCTTCGATCTTCGGGCATGTAGAATAGATATCCCATCGTCCTGCACGGAATCCTATGAAACGTCCCTTCGCAGACCTAGCTTCCAACTTTTCCACCTTAGTCTTCTTGACATAGGCGGGACATCCCCAAATCCTAATGTGATTAAGACTTGGTTTCCTTCCTTCCCACATCTCATGTGGAGTTTTAGGAACGGATTTGGAAGGACATCTGCTCAAGATATACGCGGCATCAGTGCATACCCCACAGTAAATCGGCAAGTCAAGATAGCTCAAGATGGAACGGACCATGTTCAACAGGTCCTGGTTCCTTCTTTCGACACACCATTTAACCGAGGAGTACCTGAGGTGTTAGTTGTGAAACTATTCCATGTTCCTTAAGGAACTCGTCAAACTCCGTACTCATATACTCGCCACCCTGGTCCGACCAAGTGCTTTGATATGATTACCGCTTGTTTCTCGACTGTGGCCTTGAATTCCTGGAATTTCTCAAAGGCCTCGGATTTATCTTTCATTAAGTATACATAACCATACCTAGTATGATTATCTCAGAACGTAATGAAATATTTATATCCGTCACGTCGCTTCTAAAGCACCACATACGTCGGTATGGATTAATCCAAGTTTATTAGCGGCACTTTCAAAAGTCCCTGAGAAGGGGGACATAGACAATTTGCCTTTAAGGCAACATTAACAAGTAGGAAAGGGATCCGATCCCAATGGACCCATAAGTCCATCTTTTTCCATCTTGTAAACCTTGGTCTGACCAATATGACCAAGTCTAAGATGCCATTTCAAAACTTGATTGGTTTCATCCCTACCACGTTTTCTAGTCATAGTATTCACAACTACTTTGTTGCTGAGATTTAGATGATACAATCCATTCAACAATGTAGCAGTACCCACTAGTTTATTTCTAAAATAAATTTTGCAGGAACCATCACCAATGAAAAATGAAAAGCCTTTTCGGTCCATGACCGGAATGGATACAATGTTTTTGTGCCCCTTGGGCAAAACAAGTACATCTTCTAAAGTTAAAACAAAGCCGGATTCTAAATCCATAAGAAGTGATCCTATGTCAGTTGCCTTGACACTATGCCCGCTTCCGACAGTAATTATCACTTCCCAGCTCCAAGTTTCCTACTTTGTTCCAGATGCTGATTCACGGTACAAATATGAGAACTAGCACCAGAATCCAAGATCCAGAAGTAGAAAATACAAGAGCGTAACAATTTGTTTCCAAAACTAAAAGTTCTCAGACCTTAAGTGCCATGAAGAATCGGACAGTCTCTAGCCCAGTGGCCCAGCTCACCGCACTTGAGACAAGCATCCTTCTTCTTCTTGCCTTTTGGAACCATCGGGGCCTTGCCCTTTCCTTTAAGGTCCTTAACTTGTGGTCCAGTCCTTTTCTTGGTCTTTTTCTTCTTGTTCTTAGACTTCCGAAGTCCAGAAGAAATCACAAGAGCAGACTCCTTCATCCGCGGAGTCTTCATCTGAGACTGAGCGGTCACCAGTTTGTTCATTAGCCCAGCTAAGTTACATGCAATCTCATTGCGATTGAAGTTCTTAACAAACTGTGAGAAGGAATCAGTGAGAGACTGTAGGATAAGGTCGGTTTGGAGAGAAGTATCCATTTTAAAATCAAGAGCCTCCAATCTCTCGATCATGGATATCATTTTGAGGACGTGTTCCCCAACCTTCTCACCTTCCTTCATCCTTGCACCGAACAGTTGCTTGGATATCTCATATCTAGCAGTTCTTTGTGCTCACCATAAAGTTCGGTTAAGTGAGATAGAATCGCCTAGCGTAAGTCATTTTCTCATGAGCTCTGAAGCTCATTAGACATGGAAGCCATCATATAAGCACGGACTTTCACGTCATCCTTAACCCACTTTTCGTGGTTTTCAATCTCTTCTGATTGCTCGAGTCCGCATAGGAGGCGCCGGAATGTCCGTCTCCAAGACGTATCCCAAAGCCTCTATACCGAGGACAATCATCGACATGGAGCCAATCCACAAAGTTAGGTCCCATTAAGGTGTTCTTTTCGAGTAGAATTGCGAGTGGATTCATTGTCATATTGAGATTTGTCTGCATTAAGTATAGCAGTTAATTAGTGACTCATTCAATTATGTTCGAGTATAGAATTTAAGGTCTTTTCTATTCTTGTTACCCGGCTCCCACTATTTTTATCGGAATAACGCACTCCCATGTGATATCCTAAGTATCGTCGCTCTACTTCATAGTGGTGATCGAGTTCTTTATAAATCTTAATAGAGGGCAACCAACAGTGTTTCTAGTCTATTAATTTTAATAAAGTGGTGTCCAACACCAACCCATCTAATGGATGATTCGATCTTCTTTTTCCCCTTGTTCACTCCCCACAACCTATACGATTTCTATGGTTCGTGAACAAGTTAAGTTTATACCATCGACGCAAATCGCTTTCACAATCAATCTTATCCTAAGAACCTATCGTGTTTCTAGGATAAAATTTGCTCCAACCGAAGGCATCCAATGCGCTCTCGGTAATTTATCCGTCCTCCCCGAACGACTACCCCGATAACTCGGAAGCATAGCACATCCGGTTTGGATTTCAATTTCCCGAAAACTCGATGGAGGGAAGGAAAACCTCGAAACCTTATAAACTTAATTATTTATAGTGGGAGAATTTTCGCGATTAACGTTACACTTTGCACATTAATCATATTAGCGCGTTTGAGGCATTCATACAATATGAAAAAAACATTCACAACCTAGTTGCTACCAACATGTGGTTCATGGACCGTTCCTAGAAAACAAAAACTTCGTAATCTAATTACAAGTCTTCGTCTTGAATCTTCGTCTTCTCGAAATGGATCTTCCTCCGGTCTTCGTCATTACATATAAATTTTACATCGAAAATTGCATCCTAGATACAAACATTTCTAGTAAAATAAATAGGCTCAAACGGCCTTTACAACCCAATCGAATAAAACGAACGATTCAAATCTAAGTCCACGAACCACATCCCCATTCAAAAGCATTCATCCAATAAATACTATATAAATGGAAAGCGAGAGATACATTGATCCAATCAACAATATGAACCGATCCAATCGATTCACACAATCGGTAATTTGATAACGCTCAAAATAATTGATCGACCATAAATATTCCAATTAATCAAATTTCCCTTATAAAATGAAATACCATAAATCATTTTAATCATATTAAATCCAATTTAACATGCGGAGATTAATTTTCAAGAATACACGAAAAATCGAGCCGGGGTGAAAACGGCCAAAGATGACCGAGTCACCTCGCGGCTTACCGGCGATACGCTGGCTTGGTCGAGTCACGCTCGGAAGAATCTGCCAGACACGACCGAGTCCTAGGACACGGCCGGTCGCCCGGCGATGACTTGGTAGAGATCGCTGACACGACCGTGTCATCCAGACACGGCCGAGTCACTCGGCCAGACACGCCCGTGTCTCCCGACACGGCCGGGTCTCCGGTGCAAGGCCTGGCCACATCGCGGACACGACCGTGTCACCCAGACACGGCCGAGTCATTCTCGCCAAAATACCCTTTTTGTCCAAAAAGTCGTCCGACGACGATTCGGGCTAGATTTTCGACCGGATATCAATATCAATATTTTACGACTTTCATATCTTCAATATAAATCATATTTCCCGAAATTTAAGATTTATATTTAGACATAAACTTACGAAAAATACAATTATTACGAACGAAAAACATATACCACGATTATGACTAAAATGATTCCAAATCATTCACCATCTAATCGAGCATTCCAAATGCCAATATCGTATATACGATCGCAAGACCTACGCTCCGATACCACTGTTGGGATTCGGTGCCTAAATCGAAGGCCCAGCGGAAGCGGTAAAACGAAAATTAATTCGATCCGAATCCCTACGAGGATCGATCGAGCTACGTATATACGAATATCAAAACGAATAACAAGAGATATAGAAACTCACCCTTGTAGTCCGTTGATTAGATGGATAACCTTCTCTCGAGCTATTCCCCAAGCTTTAGGCGATCTCCTTTCAATTCAATCCGCTCCAAGCTCTTGAATGATCCAACGCCGAAAGCACCGCGTCTCTACTTGCCACGCGCCGGAGAAACGACCGGAACGACAATCACCTTGCTATCCTCCGAGGATACGGCTAGAGCTAAGTGATGAAGCTTTGACACGCTTTTTGTGTAACTATCGCAAGTGCACGATATCGTATCAAGTAGTAAAGTGGACTTTTTGAGTCCGGTTTATCGATCCCACAAGGAAGTTATGTTATAATTTGAATTATACACTATTAGTCTATTTTTATAGATACTTAAGATGAGTGAAACACACAATTAAAAAGTTTGGTTTAATAATTGCAAAGAAATTGCAATAATAGTTCTAATATTATAAGGAAATAAAAAGATAGCAATAATAATAGATTGATTATCGATAAAATGAAATAGTTGGGATTACAAACTTAGTTCGTCATTAGTTATAAAAGATGTATTGAGATCATAAGATGAATTTACTTATTATGTTGTGTAGATTCGATTTTCCTTAAAAAGACGGTTTCTCTTCGAACTATAAACGCCCTTACATATTGAATCAATCCACTATATTTCTATGTTGATTGGCTTCAATACATAGCATTAGGATTTGTGAAAATAACTCAATGAATCATCTAAGGACTAGGGGTATATTTCTATCCCCTAGAACAACTTAGAGTGAAGATCATTTGATCTAATCAAACATATTTTCTTTCGAAACATATGAAGATCATAAATATCTTCATTAATTGGCCAAATAAATAAAGATTGTTAAAACAATGAAAATCACACACAATAATAAGTAATTCATAATATATCTTTATACAAACATAAATAACATGACTAACCTTGTTTATAATCCCAACTTAAGAAACTTAGCCCATAAAGGGTTTTTTACACATATTACAAGCTTTGGTGGTCATTCTTAGTTGAATCAAGAGAAAGAATTGATCCTAACTCCCTTAGTAGATAAAGGAGATAGAAGCAATAAACTCTCTGAACAACATATGTTATACCACACTTACAAAGATCACTCAAGAACACAAGTGTGTTCTTCACACAAAAAGAAAAGTTTACAAGAAAAATGGAAAATTATAAGATGAATGGTGAATGATGAAGGATCTAAGGGGTCTATTTATACACCTAAAGTCATCTAATAGCTCCAAAACTACAGCATTATTACATTATATCGGATCAATGCCAGCCATCCCCTCAATAATACACAAAAAGTATAAAAAATTAGACAAATCATAGCAATTGTCAAGAGTTACTAGTAACATTCGGAGTTACTACCGTAACTAGGGTGACTTACTACTGTAACCCCCGAATGTTACGGCCGTAACGTGGCTTCGTAAATTTGCTCATTTGAAGCTTTGATAGTTACGTTTTAGCCCAATTCCTCGGACTTTGCGTTTTGCCCTGCATCTTCTTCTGATGATAACTTTTGATATATAACTCGATTTTGAATCCGAAAGACCGCCGAATTCGTCTCGAAAAGCCCTACAACATGAATATATCAAAATTCAATAAAGAGAATATTTATTAAACATGTTGTTTCTTGAGTAATTCAGCTTATTTAATCCGATCATCATCCAATAAAAATAAAATTATTAAAACTAATAAATTAAAAGCAAAAACGAGTAGACTAGCTCAATTATGGGTGAATTTTATCGATACAAACCATGGATAAGTGTACAAAAATGACACTTATCACACCCCAAACTTGAATTCTTGCTAGTCCCGAGCAAGACTCTTTATTATTCACACTCCAAAAATAAAAATAAAAATAAAAAAATAAGAAAATTAATACACACATAAATTAAAATATAAAAAGAGAAAAGGAGATCAAAATGCCATTAATAAACAACAACCAGCTTTATACAGTAGATAGAAATGAATCAAGATTCAAAATAAATCTACTAATGTTTTTGAAGTTAAAACACGGTTTTTATTTTGTAATTCCAAAATGTAAGGTTTTCCCCAAAGGTTGATTATTTCTTTCCCACTCGTGATACACGACTCCCCTTAATGGTTGCTCTCGATCACTCTTTTATTTTTCGACTCAATATGAAGAAGAATTTCATTGGCGTCATCAAATATTGTGATTTTTACAAAATTGAGTGTATTGAAATTCAGCTGCTAATTAATTCAAATCTGCTCATAAACTACATCCCTTTTAGTGATAGCTTTCACACCGTTATTTGCTAACGTGTAGCTCTTTTCACTAACACAATTTCTATCTCATTTTTTTCGTAAAAAGGTGATAGCTTTCACACCGTTATTTGCTAACGTGTAGCTCTTTTCACCAATTTTTCGAGACTAGCCTACGCACCAACAATGGTTAGTCCTTTATTTTTCGCAAAATTTAAGACTTCCAAAATTAGGCAAATTGTCGCTCAACACTTCTCCTTTTCGTCATTTATTTTTTTAGGTGATAGCTTTCACACCGTTATTTGCTAACGTGTAGCTCTTTTCACCAATGACTCCATTTTTTTTATTTTTTTAGGGAATAGAATTTTTGCAGAAAATCATTTTTTTAGTTAAGCATGAAAAATCAAAAACTCCACAAATTAAGTAAATTTCAGTTTTATTTTTTCATCAACCAATTGATTCTTCTTTTCTCAAGGTAACGAATGACTCGATTTTATATGATAATTACAAGGCTTGAAAAGAGAGATTAAGGCTCAAAAAATTTTTTTTTTGGAATATACAATTTTTTTACCGGTTAAAACGATTTTAGAAGTTTGTATATAGCTAATTTATGGTGTTATGGCCAGATCTAAAAATCTCACAAATCAAAATACTATATATATATATATACTAAACCTAATCAATGCCAAATAATAAAAACACACCACACAATACACTAATCAAAACATACCACAATGAAAATCCAAATAAAAATCATAGTTCAAAAACCACAAAATAAACACACAAGTACGAAAACATCACCCCCAAACTTATAAGTAAAAGCTGTCCAGTTTTTAAAAAAATATAATAGCATGCGAGAAAACTGAAAACTCCCTGAAATTTTAGTTTTGTGATCCTCCAGGTGTGTCGTCAGGGATGTTTAGAAAACGGAAAAGCTTTTCAAAGCGCTTCTCCATTTCTAATTGTCGCTCGAGTATTTCATTTTGATTTCTCATAATTTCAGCCTGGGATGTTTCTAATCCCTGAACTCTTTCAAGCAAATTTTCCTCAAAAGCCGTCAACTCATAACCGCATCTTACTCGTCCTCATATTCCTCTTCCTCGCTACTCTCCTCTTCCGGTTCCAAACGTGCCCGTTTGCTTCTCAATTGAGTACTTCTAAAAATACTACTACGGCCGTTCAGTCGATCCCCATGTGTTAAAATATCACCCCCTGCCGAAATTTTGACTCTCGGCTCCGCAAATACCGTGATAAGGCGGGGTATGGCATTTTCTGCCTAGTCGGGACCATGCGGCATAGTGACAAATAGTAGTGTAAATGTGAGTACCCAAATCCATTTTTACCCCTCGGCGGATAGCATATAAACCTCGCAGTGGCCAATGGAAACCGTCGTCGAGTCGAAGTCGGGTAAATACTCCGCCCACATCCATAAATACCAAGCATCATCCATAAGGTCCGCTTTGGTTGTATCGGGGTTTGATCATCCCAATCTTGTCATCATGCAACTCGCTCACTAACGCCCAGCGTAAAACTCTATCATCCGGCACCTCTTCATTAGGCAAGATAGTAATGTCAACCGCGTTAGTACCATCAACCCCCAAAAACTTGTTAATGACATCCGGTGAGAAATTTATCGATTTCCCATTCACAGTAGTCTGATGATAAGTAGGTGACCCTACCTGCCCAATGGACTTGTTGAAAGAATTGTAAAAGTTTAGGGTCAGGGTCGGGTTACCATTTGGGAGATCGGAAACGAACTTCTCCCAGCCGTTGTCTAAGAATTTTTGGATGAAAGGGGTAGTGTATGTGTTTCTATCCGCATGGCCGATGAAATCATCAAGATTGAACAATCTTTCCTTAATGCACTTCGTGTTTTGCTTTCTTTGTGGCGGTCTTGACCTTGAGATGACGAACCGACCTTTTCTTTTCCTTTTGTTGATTTCTTCGTGCCATCCGAAATTGAACAAAATCAACTTCTTTTCATCACACGACTATAATCATTAAGCAAAACTAATAAAAACATAAAAAAAATTCAAAGATTTTCGTTGTGGCATTTCGTCGGACACCTTGAGTTCATAGTTTTTTAACAAGTTTTTCTTGTTCAAACTAAAATCCATAAGGCCACCACAAATCAATGAATCAAATAACGATACAAATATCAACAATACTCACAAATGAACAAGATTTAATCAACGAATCATACGGAAATAAGAATCGAAAAACAAATATGAAGAAAAACTACAAAATAAAACTCAAGAATATATAAATTGAAACAAGGATTGAAAGAGAACCCGATGATTATGTGTGAATGTTGATATGTTAATGAATTGAATTGATGAATTTGAGTTTTTAGCAAGTAGGATTGATAGGGGAAAAAATCGCTCTCCCGCCGCTTGTGTCTCGTCTGCAGTGCGTGTGAAGTGTTTAAGGACGGTTTTTTTATACAGATTACTAGTTACGGCCGTAACATATACAAGTTACGGCCGTAAGTTGCTTTCGTTTTCAAACAGGTTTTAAGATACGGCCGTAACACAAAGAAGTTACGCCGTATGTGACGCTCGCTTTTTTTTTTTTAGTGGCGCTTTTAAAGATACGGTACATGCATTACACTAGTTACGGCCGTAATTCGCCGTAAAAATATCATTGGACAACATACGGCCGTATCTAATAACTTACGGCCGTATTTATTTATATTTTTTTTTTTTTTTTTAAAAACAAGATTATAATTATTATATGTTTGAGAATAATGAAAGAAAGACTCCTGGATTTTATGAACGATCCGATCCTTGCCGTTGTTGTTGAATCCTTCCGTGTTACCCCCAAACTTATTTGCGAAATAATAGAGATTGGGTTGCCTCCCAATAAGCGCTTTGTTTAACGTCCTTAGCTTGACTTCTCGTCCGATTAATTAGGTATTTCGGATTATGATTGATTTCTTCATCGAGAATTCTCCTCCCAGATGTGGCTTTAACCGTTGACCGCTTACTTTGAAACTCCGTCGGTTGTATTATAAATCTCCACTCCATGAGAAAACACCTCTTTGATCGTGTAAGGGCACATCCATCGTGATCGTAGCTTACCGGAAACAGACGCATCGTGCATTAAAAAGCGTAACTTGGTCTCCTGTTTTAAAATATCTTCTTAGAATTTTGTTGTCATGCCATCTTTTCGTTTTTCTTTGTAGATTTTGGCATTTTCATATGAGTCGAGTCGGATTTCATCCAACTCATTTAAGCTAAGAACCTTTTCTTTCCAACCTGTTCGTCAAAGTTTAGTTTTTATAGCCCAAAAGCTCGATGTTCAAGTTCTCTTTGGCGGTGTGACAGCTTTTCCAAAACCAGACGAAATGGAGACATGCCTATCGGTGTCTTATAGCCGTCTGTAAGCCCAGAGCGCATCATCCACCTTTTCGACCAATCTTTTCGAGATGAGTCGACTGTCATCTCAAGTATACGTTTGATTCACGATTGGAAATTTCGACTTGTCCACCGGTTTGTGGGTGATAAGAGGTAGCGACACGGTGTTTTACTCCGAATTTGGTCAATAGAGCCTTAACACGGTGATTGCGTAAATGAGATCCGCCATCACCGATAATAACTCTCGGAGTTCCAAGCGAGTGAATATATTTTTCTTTAGAAAATTTACCACGACCTTAGCTTCGTTTGTTGGTAATGCAACACCTCCACCCATTTCGATACGTAGTCAACAGCTACAAGGATGTATTCATTAGAGAATGATGATGGAAAGGGTCCCATGAAATCAATTCCCCAAACGTCGAAGATTTCAACTTCAAGGATGAAATTCATTGGCATTTCATTTCTTTTTGACATGTTTCCATGTCTTTGGCACCAGTCACACTTCGAGACAAGTGTATGTGCATCTTTGAACAGAGTGGGCCAATAGAATCCTGCTTCAAGAATTTTTGCTGCTGTTTTTGAACCCCCAAAATGTCCTCCATAGTGAGAGGAATGACATCTTTCTAATACCTTCTCCATTTCTTCTTCGGTATGCATCTCCGGATGATTTGATCAGTCCTCGTCTCGAACAATGCAGGATCTTCCCAGTGATAGTATTTCAACTCGGAGAAGAATTTTTCTTTTGATGATGGGAAAAATTTGGGTGAATTATTCCACTAACAAGGAAATTAACGATGTCAAGATACCATGGTGCATTTTGTTTTTCCCGGATATTAGAGATTTGGAACAGCTTGTTCATCCGAAATACTTCATTTATTTTCTTCTCTTGAGCATTGTTTTGGTCGAGTCTAGAGAGATGATCCGCCACTTGGTTTTCTGTTTCCCTTCTGTCTCTGATTTCTATGTCGAATTCTTGCATAAGTAGAACCCATCGGATTAGCCTTGACTTTGCATCTTGCTTTGTCATTAAATATTTCAAAGTCGAATGATCAAGATAGACTATGACCTTTGATCCCAATAAGTAGGATCGAAATTTGTCAAAGGCATAAACCACCGCAAGCATCTCTTTTCGGTTGTTGTGTAGTAGTTCACCGAGCATCATTCATAGTCCTGCTAGCATAATGGATCACTTGCATCATTTTGTCCTTCTTCTCGCCCAAGACGGCCCCTACGGCATAATCACTTGCATCGCACATTAAAATGAAAGGAATAGTCCAATCTGGAGAAATGATGATTGGAGCTGATGTAAGCTTATCCTTCAAAGTTGCAAAGGCCACGTGGCATTCATTTGTGAAAAGGAATGGTGTATCTTTCTCAAGCAAAGAACAGAGAGGTTTTGCTATTTTTGAGAAATCATTTATAAACCTCCGATAGAATCCTGCATGTCCGAGAAAACTCCTTATTCCTTTCACCGAAATTGGTGGAGGAAGTTTTGCAATCACTTGGATTTTTGCCTTATCGACTTCAATTCCATGTTGTGAGATTCTATGGCCAAGTACGATTCCTTCCTGGACCATGAAGTGACATTTCTCCCAATTGAGAACTAGATTTGTGTCTTCACATCTTTCCAAGACCATGCCTAAGTGAATGAGGCATTTATCAAATGAATCTCCGAAAACCGAGAAATCGTCCATGAAAACTTCAATGAATTTTTCAACCATGTCTGAGAATATTGACATCATGCATCTTTGAAATGTGGCTGGAGCATTGCACAATCCGAATGGGATTCTTCTGTAGGCAAATGTTCCATAAGGGCATGTGAATGTTGTTTTCTCTTGATCTTCTGGGGCTATTACGATTTGGTTGTACCCTGAATAGCCGTCGAGAAAACAGTAGTAAGAATGTCCTGCCAATCTATCTAGCATCTGATCAATAAATGGGAGTGGAAAATGATCTTTTCTTGTCGTCTTGTTTAGTTTCCTGTAATCAATGCACATTCTCCATCCTGTGATCGGTCGTGTTTGTATAAGTTCATTGTGCTCATTCTCAATGATCGTGATTCCACTCTTTTTGGACACCATATGTACAGGGCTCACCCATGGACTATCTGAGATTGGATAAATGATTCCTGCGTCAAGTAATTTAAGAATCTCTGCCTTCACAATTTCCTTCATGTTTGGATTCAAACGTCGTTGATGCTCAATTGAAGGTTTGCAGTCATCTTCCATCAAGATTTTGTGAGTGCATATAGAGGGGCTTATTCCTCTAATGTCTGCAATAGTCCATCCAATTGCTCTTTTGTGATTCCTCAATACCCTTAGTAATTTCCCTTCTTCAAGTTTGGTCAATATGTTAGATATGATGACCGGAAGTGTTGAGTAAACGCCCAAGTAAGCGTATCTCAAATGTGTGGGTAGAGGTTTGAGATCAAGTGTTGGAGCTTCTTGTAAAGAAGGGAGGGGTTTAGCGGAGCTTGTCCCCAATTCTTCAAAATGTGGATGCTTTCTTAAGGTTGGTAGTGCTTCCAGATAGTTAAGCTGTTTGCCAAGTGATATTCTTCTTCCATGTCAAGTTAGAGAATTTGCTATACATGTCTCAAGAGGATCTTTAGATAGAATTTTCTCTAAAGACTTGTTCACCATGGCTTCAATTGTGTCTATTTTTAGACAATACTCATCTGTGGAGGGTTGATTCAAAGTTTTTAAGACATCGAAGATGACATGTTCGCCTTCCACTCGAGAATTAGCTTTCCTTCATAGACGTCAATAAGAGCACGTCCGGTTGCGAGAAATGGTCGTCCCAGAATAATGGGAATATCCTGATCTTCTTCCATGTCGAGGATGATAAAATCTGCTGGGAATATGAATTTATCAACTTTGACGAGCACATCTTCAACTATCCCACGTGGATATTTGATTGACCGATCGGCTAATTGTAGCGAAACTGTTGTTGCTTTTGCTTCTCCCAAATTCAATTTGTTGAAAATCGACAGGCATCTAGTTGATACTTGCCCCTATATCACTAAGATCTTTGCGAATATTTACTTCACCAATTGTACACGGGATTGTGAAAGTTCCCTGATCTTTTAGCTTGGGTGGCAACTTCTTTTGTAGTATTGCGCTACATTCCTCTGTTAGCATGACAGTTTCGTATTCTTCAAGCCTTCGTTTGTTTGAAAGAATATCTTTCATAAATTTGGCATAGCTTGGCATTTGTGCTAGAGCATCGGCAAAAGGAATGTTGATGTGTAGCTTTTTGAAGATTTCCAAGAATTTCCCGAATTGAGCATCGAGCTTGTGATTCTTCAACCGTTGAGGAAATGGGATAGGTGGAACATAAGTTTTTGTAGCAATTGGACCTTTTTGAGATGAAGGTTACGTATCGATTCTTTTTGTTTATTTTTTGTTTTTCCGGATGGTTTTCCATAGAAATTTCTGCAACCGCACTCCACTTCTTGTTGTGATAGCTTGGACATTTTCCCTTGGATTTACCTCGGTATTGCTAGGTAACATGCCTTGAGATCTTTCTGAAAGTATTTTGGCCATTTGGCCAACTTGTGTCTCAGATTTTTAATTGAAGCATCATTACGTTGTTGATACTTCATTTGTTGTTCACTAACCGTGATTGCTTCTTCCCATCCGGCTTCTTCTCTTGATGCGCTGGATTCAACACATTGTTGTTGTTTGCATAAGAAAAATTTGGATGATTTTTGTATCTGGATTGTATGTTGGCCCGTAAGGATTGTATGCTTGCCTTTGGAAATTCGAGCATACGCCACTTGTTCCGTGGTGGTGGTGACTGTTCTTGTTGCACTAAGGGACATATAGTCTTTGTTGTGAGTTGCTCCACAAATTTCACATGAAAAGGCTGAAATTTGTGGAGTTTGCACCGTCTTCACAGATTGAGGAGTTGAAAAGACATTTCCTCGACTTTCTTTGATAGAGCTTCAATTTTTGCCAACATAAGTGAATAAGAATCCACTTCAAAAACACCATTTGGTTTCTTTTGGATATTCTGTCGGCCATCTTGCACTTTGTTCACTTATAACCTCAAAAAGATTATAAGCCTCTTTCATAGTTTTGTTTCCCGGTGAGCCATTTGATGATGAATCGACATTGGCTCGGCATGAAGGTAAAATTCCGAATAGAAGTAATTGACTTGTGCTCCCAAATTGAAACCATGGTTAGGACATTTTCGTAGCATATCCTTGTATCTCTCCCATGCTTCGTGGAATGATTATGAATCTTGTTGACGAAATGTAGAGATTTCGTATTTGAGTTTCGCCACTTTTATTGGTGGAAAGAATTTAGTGGTGAATATTTGGACAAATTCGGCCAATTTGTTATGCTTCGTGGTGGCAAAGTATCTAGCCACTCTCTTGCTCTGTCCTTCAAAGTGTGCACGAAAAGTCTCATTTTGATCGCCTCGTCATTTACATTTGGATATTTGAAATTTCCACATATTTCCACAAAACGGTTAATATGGAGATATGGATTTTCGTCGGTTCTTCCATAGAATGAGTTGTTGTTGGAGAAGAGATTGATGACATCCGGCGAATCAAAATTGTCCACTCCAAATGGTGGATAGATTACACTTGATTGAACGCTCAAAGATGGGGGTTCATGAATTCCCAAAGAGCATGTTGTCTTCATCT
Source organism: Orobanche coerulescens (assembly GCA_033398695.1). Taxonomy (NCBI): domain Eukaryota; kingdom Viridiplantae; phylum Streptophyta; class Magnoliopsida; order Lamiales; family Orobanchaceae; genus Orobanche; species Orobanche coerulescens. Next base: position 6,165,112 of record CM065810.1, read on the forward strand.
ATTTAGGTACAATAGGATATTGTTGATGTTGAATGTTTTGAACATTAGGTATTCCCCCACCGAGGAATTCTTTCGTTATCATTTCCTTGGGGAGACGTGGATTTAGTTCGTCCGCCATTGATGGTGAAGAAATAATGTTTTTCTTTTGTTCTCTTCGCCTTCTTCTATATGTGGCTTCGATCTCGGGATCTAGTAAAACTAAATCGCGATTGTATGTCCTTCGCATAGACAAGGGAATCTACAACAAAGAAAAAGTTGTATTTATAACAATAGTTAATAATGTAATTTTTTCAAATATAACTTATACTTCCCGCAACGGCGCCAAAAACTTGACACGCTTTTTGTGTAACTATCGCAAGTGCACGATATCGTATCAAGTAGTAAAGTGGACTTTTGAGTCCGGTTTATCGATCCCACAAGGAAGTTATGTTATAATTTGAATTATACACTATTAGTCTATTTTTATAGATACTTAAGATGAGTGAAACACACAATTAAAAAGTTTGGTTTAATAATTGCAAAGAAATTGCAATAATAGTTCTAATATTATAAGGAAATAAAAAGATAGCAATAATAATAGATTGATTATCGATAAAATGAAATAGTTGGGATTACAAACTTAGTTCGTCATTAGTTATAAAAGATGTATTGGAGATCATAAGATGAATTTACTTATTATGTTGTGTAGATTCGATTTTCCTTAAAAAGACGGTTTCTCTTTCGAACTATAAAATGCCCCTTACATATTGAATCAATCCACTATATTTCTATGTTGATTGGCTTCAATACATAGCATTAGGATTTGTGAAAATAACTCAATGAATCATCTAAGGACTAGGGGTATATTTCTATCCCTAGAACAACTTAGAGTGAAGATCATTTGATCTAATCAAACATATTTTCTTTCGAAACATATGAAGATCATAAATATCTTCATTAATTGGCCAAATAAATAAAGATTGTTAAAACAATGAAAATCACACACAATAATAAGTAATTCATAATATATCTTTATACAAACATAAATAACATGACTAACCTTGTTTATAATCCCAACTTAAGAAACTTAGCCCATAAAGGGTTATTACACATATTACAAGCTTTGGTGGTCATTCTTAGTTGAATCAAGAGAAAGAATTGATCCTAACTCCCTTAGTAGATAAAGGAGATAGAAGCAATAAACTCTCTGAACAACATATGTTATACCACACTTACAAAGATCACTCAAGAACACAAGTGTGTTCTTCACACAAAAAGAAAAGTTTACAAGAAAATGAAAAATTATAAGATGAATGGTGAATGATGAAGGATCTAAGGGTCTATTTATACACCTAAAGTCATCTAATAGCTCCAAAACTACAGATTATTACATTATATCGGATCAATGCCACCATCCCTCAATAATACACAAAAGTATAAAAATTAGACAAATCATAGCACTGTCAAGAGTTACGGCCGTAACATTCAGGAGTTACGGCCGTAACTAAGTGACTTACGGCCGTAACCCCAGATGTTACGGCCGTAACGTGGCTTCGTAAATTTGCTCATTTGAAGCTTTGATAGTTACGTTTTAGCCTGAATTCCTCGACTTTGCGTTTTGCCCTGCATCTTCTTCTGATGATAACTTTTGATATATAACTCGATTTTGAATCCGAAAAAGACCGAATTCGTCTCGAAAAGCCCTACAACATGAATATATCAAAATTCAATAAAGAGAATATTTATTAAACATGTTGTTTCTTGAGTAATTCAGTTATTTAATCCGATCATCATCCAATAAAAATAAAATTATTAAAACTAATAAATTAAAAGCAAAAAACGAGTAGACTAGCTCAATTATGGGTGAATTTTATCGATACAAACCATGGATAAGTGTACAAAAATGACACTTATCAAGCTTCCAATATGAGATTATCACACTCTAAGTGTATAACTCACAACTCTCATTTATTTCTTGATTTTTCTCCAAGAATCACCAAGAACAAGTTGAAGAAGAAGATGAAGATAAGTGTTTGAACTCAAAGTCTCACTTTCTCTCTCTCTCAATGTATCTCACGGATTGCTTATTCTACCCTAGAGAGTGAGAAGTCTTCTCTTCTTATTCAATTCCTTTCCACATGAGAACAACTCATGTTTTAACCCCACCTTGAAAAAAATATCAAATATTTATTCATTAAACACCTAATCAAGATTCCAATTGATTTAAAAATCAAAGTCTTGTCAAGGTGTGGGGAAGGGGGGACGGCCATGATGAAGAAATAGGATGAGTTCGGTTCGTTTCGGACTCCCGTGAGTCCAAACAGATAAACTCCGATTCGCTCCGATGTATTTATATCGATCAATTAATCCAATTAATTAATCATATCAAATACATAATAACATAATTAATTTCTCCAAGAAATAATTATATTCACGAATTAAATTAATCACCCAGTAATTTATTTAATCCATTAGGCCGTAAATCAATTTATCCAATAAATCGATTTAGACATCCAATGTCCCGAATTAGATATCCAATATCTAATATTCATAATGAGAGAATTAAGCTTGATTCATTCCGTCGTCAATCCTAATGCGCGACTCAGTAGGTCCGTCTCGATTAGCAATGGGAGGAACCAAAGAGTAGTAGCACCACCTAGCCACTGGCGGCCTACACTGCACTTAATCGAGAACGAATGATTGGGATCATTCAAGAACCATTCTGTCGTGAATACCGGTATACGTATAAACCCTTCTTTCAAATGTCCCGATCAAGTTATAGGGTCACGGTCACCAAACCTTATCTGTACTTGACGCTATGCATGCGTTAATGCAAATCGAGATCATCGAGCTCTCGTGTATCTAATACAAATTAGCTCCAATGCTTTGGCCAAAGACTTATGATCTCATCTCGCCAATAACCGCATAGGACATATAAACCGTTCACTAACAGGAGAAAGAATTCTATCTTGGTATTCGAAGGACCTGCTACTTGCCCATCAAGATGCACGTCGAGGTTGACCCCGCCTTCCGGTTTACAGGTCGAACTACTCTAATGAAAATCTTGACGTCACAATCACATCCATACAAATTCATAAATTCTATTGTTCACGAATACCTATCTCAACCTTTCGATTCCGTCATTGACTGTCCCTGAGTGAAATCATTGTGACGAATCGAGGGTGAGTCGGTTCGAGTATACTAATCTAATTAGCATACATATAATTTGTTCTCCCACTATCCATTAGTGTTCGACAGGCACTCTCCATGTCAAAGAACACGTCATACAAGTCTTCACATAAACTTAACGCCTACCAAGTTTCATCGACTTGCGACGATTAAGTATTTGAGCTATAAACCTTTCCAAAGGTCACGACCCCTTTATCCAATAAGGAGTGGAACGTTTTGTTCTCAAATACACGGACTAGTTTCTATATGTATATTTACGAGTTAGGAATGCCAGTAACTACCAGTAAATAAAGAAACATTCCTTTGCCTTATATAAATGGTTTACATAATTACAAGTACAATGCCCTCACTCAACAACCTCTGAGTGGCATTCGAGGGCATACTCCTAACACCTTCCACCTACTTTGGTAGATACACATACAGAATTCTTGACTCTCAATACAGTCAATTAAATTTATTCTCACCATATATTCAGTATACTTACTCTCACGCCGGAAGGCCTTCGTCGGTGAAGCCCCGGCCCAGTTCACGTGTTTTCTTGTGTGTAGGTCCGATCAGGAAGTTCACTCGCCGGAATTATCCGAACAGCTTGGATAAGGGCTGTTTCGATGCGTTTTGGCAGCATCAGTTTGGTTCCGTTGCCAAGAAACATCGAAGAACTTCTTTCGGGTAACCACCCATCATGGCTGAGATCCCCCGAGGTGGTCAAGAGACCAGTATTACCGCAGGCGACCAGCACCCGCTTCTGCAGACAAATCAACCGGATGCGACCTTCCCCCTCACCTCGAGTTCGGACGCCACTAAGACAACTTTAGCAGAAACCAAGGTGGGCCAACTATTGGATCTCGAGAATCTGAACCTAGATGGAGAGGGCAAGGAAAGGGTCCAAAAAATCATCATTGAAACCTTGGAGTTCAGGGATGGACCAGAACTGGGACCCGTTGATCGGCTGGATGAGTTCGTCATTAACTCGGACTATCCCGAACAAAAGGTCAAGATAGGAGGACAGCTCCCTCCCAAAGAAAAGAAATAAATAATTACCCTTCTTAAGAACAACCTGGACGTCTTCACGTGGAAAGTAGAAGACATGATTGGGGTGAAAGACGACATAGCCCTTCATAAACTGGAAGTTGATAAGTTCTTCAACCCTGTCAAACAAACAAGAAGAATCTTTGCCAAAGACAAAGAGAAGGCGATCCAGAAAGAACTTGAGAAATTACTCAATGCAGGCATCATAAGAGAGGCAACTTACCCGGTCAGGTTGGCCAATGTAGTGATGGTCAAAAAGCATAATGGTAAGTGGAGAATGTGTGTGGACTTCATGGTCCAGAACAAGGCCTGCCCAAAGGATAGTTATCCCCTCCAAAGGATTGATAAGTTGGTGGACTCTATTGCGGGACATCAGACATTTAGCTTCCTTGACGCTTACTCTGGCTACCATCAAGTCAGAATGGCTGAAGAAGACGTTGAGAAGACGGCCTTCCAGGCAGCTGGAGGAATTTATTGTTATGTGATGATGACGTTCGGGCTCAAGAATGCGGGAGCAACCTACCAAAGAATGGTCAATAAGGTTTTAAAATCTCAGATTGGGAGAAACATGGAGGCCTACATCAACGACATGGTTGTAAAAACTAGGAGGGGAAGCCACACCGCTGACTTGGGAGAGACCATTGATTACCTGAAAGCAAACGCCATGAAGCTTAACCCCAGAAAATGCGTATTAGGGGTCACGGCAGGCAGGTTCTTAGGTTTCATGGTTTCTTAAAGCGGCATTGAGGCCAACCCAGATAAGACCAAAGCATTGATAGAGATGCGAGAGCCGACCTGCATCAAAGAAGTCCAGAGGCTTAACGGAAGAGTGGCAGCATTGGGGAGGTTCGTAGCCAAAGCCGCGGAGAAATCCCTCCCATTTTTTAATCTTAAAAGGAACGAAAGATTTCGTATGGACACCCGAGTGCTCGACCTTGTTTCGATAGTTGAAGAAATATTTGGGTTCACCACCTTTTCTCAGCAGCCCCGTCGTGGGAGAAACGCTTTTTGTGTTCTTGGCAGCAACAGACCATGCCGTTGCTGCAGTCCTAGTCCTTTATGATAGAGGCGCTCAGAAGCCAGTCTACTATGTAAGCAAGGCATTATCAGAAGTTAAATCGAGATACTTCAATGCCGAGAAGATAGCTTACGCCTTGATTATTGTTGCCAGAAAGCTTAGGGCCTACTTCTCAGCTCATCCCATCACGGTCTACACAGATGCTCCCCTGAGAAAAATATTGCACAAGATGGACAGCTCGAGCCGACTTCTCAACTGGTCTATTAAGCTGACCGAGTTTGACATTACCTATAAACCGAGGAAGACTTTACTTGCTCAACCCCTGGTTGATTGTCTAGTTGAAACCTATTTTACAAGTGAACACGTGCCCCCTGTACGGAAAAGAAAGGCCCTCATGGATAATGAACTCTTCTCCGACCTACTAAGAGACTGCTGGATTTTGTACGCGGATGAGTCTGCTACAAAAGGAAGAAGTGGGGCAGGAATTGTCCTGGTCAATCCTAGGAGTGAGCACGTAACTCGAGACTTTGTGCGATTCAAGTTCCCATCTTCAAACAACCAGGCCGATTATGAGGCCCTTATCCTTGGGATTGAAAAGGCTAAGTTCCTCGGAGCAACAAAGCTGGTTGCTTACAGTGATTCAAAGCTGGTTGTGAAGCAGGTCCAAGGAGAGTTCAACACTGAAAACCACATGATAACCAAGTACAAAGACCTCGTCCTTGACATAACTAAGGATTTGGAGTTCTGGGTCGAGATCACAACAAGGAGGCCGACCTGCTTTCCAAAATGGCTGCAGCTGAGAATGTTGATCCATTGGTCATTTATGCCGACCAGCCAGCATTTGAAGGGATAAAGATCTTGGCTATAGACCATGGAGAGAGAAGCTAGATAGATGACTACAAGGACTACCTTAGAGATGGAAAGCTACCCGAAGACGAATTGGCAGTCAAAATGATTAAAAAGAAGACCGTGCGGTTCATCGTGTTAAACGGAGTACTTTACAGGAGATCTTTCACCAAGCCTCTACTTAGATGTGTTCCTCCAAAGTATGTGGAGAACTTGCTTGCCGAGGTCCGTAATGGAGTCTGTGGAGGACACCTGGGGGCCAGGACTTTAGCTGATAAGGTCATAACCCTTGGATAATATTGGCCTAACTTGAGAGAAGATGCCCAGACCTACGTGAAAAAATGCGATAAATGTCAAAGGTACTCCGACCTACCTAAGGTCCCGGTTGTTGAACAAATCCTCATCATACCAACTTGGCCCTTAGATATGTGGGGAGTCGACATTATTGGACCTTTCCCCTTAGCCAAGGGAAGCAATAAATATGTCATAGTAGCCGTAGATTATTTCACCAAGTGGGTCGAAGCTAGAGCCTTGTCAAAAACCACGGAGGAGAGCGCCATCAATTTCATACACGATTACATCTGGTGTCGGTTCGGTGTCCCTAACACTATTGTAATGGATAATGGACTTCAATTCTCGGATGCCTTCACTGAAGATCTTAACGGATTAGGGGTTCAACACAAGAAATCCTCAGTTAGTCATCCTCAGAGAAAGGGCTAAGTAGAGGCAGCCAACAAACTGATCTTGACAGCCCTCACAAAAAATCTGGAAGGAAGCAAGGGGAAGTGGCTGGACGACCTCCCCATTGCCCTATGGTCAGTCCGTACAATGACTCGGGGGCTGATCGGAGAAACACCTTTTGCCTTGACGTACGGTTTAGAAGCCTTAGCCCCAGCAGAGATGGCACTCCTGACCTTTAGGGTAACTAACTATGACGAAACGGTCAATGAATATAACAGACTTCTGGATTTGGACTTGCTTGATGAGAAAAGACTACATTTTCAAGAGATGTGCGGACATGATCATTGGGGGGTGTTCCGCAAGAAGAGGGGGAAGGAATTCCTCAATAGTGTCACTCACCGTCTGTTTGAGGATATTTTGGTGCCGCACAGACCGCCGCATAACTTTTGCAAAAGTGGATTATAGTGGCCCACTTTGGATGATGATTGCTACCTTTATATCCAGCAGTGTGAGCGATGCCAATGAGTGAGTAATATTTCAAGGCGACATGAGATGCCTATGACAAATGTAATAAAGGTGGATGTGTGGACCATAGGTTTTATGGGCCCATTTTCTTCATCATTTGGAAATAAGTACATCATTCTTGCCGTTGAGCATGTGTCAAGATGGGTTGAAACGATACCTTCTTCAACAAATGACGTCAAGGTGGTCATGATATCCCTTTAGAAGAATATAGATGGCTGATTCAGGACTCCGAGAATATTTATTAGTGATAGAGGCTCGAACTTCGTGAACAAATTGATCCGTCGGGTTTTAGCTAGATATGGTTTCGATAAAAAAATCGCTAGCATAAACCAAACCAAACCAAACATACCCAATATATCCCGCACAGAGCAGGGTCTGGGGAGGGTGAGATGTACGCAAACCATGCCCCTACTTTTTATGGTAGGGAGACTGTTTCCGTGAAGACCCAAAGCTTAGTGCACAAGTAATGAGTGATATATACAAAAAGCATATGAATCGAAAAAGCTCAAAATCATACCTGAGCCCATGGCTTAATTCACATGAGACTTACCTAAGGGGGCAACTACACTCTCGATGAACGCTGCTCTAACTGAAGAGAGGTTGACTCTACGCACAGCTCCCTATAGAAAATACACCACACGCAAAAGGCAATAGGAGAAAGTATGCAATAAAAGTAAAAGTAAAAAATACAATGCTCTAGGCCAAAGCTAACCGAGACAACCCAACCCTGGGGCTCTCTACCACATAGCTCCCTACAAAAGAATCTACAACTCTGATCTGGCGCCTCCACGAGCACCTATCCACAGTCATGGTCTCGGAAAGGTTTAAGGCCTTCAAATCTAATCTCACTTGCTCCTCCCACGTCCTCCTCGGTTTGTCTCTCCTCCTCCCCCCGACAACCAATAAACTCTCGACCCTCCTCACCGGAGCAGATGCCTGCCTCCTGCGGACGTGGCCAAACCATCTCAATCTCCCTTCCCTAACTTTAGCAGAAATTGGCGCACTTCTAGCGCGTTCCTAAAAACCCCGTTCGAGATTCTATCCAACATTGTGCGACCACACGACCAACGTAACATTATCATTTCAGCCGCTTCCAACTTGCTCTTAAGCGACTTCTTCATCGCCCAACATTCGGAGCCATACAACATTGCAGGTCTGATTGCCGCTCTATAGAATTTACCCTTCATCTTTAGAGGGACTTTCTTATTGCACAGGACCCCTGTCGCTGCTCTCCACCTTATACGATGAGTGACATCATCTTCACACTCGCCTTCCTTCTGAATGATCGAACCCAAATACTTGAACTTCTCCGTACGGGGTACGATCTGATCCACAATCACTACCTCTACTTCTCCCTCGTTGGCCTCACCACTAAAGTTACACCAGAGATACTCGGTCTTAGACCGGCTCACACGCAAGCCCTGGGATTCTAACTTAGACCAGCTCCAACTTCGAGTTCACCTCCCTCCTCGACTCCGCCACTAACACAATGTCGTCAGCAAAAAAGTCGCTAGCATCTATATATATATAAAATAGGAGAACACATTCAGAGCGTCATATTAATTCTCTCTCCTATGTGGCATTTTCTCATATTTGGATTCCTATTTATCTAAATTTTTTTATCCCATTTTGATTTTTGGATGAAATTCCACCAATTGAAGACCTAAATAAGTACTATAATCTATGTCAATTTTTCCATCCATATTATTTTGAACCACTAATTAATTTGGCCAATTATTGAGTTGACCAAATAAATATATATACTTTTACTAAATATATTTTGACTAATTATTGAGTTGACCAAATAAATAATTTTATTTTTATTGTGAAACTTAATTTAACCAATTTACTGATGTCTAGCAATTTAAATCACACATTAGTTTTGAATTAGACTCCATCGTTTGAACAACTTAAATAACTACTTAGAATCGATGTAGATTTTACTATTCACAATTATTTTCTACTAATTTAATTTATCTAATTGTTATGTTGGTCATATATAATTTAGTTTTTATTGTGAAATTTGATTTATCCAATTTATTGGTGTCTAATAAATTCATTGATGTCTAATTTATTGTTGTGAAATATTTTTTTTCATGATTATTTTATAGTATTCTTATTATATTAATCTTAAAAATATAACTAATATTACAAAATAATAAATTAGAAATGTAAGTAATGTGATAATTACTAATCAAATAAATAAATCATTAATCGATATGCTTATATGGAATTTTAATCAGATTTGGAATGGGTATTGTATAAATTAAAATGGGTTCACGTAATTACATATGGATTGGAAACGAGAATGATTAGTAAAATTACTTTTTACTTGGGTTTAGAATGAGTACATGTATATAAATTCTGAATAAATTCTTAAACTCTATGATTTCTAAATTTATAGTCGAAATTTAAGTGTTGATCTTTTTTGTATACGTAAAATTTATTCATAGTGTTTATTCTGTAATATTCATGTGTTTATTGAGACGGGTAACCAATTATTATTAATAATTATATTGATTATTTAAATATTCTCTATACTTAAATGGGTTTGGGTAATTAGCGAGTATACTATATGGATTTTTGGATGGAAATGGTAGTAATGTTATTTTTTACTCAGGTTTGAAACGACTATATGTATATAAATTCTCTTAATTCGTGGATTGTATAAATTCAAATTATGTATTAGAATTTTATTTTTAACCTTATGACATTTATACTACTTATTCATACTGTTTATTTTTGTAATATTTGATTTTGTTTGAGACGAATAACAATTATTCTATCAACATCCATTTAATTATTTAGATTTTATTAATTTACATGGATTCGAATAATTAGCAAGTATATTATACAAGTTTGGAACGAGAACATGTAATAACTTTACTTTTTAATAGGCTTGCTTGGAGGTGTATAAAATTTCCAAACGGGTTCAGATAGCTGAACCCTAGCTAGATTATTTCGGGTATTACTATATGGTTTGAGATCATGTAATAAGTTATTTTTTGATCGAAATTTTTACGAGTACGGTTATATGAATTATAAACATGTCTAAGTGGATAAATTATTGCTCCATCGTTTCAATTTGTCGCTGTGTTTTGCCGCGATTAACGACTCAGGATGGCCGAACCCTAACCAAATTATTTCCTAAATTTGTATTTGTAAATCACACTATAAATTAATTTCTAGCCACTGTAAATTAACTAATCTATTTATTTATCTATCCATATATATAATCGCATTTCGGATTTAGATCACCACATTGACTCTCTCTCGTGTAGTATTTTCTAGTTTTCTGATTCTTATTTATTTAAAATCTCTATCCCACATTGATTTTGAATGAAATTCCATCAGTTGAAAAACTAAATAAATACTTAAAATCAATGTGTAACCACCAATTAATTTGGCCAATTATTGCGTTGGATAAATAAATAGGTGTATTTTCACTGAAAATAATTCAGTCAATTATTACATTGGCAAAATAAATAATTTAATTTGATCGATTTATTGACGTATCACAATTTGATGGGATTTGACTTTTATTAGTACACAAAATTTTCTATAATTATTAACTTACGTCGTGCATTTAATTCTCACTACAAAATTTAATTTAGATATATACCAAAATAAAAGAAAAAAATATCTACAGATTCAATTATTCTACATATACCATTTATATAATCTAACAACACGCGACAAAAATAAAAGAAAATTAAAACAATAATAAGTTCACTAAAATAAATGGATTCACCTTTAAATATACAAGTTTGGACGAGAACGGATAGTAAAATCACTGTTTATTCGGGTTTGGAACAAATACATGTATATAAATGCTAAACAGGTTTCGTGGAATTTATAAATTCAAAGTTTGTGATTGTAATTGTATAAATCTTTTGACATTTATGATACTATTCATAATATTACTTTGTCATGTTCATATTCTTTAGATGGATAAGCAATAATTATAACAAATTATATTTGATTATTTAAATCTTATAAATAAGTTTGGATAATAAGCGGGTATAACTACACTGATTTGGAAGAGAATAATAGTAAAGTCACATTTTAATCGAGTTTGGAACGAGTATATAATTTCTGAACTGGTCCGGGAGGCCAAATCTTAGCCTCATCATTTCGGGTATTACTATATGCATTTGTGATGGAAACTGAATAAAATCACAATTGAATTGAATTTCAGACTGGTTGGATTCGGATTACTGAATCATTGCTTCATCATTTCGATTCATTGCCATATTTTGTACGATGGATAATTTTGTATGGTTAAATCTTAATGAAATATTAAACTGTTTTTTAATCTCTATTTATAAAATTACAACCTAAGATAATTTCATATACACTAGTATAAAAATAAGCTTTTAACACATAAAAATGGCCACCGAAACACAAATTAAAGGAAGCTCCTAAATTAGACCTCGCAAATCATTCGTATCGTGTACTCTCTTGTTTCATGTATCAAAAATCCAAACACATATACGATACGAAATGAATTCGTATCTTGTCGTGTACCGTGTAAATTCGTGTCGTTTTGTGTCGTGTTTTCGTGCCAGACACATAATCTAAAATAAATATTAAAATATTATAAAAAATATCAATTTTAATATTATTTTTATAGGTTTTAGTAGACAAAATGAAATGAATGGCAACGAAAACACGAATGTTTATACGAAATTGGTGAAATTTCACATTATATTTTCGAATTTTAAAGTTAGTACAAACAGAATTCATAAAATGTATTTTTTATAAAATTAAATATAATATTATAAAATATTATATATATATATATATATTGTGTACTTCGTGTCGTGTCGTGTACCCAAAGGATAAACACAAAATCGATATTAAACTCGATCGTGTACGTTCGTGTCCGTGTACTCAAAATACAAACACAAACACTAAATTTTGGTGTCATTCGTGTCGTTTAGTAACTGTCAGGTCTATCCGGAATGCGGTTGTAGTAGCGCCACGCCAGTGACACCTCCGCTCACCGCCCCTTTTCAACCTCCAAAGTAACCGGCTGCGGATTTTTTCGACCTCCACGTGAAAGAATCAAGAGAACCCAAAAAAAAGTCTCCAGAAAATTTTACACACAAATGGATCATTACACGGTATTGGGGGTTCACAAGAACGCGAGCAAGGAAGAAATTAAACAAGCTTTTCGGGAACTGGCTATGAAATTCCACCCGGACAAGCATTCTCAGTCCTCGAACCATTTACGAGATTCCGCCACCCACAAATTCAAGCAGGTGTCGGTGGCCTACGAGACACTCATTGACGATCGCAAACGAGCGGATTATAATCTCAAGAGAAACGCCTATGGGGCTCATCAGAATAAAAGATATAACTACAGCAGTCGCGGCGGCGGCGGTGGCGGTTATAGTTATAGCAATCCGTATGGTTATGGGTATGGGTATAGTGGCGGGTCCGGCAGAAGAAGCGGTGGTGATGGTGTTTTTACGAAATTTGAGGTGAGCCTTCGGTATCTGACCACAAAGAGTTTTCTTCTCAACGCCACATTTGTCGGGTAATTTTTTTTTTTTTTTTTTTACATTGTTTGATGTTCTTTTTTTTGTCATATTTTTTTGTATTGTTTCATATTTGGTATTTGGTTGCATGAGAAGTAATCCGAGGATATAGAGTAAATCAATGTGAATGTTGAAGCTTTTATTTCTTACATATAGCATCTAAATGATGATTTAGGCTTCAAAAAGGAAGTTTAAGGTTGCAATTGGATCATCTTTCATTTTGAATTTTTTTATTTTTTTTGGGTGCTAGAGAATAGTGATGATATTCACTTTTCAAAGAAAATGGTGTGATTGGATATGGTATGAAAACTCAATTACCAAAGTTTATATAAAAATATTGCCAAGCTTCGTAAGCGCGAGCCTGTGACCCAAGCAGGGGCGACTTGGGGAGAATAGGTAATGTTGGAACTTTACCCTATATCGGAGGTGATCTTGAGTCCGTAGGGGTTCTGAGGAAGGGGGACAATCCTACTGAGACATAAAGGCAAAAAAGACAAGAAAAAAAGTTGATATAGAAATAGTTAAACAATGATTGGTGACTGGAAATATATTAGCGAGTGAATAATGAAATTCGTGAGGAAAATGTGTAATAATTGACCGGTCATTTGACGATTTTCGAAAGCGAGTAAATGTGATTGTTAGGAATGTTGACGTCTGGTTTGGTCAACGTCACGTGTGCTGATCTGGACGAATGGATCGAAGACACGTAGAAAATAATAAGCAGGACGTATAAACGGAATGAAAAGTATTGGACCATTAAATTTTATTAATGATCTTGATAAAGAGTAGAGTCGGGCCGAAAATATTTTGGCCGGTCCGTTTTGCTGGTGCTTGCTAATTACAAGTCTTATCCTTTTCTCTTTTCTCTCTTTTTTCTCTTGTTGATAGTCGATCCACCTTGGCATCCACCTAAGCACTCCAGGCAACCGACCAGCCGAGCAGATCCTGGAGCCGAACCGGTCATAGACCCGATTGTCTCTCGAGCTCACAAAGAACCGGACCGGGCAGAGACATTAGAGCCGACCCGGAATCCGACCCAGAAGGACCGAGCAGACTCTATATGAATGCGCTCCGAACCATAATCATAACAAGACCGACCAGAATAGCGGGAAGCTCGAGGGCCGACCCCGTTGTCGGTCGCAATGGATAAGTATTACCAAAAACACGAAGAACAGGCAGACAAGACAATAAAAGAGGGCTGTCATATCTCTTCCCAAAGCAAACCTAAGAAGGTGACACGTGTCGAAGGAGTCACCACACTGTGACAAATGTCATAAGCATATTCACCTGAATCTTCCAGCTGTCATCTCATGCATGGCTAATATTGTCTATATATATATGCCAGGAGAATGTACAAGAAACGGACTTTTGGAAATAGCTGAAAAAAGAGATAGAGAGAGAAAAAGAGAGAGAAAAAAGAGAGAAAAGAGAAAAGGATAAGACTTGTAATTAGCAAGCACCAGCAAAACGGACCGGCCAAAATATTTTCGGCCCGGCTCTACTCTTTATCAAGATCATTAATAAAATTTAATGGTCCAATACTTTTCATTCCGTTTATACGTCCTGCTTATTATTTTCTACGTGTCTTCGATCCATTCGTCCAGATCAGCACACGTGACGTTGACCAAACCAGACGTCAACAGAATGACGCTAGAAGGAGGGCACCTTCGGGAGCTTTCGCTCAAGCTATAACCACAAGTTCTGAATATAATCAGCCCGCCACAAAGAAGGGAAATCCGTTCAAGTTGGCGGAGCGCTTTGGCATACCTTGCGTTCATCCGGGAATAACCACCCTCACCAATAAGTGGTGATTTGAAAGCATAGGAATCATCGTAATTATGAGTCGAAAGCATAGGAATCATCGTAATTAGAAGTTGAAAGCACAGGAGCCATTGTGACCATGAGTTCCTGCCGACTGGTGACCTTTTAAAGGTCATAACTCGGGGGATATCAAACGCAACTCAAAGCTCTAGAAGATCTCCCAAAGAATCCCCTCGTATTCTTCAAATTAAAGTTGCAATCAACATACACCACAATATCTGCAAGCGCTTTCGGAATTCCCGTCAGATCCTCACAAAGTTCCTGGTAATCCAAAAAAAAAAAAAAAAAAAAGAAAAAAAAAAGTAGTCCTTTGGGATGCAGGCGAGAAAACTCAAGCCATTATTGGGCCAAGATTAGGCTGAGATCAGATGGAATCACCGGAACCTGATGAGTTTTTCCGCATAAGCGCCTGAATAACGGCCATTAGGAGGCCAACGGCGAAACTTAAAATTCGAGATGATGAAAAAACAGCAGAAAGTGGAATATGTTAGTAAAACTGAAATAAGCAAAGGTATAATCTTTATGAGGAAAGGGGGCCCGGCCGACCGAGTTACCAACAATCCTGCAACTGCCGACCCGAGAAGAATCCCGCTGCAATCCGCACCGCCATCGCTTGATCTGAAAACGCGGTCCGACATCCGACCTATCTGATGCCGAGCTCGGATACGCCCCGGTAGAGCTGGTCTATGCACTCATACTCGCCCCCTGAAGACAAGCGCAGGAATGGCCCTCGCCGGCCCCGACCAACGTTTGCTCTGCTCGGCCACTTGGGCAGCCGAACAGTGCGAGTTGCAAGGACAAACACGGCCTCCAGTTCCACGCCCCCAGCACAGCAGGGTACCCGCAAAAACTAGAATACTTCAACCGTGACCCATCCGGGTCGCCATGGAAGGAACCTTACGCAGGGGAATCCAGTCCGGCCGCTGAAAAGGCTTACTCGAATACGCCCCCAGTAAGGTGCCCAAAAGGATACACGACAACCCCTTCGGCGGCCCAATATCGGCCTACAAATCGCTTCGACAAGGACGTTACTAGCCGGATCAGAGAAAGATGCCATTGGGCTGGAGAAAAGATACGCACGATGCCAAACCTTCGCTTCTTAGATCCAAAGCTCGTATGAAACCCACTTACGTTTATGGCCTACCGCCACCCGTCAAAGGGACGATCGTCCGGGTCCCCCCCCATCTAGAAGATGAAGTTGAGGTAACACTACGCCGTCATCACAGTAGATTATTTTGCAAAGCGGGCCCAGGCCGAACCATTGTCGCGGGTAACCGACCAAAAAATAAACAATCTTATGAAAGTCGCCAGACCCCTTAGTCCTCGCGACGGCCTCCATACGAAACAATCCAAGATAAATCAAGGCGATTAATACATTATGAAACAAGACCTCAAGACCCGCCTCGAAAGCGCAAGGCCACGGCACGAAGAACTCCTCAAGACTTCGCAACACATCGGTCCGCCACTTGAGAAATATCTTTGTAGCCTTTGGGAATCGAGGCGATGACCCGGTCGGGATTGGAGCACACGCCCACCGAGAACCCATTTCAAGAATAAGATCAAGGTGACCCAAAAACATGGACCTCGTCGCCAAAAGCAGAACAGCGAAGGCGGAATACCATCTATAAAGAAAACTCCCAAGGTTCACCATCGAAGCTTCCAGGTCGAAGACCTCATTCTTAAACGAATATTGGGGCCAGATCCGGGACCTCCTGAATCCAAGTAGCAAAGACCGTACGAGAATAACGAAGCCCTTCAGAACGGAGTTTGCTAGTTAGAGTATATGAATGGCCAAGGATTAATTCATTCGACGAATGCCCTGTCCTTAAAAATGTATTATCAATAAAATTCAACTCTATGTCATCTCTAAATTGAATATACTATAAGACCGAGTTCGCCTCGGCACCCCATAAGACCGGCCCATCCGGCACTATAAGACCGAGTTCGCCTCGGCACCTCATAAGACTGGCCCATCCGGCACTGTAAGGCCGAGTTCGCCTCGGCACCTCATAAGACCGGTCCATCCGGCACTATAAAGCCGTGTTCGCCTCGGCACCTCATAAGACCGGCCCATCCGGCACTATAAAACCGAGTTCGCCTCGGCACCCCATAAGACTGGCCCATCCGACACTATAAAACCGAGTTCGCCTCGGCACCCCATAAGACCGGCCCATCCGGCACTATAAGACCGAGTTCGCCTCGGCACCCCATAAGACCGGCCCATCCGGCACTATAAGACCGAGTTCGCCTCGGCACCTCATAAGACCGGCCCATCCGGCACTGTAAGACCGAGTTCGCCTCGGCACCTCATAAGACCGGCGCATCCGGCACTATAAAGCCGAGTTCGCCTCGGCACCTCATAAGACCGGCCCATCCGGCACTATAAAACCGAGTTCGCCTCGGCACCCATAAGACCGGCTCCCCCGGCACTATAAGACCGAGTTCGCCTCGGCACCTCGAATGACCGGCTCCCCCGGCACTATGAGACCGAGTTCGCCTCGGCACCTCGAATGACCGGCTCCCCCGGCACTATAAGACCGAGTTCGCCTCGGCACCTCGAATGACCGGCTCCCCCGGCACTACAAGACCGAGCTCGCCTCGGCACCTTGAATGGCTCCCTAAGACTATTAGACCGAGCTCGCCTCGGCACCTCGAATGACCGCTCCCCGCACTATGAGACCGAGTTCGCCTCGGCACCTCGAATGACCGGCTCCCAAGACTACAAGACCGAGCTCGCCTCGGCACCTCGAATGACCGCTCCCGGCCTATGAGACCGAGCTCGCCTCGGCACCTCGAATGACTCCTCTCCAACGTAAGACCGAGCTCGCCTCGGCACTCGAATGACCGGCTCCTCCGGCTATAAGACCGAGCTCGCCTCGGCACTCGAATGACGCTCCTCCAAGCCGCTATAAGACCGAGTTCGCCTCGGCACCTCATAAGGTCACCATCCGCACAATCAACAAATGGTGAACGAACGCAACGGCTGGACCAATCGGGCCCAAACATACAGAGAAAAGCAACAGAGGCCATAAAAAGATTTCATTCATTTAAAATAAGCCGTTCTACATCAGAATACAAAGGAAACCAAGGAAAAACGGCACGCAGGCCATACATGGAATAAAACAAAAATCTACTCGGCCGTGTCCTCCTAACCGGCCGCCTGAGAAGACTGTCCTTCACCTTCGCCAGACGGAATCAACACCGGATCTTCGACAACTTCTGCGGCCTTCGGCCCTTCATCTCCGAGAGATTCAACCTTCAGGTCGGCCGCCTGAGACTTTATATAGGCCTGGACCTCCTCGTCTTCCCTTCCTTCATGAGATCCAATATCTCATAACAAGTGGAGACATAGTTAAGGTTAATCAACTCCTCGAACTCCGGTGTCTTCTGGAAAGCAGCCGCCCCGTCGGCGAGGCCCCTGGCGTAACCCGCAGCTTCACAAGAACGGGCCCGCTCGGTCAATTGCTCAAGTTGGGCCTTAGTACTATGCAAATAGGCCTCGTGCTCGGCCCTTATGTCCAGACACCGTTTTTGCGCCTTCTCGGCCGTCGTGGCCATCTCGTCGGCCTTCCCTTTCCAGATATTGGCCTCGAAGGCCCGGCTCTCCAGAAGCTCCATCTCACCGCCCGGAGAGATCATCTCCTCCTCCGAGACTTAATAAGCGAAGGCGCAGGTGGTGCTCCTCTGTAAGGCCTTGAGATCGGCCTCCGCCTTCTTGTGCTTCTCAACCAGGGGCCATCACTCCCGGTGGCCTTTACATAGTGCACAACACGCGGCCCATCATAGCATTTCCAAACCGGATCTGCTCATCGACCCATGTCATTGGTCACCATCTCCATTTTCGGCGTCAACCCAAAATGGGGACATGGCCGACTCAACCACCGGGGACCGGTCGAGCATTTCGGCGGTTGGGGTGGCGGATGTAGTCAAGGAACAGCCAGTCGCCGCCCCTTCATCTGGGCACAAGGTTCTTCCGGTCCTTATTCACCGGAGATAATGGCCCTCCAAATCAATCGCGGGCTCCTTACCCTTCGCACGCCGGCCGTCCGCATGTGGCTCGGGCGGGCACGGCAATTTCAGAATGGAGAAACCTCGGCCCCGGTCACGCTATCCTCGAGGCTCGGCCTCTACTCTCTTCTTGCCGCGCGCTCCCTACGCTCGGCGGCCTCAAGGCCGACCTCGCCACCGCCAGCGCAGCGTCTCTTTCCGTCCGACGAACTCCGCCTTTAGGGGTGGATAAGGAAGACGTGTTAAAAAAAAAAAGCTACTCGACGAAGACATCCGCCGGATTAGTTGATCGAAGTCCCAGCCCAAAGGTTATCCTCAAGAACTGAGAAGATACGACTTCCTCGATCGGCAGAAGATCCAGAAGTGTTGACCGGTCGTCAAACAAGGAGGAAGTCTTTGAAGCCGGGATACTTTCTGCACAAACAATAAATTATGAGCGTTAGACAAAAAAGAGAACAGCAATAAAAAACACGACACTTACTCATTTTAGCGGTGAAGTGTTCTGGGACCCGAAGCTCGGCGTCTATCACCCCAGGTTCCCACTCCTCAACCGAGCTCATCCACGGCCCCCCTACATAAAACCACTGTTCCTTCCAACTATGTATGGTCTCCGGCACATCCACCAATTCTTTATACATCGCGTGCCGGGCTGTCAAGTAAAACCAGCCAGAACCGGATCGGCCGACCGACCTCCATAAGAAGAGACTGTTAATCTCTTCAAAAATGGGCTCGGTCCAGCCATGTTGACTGAAAAGGATCAAAAGACCCACCATCCGAGCCCAAGAATTCGGATGTATTTGGGCAATACAAAGGCCCCACTGCCTTAACCACCGGGAGAACACCAACGGGAGCGGAAACCTCAGCCCTGACAACAGGGAGCGGTAGTACACCGCCGTGCAGCCGAAGGGCGGGGTATGAGGTCTCTCCTCTAGATTCGGAACAAACATCCGCACCACCGCGGGTATCTTAAATCGCCCCCGCCAAGCCTCCAACTGCCCATCGGTGACCGTGCTGCGTATCGAGGCCGAATCCCACTCCGCCTCAACAAAAGGAGACGGCCGAGGCCGAACCCAGGCCCGAGTCTCACCAACCGCCGTCAACGGCGTCACCACCTCCGCATCTCCAGAATCTGGCGATCTCGCGACCTCGCCGCCATCCTCGTCGCTCCAGTCAACGGGAACATCACCCATCGGCAGATCCGCCACTCCCGTGCGGTCCGGAGACACAGTCAACTCCTCCGCCGCCGTATCCCTCCGCTCCGACATCATAAAATAAGAAAAAGAGAAAAAGCTTACTGGGAACTTCTTTCTGAAAACGGGAAACGAATGCCGAAAAAACCTCTCTCTTCTCTGCAACCAGACACGAAAATGGCGAAGGGAGCAATAGAGAAGGAGGTTTTCTATATTTATAGGATAAAAAAGGGCATTAAATGCCAAAGCACGTGAAGCGGTGATTCATAATGAATCGTCACGAAGATCAAAAACGCGTGAAACACAACGACAAATTACGTCCCGCCACGCGACCCCCTTATTATGACTCTTGAAGACCCCGAAGTCAAATCGACGTGGCTCTCGAAGAGACGTCCCTTCGAGGGACCTTATCCACCCCCAAGCCGGATCGGCCTCAATCTGAAACGACTCCAAGACTGCCAACCCGCACGGCCTCGACTCGGGGCCCTTGTTGATAGTCGATCCACTCGCATCCACCTAAGCACTCCAGCACTGACCAGTGAGCAGATCCTGGAGCCGAACCGGTCATAGACCCGATTGTCTCTCGGGCTCACAAAGAACCGGACCGGGCAGAGACATTAGAGCCGACCCGGAATCCGACCCAGAAGGACCGAGCAGACTCTATATGAATGCGCTCCGAACCATAATCATAACAAGACCGACCAGAATAGCGGGAAGCTCGAGGGCCGACCCCGTTGTCGGTCGCAACGGATAAGTATTACCAAAAGCACGAAGAACAGGCAGACAGGACAATAAAAGAGGGCTGTCATATCTCTTCCCAAAGCAAACCTAAGAAGGTGACACGTGTCGAAGGAGTCACCACACTGTGACAAATGTCATAAGCATATTCACCTGGATGTCATCTCATGAATGGCTAATATTGTCTATATATATGCCAGGAGAATGTACAAGAAACGGACTTTTGGAAATAGCTGAAAAAAGAGATACAGAGAGAAAAAGAGAGAGAAAAAAGTGAGAAAGGAGAAAAGGATAAGACTTGTAATTAGCAAGCACCAGCAAAACGGACCGGCCAAAATATTTTCGGCCCGGCTCTACTCTTTATCAAGATCATTAATAAAATTTAATGGTCCAATACTTTTCATTCCGTTTATACGTCCTGCTTATTAATTTCTACGTGTCTTCGATCCATTTGTCCAGATCAGCACACGTGACGTTGACCAAACCAGACGTCAACATCTCTCTCTTTTTCTCTCTCTATCTCTTTTTTCAGCTATTTCCAAAAGTCCGTTTCTTGTACATTCTCCTGGCATATATATAGATAATATTAGCCATTCATGAGATGACAGCTGGAAGATTCAGGTGAATATGCTTATGACATTTGTCACAGTGTGGTGACTCCTTCGACACGTGTCACCTTCTTAGGTTTGCTTTGGGAAGAGATATGACAGCCCTCTTTTATTGTCTTGTCTGCCTGTTCTTCGTGCTTTTGGTAATACTTATCCGTTGCGACCGACAACTGGCTCGCCTCGAGCTTCCCGCTATTCCGTCGGTCTTGTTATGATTATGGTTCGAGCGCATTCATATGTAGTCCGCCGGTCCTTCCGGGTCGGATTCCGGTCGGCTCTAATGTCTCTCGCCTGGCCCGGCTTCTTTGTGAGCCCGAGAGACAATCGGCCCATGACGGCCCGGCCCGTGATCTCGCCTACCGGTCGGCCGCCCGGAGTGCTTAGCGGATGCCAAGGTGGATCGACTATCAACAAGGGCTCCCGAGTCCGTGGCCGCGGCCGGGCTTGGCCGGAGTCGCTTGCATTGAGGCCGATCCGGGGCGGATAAGGTCCTCAAGGGACGCTCTTCGAGAGCCACGCCGATTCGACTTCTGGGTCTTCAAGAGTCATAATAAGGGGTCGCGTAAGGGACGTAATTTGTCGCAGTGTTTCACGCGCTGATCTTCGTGACGATTCATTATGAATCACCGCTTCACGTGCTTGGCATTTAATGCCCTTTTTATCCTATAAATATAGAAAACCTCCTTCTATCGCTCCCTTCGCCATTTTCGTGTCCTGGTCAGAGAAGAGAGAGGTTTTTTCGGCATTCGCTTTCCCGCTTTCGTAAAGAAGTTCCCAGTAGTTTTTCTCTTTTTCTTATTTTATGATGTCTGAGCGAGGGATACGGCGGCGAGGAGTCGATCGTGTCTCCTGACCGCACGGAGTGGCGATCCGCCACGGGGTGATGTTCCCGTTGACTGGAGTGACGAGGATGGCGGAGAGGTCGCGAGATCGCCGGATTCTGGAGATGTGGAGGTGGTGACGCCGTTGACGGCGGTTGGTGAGACTCGGGCCTGGGTTCGGCCTCGGCCGTCTCCTTTTGTTGAGGCGGAGTGGGATTTGGCCTCGATACGCAGCACGGTCACCGATGGGCAGTTGGAGGCTTGGCGGGGGCGATTTAAGATACCCGCGGTGGTGCGGATGTTTGTTCCGAATCTAGAGGAGAGACCTCATACCTCGCCCTTCGGCTGCACGGCGGTGTACTACCGCTCCCTGTTGTCAGGGCTGAGGTTTCCGCTCCCGTTGGTGTTCTCCCGGTGGTTAAGGCAGTGGGGCCTTTGTATTGCCCAAATACATCCGAATTCTCGGCTTGATGGTGGGTCTTTGATCCTTTTCACCAACATGGCCGACCGAGCCCGCTTTTGAAAAGATTAACAGCCTCTTCTTATGGAGGTCGGCCGGCCGATCCTGGCTCGGGCCGGGTTTTACTGGATACCGGCACGCGATGTATAAAGAATTGGTGGATGTGCCGGAGACCATCTATAGTTGGAAGGAACAGTGGTTTTATGTAGGTGGGCCGTGAATGAGCTCGGTTGAGGAGTGGGAACCTGGGGTGATAGACGCCGAGCTTCGGGTCCCAGAATACTTCACCGCTAAAATGAGTAAGTGTCGTGTTTTTTATTGTTGTTCCCTTTTTTGTCTAACGCTCATAATTTATTGTTTGTGCAGAACGTATCCCAGCTTCAGAGACTTCCTCCTTGTTTGACGACCGGGTTGAACAACTCTTGGATCTTCCTGCCGATCGGAGGAAGTCGTATCTTCTGGTTACTGAGGATAACCTTTGGGCAGCGGGACTTCGATCAACTAATCCGAGCGGAATGTCTTCGTCAGGTAGCTTTTTTTTTTTTTTTTTTTTAACACGTCTTCCTTATCCAGTCTAAAGGCGGGAGTTCGTCGGACGGAAAGAGACGCCGCGTTAGCCTGGTGGCGAGGCCGGCCGCCGAGGCCGCCGAGCGTAGGAGCGCGCGGCAAGCAAGAGAGTAGAGGCCGAGCCCGAGGATAGCGTGACTGTGGCCGAGGGTTTCTCCATTCCCGAAATTGCCGTGCCCGCCCCGAGCCCCGTGACGGACGGCCGCGGCGGCGGGGTAAGGAGCCCGCGATTGATTCGAGGGCCATTATCTCCCGGTGAATAAGGACCGGAAGAACCTTGTGCCCAGATGAAGGGGCGGCGATCACTGTTCCTCGACTACATCCGCCACCCCAACCGCCGAAATGCTCGACCGGTTCCCAGTGATGGTTGAGTCCACCATGTCCCCATTTTGGGTCGACGCCGAAAATGGAGATGGTGACCAATGACATGGGTCCGGATGAGCAGATCCGCTTGGAAATGCTATGATGGGCCGCGCGTTGTGCACTCCATGTAAAGGCCACCGGGAGTCACGGCCCTGGTTGAGAAGCACAAGAAGGCGGAGGCCGATCTCAAGGCCTTACAGGAGGAGCACCACCTCTGCCCTTCGCTTATTAAGTCTCTGGAGGAGGAGATGATCTCTCTGAAGGGTGAGATGGAGCTTCTGGAGAGCCGGGCCTTCGAGGCCAATATCTGGAAAGGGAAGGCCGACGAGATGGCCACGACGGCCGAGAAGGCGCAAAAACGGTGTCTGGACATAAGGGCCGAGCACGAGGCCTATTTGCATAGTACTAAGGCCCAACTTGAGCAATTGACCGAGCGGGCCCGCTTCGTGAAGCCGCGGTTACGCCAGGCCTCGCCGACGGGCGGCCGCTTCCGTAAGACACCGGAGTTCGAGGAGTTGATTAACCTTAACTATGTCTCCACTTGTTATGAGATATTGGATCTCATGAAGGAAGGGAAGACGAGGAGGTCCAGGCCTATATAAAGTCTCAGGCGGCCGACCTAAAGGTTGAATCTCTCGGAGATGAAGGGCCGAAGGCCGCAGAAGTTGTCGAAGATCCGGTGTTGATTCCGTCTGGCGAAGGTGAAGGACAGTCTTCTCAGGCGGCCGGTTAGGAGGACACGGCCGAGTAGATTTTTGTTTTATTCCATGTATGGCATGCGTGCCGTTTTTTCTTGGTTTCCTTTGTATTCTGACGTAGAACGGCTTATTTTAAATGAATGAAATCTTTTTATGGCCTCTGTTGCTTTTCTCTGTATGTTTGGGCCCTGGTCAGCCGCCGCTTTTTCTTCACCATTTGTTGATCGTGCTGGATGGGTCCTTATGAGGTGCCGAGGCGAGCCTTGCCTTATAGCGCCGGAGGAGCCATTATTCGAGGTGCCGAGGCGAGCTCGGTCTTATAGCGCCGGAGGAGCCATTATTCGAGGTGCCGAGGCGAGCCTTGGCCTTACAGGCCGGGGAGCCATTATTCGAGGTGCCGAGGCGAGCCTCGGCCTTACAAAGGCCGGGAGCGGCCATTCGAGGTGCCGAGGCGAGCTCGGTCTTACAGATCTGGGAGCCATTATTCGAGGTGCCGAGGCGAGCCTCGGCCTTATAAAGGCCGGGAGCCATTATTCGAGGTGCCGAGGCGAGCCTCGGCCTTATAAAGGTCTGGGAGCCATTATTCGAGGTGCCGAGGCGAGCTCGGTCTTATAGTCTGGGAGCCATTATTCGAGGTGCCGAGGCGAGCTCGGTCTTATAGTGTCGGGGGAGCCGGTCATTCGAGGTGCCGAGGCGAGCTCGGTCTTATAGTGCCGGGGGAGCCGGTCTTATGGGGTGCCGAGGCGAACTCGGTCTTGTAGTGCCGAATGGGCCGGTCTTATGAGGTGCCGAGGCGAACTCAGCTTTATAGTGCCGGATGGGCCGGTCTTATGAGGTGCCGAGGCGAACTTTGCCTTACAAAGGCT
The DNA here is from genome assembly GCA_033398695.1 of Orobanche coerulescens. Taxonomy (NCBI): domain Eukaryota; kingdom Viridiplantae; phylum Streptophyta; class Magnoliopsida; order Lamiales; family Orobanchaceae; genus Orobanche; species Orobanche coerulescens. Next base: position 6,190,062 of record CM065810.1, read on the forward strand.
TGGATGGGCTTGGTCTTATGAGGTGCCGAGGCGAACCTTGCCTTACAAAGGCTTGGATGGGCCGGTCTTATGAGGTGCCGAGGCGAACTCGGTCTTATAGTGCCGGATGGGCCGGTCTTATGGGGTGCCGAGGCGAACTCGGTTTTATAGTGCCGGATGGGCCGGTCTTATGGGGTGCCGAGGCGAACTCGGTTTTATAGTGCCGGATGGGCCGGTCTTATGAGGTGCCGAGGCGAACTCGGCTTTATAGTGCCGGATGGGCCGGTCTTATGAGGTGCCGAGGCGAACTCGGCCTTACGGTGCCGGATGGGCCGGTCTTATGAGGTGCCGAGGCGAACTCGGCCTTATAGTGCCGGATGGGCCGGTCTTATGGGGTGCCGAGGCGAACTCGGCCTTATAGTATATTCAATTTAGAGATGAAATAGAGTTGAATTTTATTGATAATACCTTTTTAAGGACAGGGCCTTCGTCGAATGAATTAATCCTTGGCCATTCATATACTCTAACTAGCAAACTCCGTTCTGAAGGGCTTCGTTATTCTCGTACGGTCTTTGCTACTTGGATTCAGGAGGTCCCGGATCTGGCCCCAATATTCGTTTAAGAATGAGTTCTTCGACCTGGAAGCTTCGATGGTGATCCTCGGGAGTTTTCTTTATAGATGGTATTCCGCCTTTGTGCTTGGTTCTGTTTTTGGCGACGAGGTCCATGTTTTTAGGGTCACCTTGATCTTATTCTTCGAAATGGGTTCTCCGGTGGGCGTGTGCTCCAATCCCGACCGGGGTCATCGCCTCAGTTCCCAAAGGCTACAAAGATATTTCTCAAGTGGCGGACCGATGTGTTGCCAAGTCTTCAGGGAGTTCTTCAGGCCGTGACCCCTTGCGCTTTTCGAGGCGGGTCTTGAGGTACTGTTTCATAATTGTATTAATCGCCTTGATTTGTCTGTTGGATTGTTTCGTATATGGAGGCCGCCGCATGACTAAGGGGTCCCGAGACTTTCATATAAGATTGTTTATTTTTCGCCTGTTACCCGCGACAATGGTTCGGCCTGGGCCCGCTTTGCAAAATAATCTACCGTGATGACGGCGTAGTGTTACCTCAACTTCATCTTCTAGATGGGGGACCTGACGATCGTCCCTTCGACGGTGGCGGTAGGCCATAAACGTAAGTGGGTTTCATACGAGCTTTGGATCTAAGAAGCGAAGGTTGGCATCGCGCGTATCTTTTCTCCACCCAATGGCATCTTTCTCTCGATCCGCTAGTAACGCCCTTGTCGGGCGATTTGTAGGCCGATATTGGGCCGCCGAAGGGGTTGTCGTGTATCCTTTTGGGCACCTTACTGGGGGCGTATTCGAGTAAGCCTTTTCAGCGGCCGGACTGGATTCCCCTGCGTAAGGTTCCTTCCATGGCGACCCGGATGGGTCACGGTTGAAGTATTCTAGTTTTTGCGTACCTGTCGTGGCCGGGGCGTGAACCGGAGGCCGTGTTTGTCCTGCAACCGTGACTGCTCGGGCCGCCCAGTGGCCGAGCAGAGCAAACGTTGGTCGGGGACGGCGAGGGCCATTCCCGCGCTTGTCTTCGGGGCGAGTATGAGTGCATGTACTCACTTCACGGGCGTATCCGAGCTCGCATCGATAGTCGGATGTCGGACCGTTTCCGATCAGCGATGGCGGTGCGGATTGCAATGGATTCTTCTCGGGTCGGCAAATGCAGGATTGTTGGTAACTTTCGGCCACGGCCCCCTTTCCTCATAAAGATTATACCTTTGCTTATTTCAGTTTTACTAACATATTCCACTTTCTGCTGTTTTTTCATCATCTCGAATTTTAAGTTTCGCCGTTGGCCTCCTAATGGCCGTTATTCAGGCGCTTATGCGGAAAAACTCATCAGGTTCCGGTGATTCCATCTGATCTCAGCCTAATCTTGGCCCAATAATGGCTTGAGTTTTCTCGCCTGCATCCCAAAGGACTACTTTTTTTTTTCTTTTTTTTTCTTTGTTTTTTTTTTTGGATTACCAGGAACTTTGTGAGGATCTGACGGGAATTCCGAAAGCGCTTGCAGATATTGTGGTGTATGTTGATTGCAACTTTAATTTGAAGAATACGAGGGGATTCTTTGGGAGAACTTCTAGAGCTTTGAGTTGCGTTTGATATCCCCCGAGTTATGACCTTTAAAAGGTCAGCCGAGTCGAGCAGGAACTCATGGTCACAATGGCTCCTGTGCTTTCAACTTCTAATTACGATGATTCCTATGCTTTCGACTCATAATTACGATGATTCCTATGCTTTCAAATCACCACTTATTGGTGAGGGTGGTTATTCCCGGATGAACGCAAGGTATGCCAAAGCGCTCCGCCAACTTGAACGGATTTCCCTTCTTTGTGGCGGGCTGATTATATTCAGAACTTGTGGTTATAGCTTGAGCGACTCGCTCAAGCTCCCGAAGGTGCCCTCCTTCTAGCGCCATTCTGTTGACGTCTGGTTTGGTCAACGTCACGTGTGTTGATCTGGACGAATGGATCGAAGACACGTAGAAAATAATAAGCATGACGTATAAACGGAATGAAAAGTATTGGACCATTAAATTTTATTAATGATCTTGATAAAGAGTAGAGCCGGGCCGAAAATATTTTGGCCGGTCCGTTTTGCTGGTGCTTGCTAATTACAAGTCTTATCCTTTTCTCTTTTCTCTCTTTTTTCTCTCTCTTTTTCTCTCTCTATCTCTTTTTTCAGCTATTTCCAAAAGTCCGTTTCGTGTACATTCTCCTGGCATATATATAGACAATATTAGCCATTCATGAGATGACAGCTGGAAGATTCAGGTGAATATGCTTATGACATTTGTCACAGTGTGGTGACTCCTTCGACACGTGTCACCTTCTTAGGTTTGCTTTGGGAAGAGATATGACAGCCCTCTTTTATTGTCATGTCTGCCTGTTCTTCGTGCTTTTAGTAATACTTATCCGTTGCGACCGACAACGGGGTCGGCCCTCGAGCTTCCCGCTATTCTGGTCGGTCTTGTTATGATTATGGTTCGGAGCGCATTCATAGAGTCTGCTCGGTCCTTCTGGGTCGGATTCCGGGTCGGCTCTAATGTCTCTGCCCGGTCCGGTTCTTTGTGAGCCCGAGAGACAATCGGGTCTATGACCGGTTCGGCTCCAGGATCTGCTCGGCTGGTCGGCTGCCTGGAGTGCTTAGGTGGATGCCAAGGTGGATCGACTATCAACAAGGAAAAAGAAATGCAAGAGTGACTAGTGGATTTTCTGGAGGTGATCTTGAGTCCGTACAGGTTCTCAGGAACGAGGACAATCCTACTGAGCCATAAAGGCAAAAAAGACGAGAAAAAAAGTTGATATAGAAATAGTTAAACAATGATTGGTGACTGAAAATATATTAGCGAGTGAATAATGAAATTCGTGAGGAAAATGTGTAATAATTGACCGGTCATTTGACGATTTTCGAAAGCGAGTAAATGTGATTGTTAGGAAAAAGAAATGCAAGAGTGACTAGTGGATTTTCTGGAGGTGATCTTGAGTTCGTACAGGTTCTCAGGAACGAGGACAATCCTACCGAGCCATAAAGGCAAAAAAGACGAGAAAAAAGTTGATATAGAAATAGTTAAACAATGATTGGTGACTGGAAATATATTAGCGAGTGAATAATGAAATTCGTGAGGAAAATGTGTAATAATTGACCGGTCATTTGACGATTTTCGAAAGCGAGTAAATGTGATTGTTAGGAAAAAGAAATGCAAGAGTGACTAGTGGATTTTCTGGAGGTGATCTTGAGTTCGTACAGGTTCTCAGGAACGAGGACAATCCTACTGAGCCATAAAGGCAAAAAAGACGAGAAAAAAGTTGATATAGAAATAGTTAAACAATGATTGGTGACTGGAAATATATTAGCGAGTGAATAATGAAATTCGTGAGGAAAATGTGTAATAATTGACCGGTCATTTGACGATTTTCGAAAGCGAGTAAATGTGATTGTTAGGAAAAAGAAATGCAAGAGTGACTAGTGGATTTTCTGGAGGTGATCTTGAGTCCGTACAGGTTCTCAGGAACGAGGACAATCCTACTGAGCCATAAAGGCAAAAAAGACAAGAAAAAAAGTTGATATAGAAATAATTAAACAATGATTGGTGACTGGAAATATATTAGCGAGTGAATAATGAAGTTTGTGAGGAAAATGTGTAATAATTGACCTGTCATTTGACGATTTTCGAAAGCGAGTAAATGTGATTGTTAGGAAAAAGAAATGCAAGAGTGACTAGTGTATTTTCTGGATAATTTATAAGCAACTGTATTTTATGGTATAAAGAAAAATCTATAGCAGAACGAAAATAAAAATCAACGGTAGCCAATCACCCTATGACAGTCTAAATTAATAATGGAACTTGTCACTCTAATAAGAAGATCTTAAAGAATTAGTTTTTAAGATATCCTTGTGGCTGATATGTCTTTACATTGTGAGCTAAGTTACCTGGATTCTTCGATTCCCCTTGCGTGCACGTGTCGGACACTTAAAGTTCCGACATGAGTATGACACTTGGACACTTTCATTTTAGGCCAAAAATTGATCTTTTTCCCTTGAAGCTGAGTCCGACACTTATGCCTCTGTACCCAACATCCGTACCCGAGTCCCGTAACATAAATTGTGAGCTAGGAACATTTCCTATTCATTTCCTTGTATTCCACTCCTATTAGATGGATACCATGAGTACAATGATGTCATAGTTGTATAGGCGACGTGTTATCAAATGTTTACATTATAAGGAGAAGGAGACGGAGCTATCTTCTATCTTCTATTAGACATATTAGAACAAAAGGGAAATTGGATGTGAAACAAAATAATCATCATAAATCGTTCTTTCTTTCAGAAACATTTATTTTGAGTAATAAATACAAAACCTGGATGTTGGGGTCTAAGTGAATCCGTAAGTCGGTTTTTCTGTTTACATGGAATTTCTGGAGATGTGCAAGAAATTCATAGGCAAGAATTTGTGTCAGACCCTTTTATCATACAAGTTCCATTTTTTAGTTTTTCAGATTATTATATTTTCAGTTTTAGGAGGGGTTTCGGGTTTTTCTAGTGCTTTTAGTTTTTCTTAGAGTTTTTAAGTATTTCAGAATTTTTATATTTTTACTTTTTTTTTCTTTTTTTTTTATTTAACTGTTTTTTAGGGCTCTGTTTTTGGGTTTTTTTTGGGTATTTTTTATAAGATTTAGTTTTGGAGTACCGTCTTCCGCTACGGGTTAAGATTCGTCAGATGGTGTGCTTCATTTTCATATCATGTCTTTGTTATTTTCAAAGCTAATTCATTCTTGGGGAAAAAAATTTGATGGATCAGACTTTGCTCGTTATTTCTAAAGCGAACATATATAGCTTTCGTGATGCTGGAGAGCTTCAAGAAAGAATCTTAATAGTACACAGATGTTTTTTTCATGAGGACTCGCCACAAACTTTAGATGCTTCAAGGCATTTTTATGTTGAAAAGACTCCAAAATCTCTTACACACTATGAGAAAGTTAATCACACAGTTTTAAGCATGAGTGAACTTATGATCATATTCAAATTTCTGGATTAATCTATATATTTGGTTCGGGTTTCATGTATGTATGTTGCACCAGTGTTTTGTTAGGTGGGATGTATATCGTTGATGCCAGCGGCAAGGCACTATGGGAAACCCGTAATCATGGGGTAAGAAGATGTCAACCTGCTTTTTTTGCACTATCGGAAAATTTTGAGGTACCCACGCGGGTAGTGTACCTACCTGCTTGTATATTCATCATTGGATTTGTAACAAATGATTACCATCATGAATCTAATGATGAATATTCAATCGTGTCGGTACCTTAAAACTTCCCTATTTTAGAGAGAGTTGCTAAAAGTACCATTGAGTTTGGACCTAATTACGAAAATAAACAAACTAACTTTCAAAGTTACAAAAACACTCTGGAGGCGGAAGGTCTGGTTCAGTGTTGGAATTTAGGGGTTAAACTGTAATATTTTTTAACTTTTTTTGTTAGACAAAATAATATGTTAAGGGTATTTTCTATAAATTTGGAGGATACATAGCTTTTTTTAATAATTAGATCATACCTCAAGGGTACTTTTTCTAATTAACCAAAAAAAAAGTGGGTTGTCTATCAGAACCTTACGTTCTCCGTCTATTAGGTTATACTACAAACCTTCCTCTCTGTTGATGTTTACAGAAGTCGTTTGAAGAAGCAATGGAGTCTGTAGAAAAAGCTAAAGCACGCAAAGATGGTTCTTATTAAAAAAAAAAAAAAAAAACTCCATTCTACAAAAGCTCAAAGCCACTCATTACATGAGTCGTATAGATTATGCTCGTCTGTGCCTAGAGATAGATCAATGTGCCTTAGGGAAAATTTGTACAGCTTGGGGTATTAACCTATATTCGGATCAGTTGGAATTTTGTGTTTTGTATTGTTCACTTTGTGATGTAAAATGTAAAGGGGGATCATTTTACAGGAAGACAGATATTCGATACCATTAAGTGCTTTCTCATGAGAGTTTATGCGCTACAAGCGCGACTGTTGATTGTAAAACATTCCACTTTTTAAGTGTTGCATCAAATTCCTCTATTTATGTGGATTGATTACAAAAGTTACTCGAGGTGTAGCCAACTTCAGTTAAACTGCAATAGTCGAATGTCCGACTAAGTAATAATCTCGTTAAATGAATTTTCTATCGATCCCGACTTGGGCATAGTGCTTACAAGAATGGCATCGCTAAATCATTAAATAATAATAAAATATAAAGGTCCTGTCAAAATATAAAGTAATCATTACTAAATTTTATGAAATGTGTGTGCGGGTATGTACGCGCATATATAAACTCGAAATATATCATAATGTTCATACAAGATATCATAATGTTCATACAAGATATCAATTCTTCTAAAAGTATGCATCTAAGCCGATTGTTTTTCTTCGTATCTAAACTAAAATGCATCGCATTTTTATTTGTTGTATTGCATACGCTATTTTGGGAGCTATTAGAGCGCCATAGTTCCTTCTACGAGAATCTACTAGACTAAATACGAATCGTAATACACATTGACCAACGAGACCGATACAACATAGTAAACATCTTCACTATATACTATATGTTACAAAATCTCGTAGGAATCGAACATTACCAGCACATGAGCTCTCACAACTTCTGAAAATACAATACTCGAATACCATAGTAAATAAAAGACTCTGACAAGAAATGTATAAATTGCCAAAAAGGATTTGCAATGGTATTGCGGGTGGAAGTACCAACAAATTTAAAAAATATATTTCGTAACGTCAACTAAATAAAGCATTAAAGAACACTTTAAAAGAAATGAAAAATTACACCACACCCCTCTAATAAACACCCGTAATTCAAAAAACTCCCCGACATTCTAACGATAACACATACAACAACAACAACATTACCCCAATACCTTAATGTAAGGAGGAGTTCCCGCAAAAAGCGAGGTAAGGGGGATCGGATGTACGCAGTCTTACCCCTGTCTTAACACAGAGAGGCTGTTTCCGGATGATCCAAAATGAAAATTGCATCGAGAATTGCATGAAATGACTAGTAATTCATGAGAAAAAGAAGTGCAGCCAATTTAGTGAGTCATTTGTTTTATTCCATTATAATCCAAAACCAAATAATAAGGAGTTTTTGACTCCATTGGACGATAACACATATCATCATCATCATCATCAACAGCACCTTAATCCCAACTATGTTGGGGCAGTGGCATGAAGATTATAGTGTCGTTTAATTGTCTAAAATTAGTTAACATCATAACTCATGCAAATAACAAAGTGGCAAAGTTTTACGCCGGATGCCCTTCCTGTCGCAACCTTCATATGAAGGAGAAATAGAACGAAATTCCAAAACTGTCAACATCATAAGTTTTTCTATTTATATGGAAAATATCATGAGACGACGATGAGTTTGAGATAATTGCTATTGTCATGTCACAATATGTGATTGATATTGTAAAATCAATACATATATCATGAAACATGACTCTGAACGATAACACATAAGGACATAAAATTTATATCAATAGCACCATGGTCCAAAAGTCAACCACAATTTCTATTCCGGCAGTCGGATAATGATGTGGATAATATCAAAAATATTTTTCTTATTTTTTTTATTTCTCCTTTTCTGATTAACCTGGACAATTATGTAATAAAAATATGGAAGCAACTAGCCGTTGGACTTCCCGTTGGACCAACCAATATGTGATAGAATTTACTCGGGACCAATATGTAATTAAAATTTATCGATATATTTGAAAAACTAGTCATTATAGGCTGTTAATTTCCCTCTGTTTAACCTCTTTTTTGGTCTTTCTCTTGCATGAACAATCTGATAATTTTTTCCTTTTGCATCCTTCCATTGTTTTTATTTTGTAGGTTATGGCTTCATCTAGTGAAGGTTCTGGAGCAGTTCATGGGTCTGGTGGGAAAGAGGAATTTCGTGTCAAATGTGGAAGGAGAACCAGAGTGTGGAAGTCTCATTTCGATGTGAACCGCGGGAGAATGTACAATCGATGTCGTGCATATTTTTCCATTGGTATGAAGAAGAGGAGACAATTGAAAGGGGAGGTGAGGATCAAGCACAATCAAGGCTTCAAGAAGACAACAATACAAACATGCTACTTAACAGCTTGATTGAATCAAAATCAAGAAGTGCGGAATGTCATAAACAGGCTATGTATGGTCCTACTTGTTAAGACACTAAGACCTTGTTCTTTTGAACTTATTTTTCACTTTTCGCCTCGCGTCGAGTCCATTCGATTGATTAATTCGATTCATCAGGTTCGATTTTTCTTATTATTATTAGTAGTATTATTATTATTATTAATTTATATTATTATTAATAATAATCTTGATTATATTATTATTGTTGTTGTTGCTGCTGCTATTGTTGATTACTATTATTATTAGTAATAATATTTACTATTATTACTAATAATATTTATTGTTGTTGATTACTAGTATTATTACTAATAATATTTACTATTATTAACAATAATATTTATTGTTGTTGTCGATTATTATTTATCATTATTATCATTGTTATTATTATTATTATTATTATTATTATTATTATTATTATTAAAAAACTCATAGGATTACAAAAAATTAGTGGGAAGCCTCGAAACTAACTGAGCCCCCACACCTCTAGCAATGGCAAATCCAATCCTATTAAAAATATGAACTGCTGCACGCGCACCAATGTCCTGAGTTATAGAGAATCGTCGAATGCGCTTAAGTAAGGTAACCCCATCTTTCTCAAGTTCTCCAAAAGAAGAAAAGGAGAAGGGGAGAAACCCATATCCAATATCCGCACATTTAGCATCGTATTATTGTTATTATTATTATTATTATCATTATCGTTATTATCATTATTGTTAATAATATTATTAGTATTATTATAATATAACAATATGGTATTAGTAATAATGGGCATTAAAAAAAAGACATTTACAAGAATGGTCCTAAGAATAATCAATTGACATTGTCTATTGCTAGTGAGAATCAAAGTCATTAGTAGTCATGAGAATACTCAAGAGTATATCATTACATCAAAGATTTATAAAATATTAAAAAATTAAAAATGCTCAAAAGAACACCAGTCCTGAGCACTATTAAAAATGCTCGTCATTTTTTCCACATCATCTTCGTCGTCGTCTTCATGATCACTCTCCATTCGATTTGTTCGCCAAATTTGTCTTGCTAAAGCATTTTGGACCTTGGACATGGCTTCTTTACGATCGTCTTCGAAGTGAATTTGCTCTTCCTTAACCATTTGTATCATGTTTTATAAATGGTATCCCAAGCGTGTGCACTCTTATGAAATTATGTAGTGTGGAAGTGGAAATAATAATTAACATTTGATACTTTTGTGATATTTGAGATATATTTTTTAGCATTTTTCATCTTTTCTTTACTATTATTATTGTTATTATTATTATTATTTGTGACATTTGATACTTTTGTGATATTTGGGACATTTGAGCCATATTTATTAGTATTATTATTAATATTATGATTGTAATTCATTATATTATTATTATATTATATTTATTATTATTACTTATTATTTATTTTATTATTTTATTATTATTTTTTTATTTTTTTAATATTTGTTGTATTATTATTATTATTTACTCTTAATATATTTCATTGATTCGCCCATTCAATTCATTGATTGATTCGATTGATTCGGATCTATTCATTGATTCGATTGGTTGATTCATTCAGTCGAAAAGAACAGAGCCTAATTAGAAAGTAGGATAGTATGCAAATGTAATGGACCGGAAGAAATATAATGCTATGCTAAGTATATGTATGAAAAGATAGATTTTTCATTAAAATGTAATTATAATTCCAAACTCACACATGCAAAGAGCAGGAACAATGGCACCACATAGGGCTGTCACGAAATCCAGAAAAAAAAGAGCCAAATCCAAACATTAAACAAGCAAAAACAGGGCTGCCATAACAATCTAAATATTCAACCAACTTCTAACAGTTTAATAAACAAAAACGAAGGCCACAGGGGGTTCAACCGCAATCCAAACAAAACAAGTTACTGTACAACATTACTCAAACCTTCTTTGCTCTGTGTCTTTGGCGTTCCCTTTGGTTTTTTTCCTTGTCTTCTTTGCTTGTCCATTGGCACTTGCCTTTCTTTTTCCAGAAGTTGTGGCATTCTTGTTTTTGTTTGTAGTGTCACTTCTTTTTTCACCTTCAATAGCTGTGGGACTGATTTAGTCAAGAATGGATATTTTGCCTAGTTGTGTCCAGTTTGGCCAGCACTTGTATTGCTTTCTCAATCCAGACTTGGCATTCTTGTTGGCACCTTGCTCAGAATGATGTTTTTTCCTAGTCACAACTGGCCTTCCAGGAAGTCTCTTAGCCTCATGTGGTCTACACTCTTCATTAATCAAGTCATTTGGACAGAAATCATGTCCCTTATTTTTCCCCCTTTTTTTTTCGTATATATATATATATATACTGCAGTTTCGTATTATACCATATACATATATATAGTATATATATATATATATATATCTGTTATATATATAACTATATATATACTGCATTCTTGTTGCCTTAATTACTTGGTGTATTTCGATCGGTATTAACTTTATCTCGGCTAACTTAAACGAATCTTTGTGATTTACAGATTGGTTCTGGACGATTGAATTCCTTTTTGGGGTCAGCTTGTTCTTGGGTTTATTTCAATAATTATATTGTTTTTATAGGTTTATTAGTTGGCATGTAATCCTTAATCCATTTCCCGTTGAATATAATTCTAATTAGGGCTGAGAATCGGGACATCCCGAGGTCCCGGTCCCGAGTCCCGAATGTCCCGGTCCCGAAATGGACCAATTTGGTGGTCCCGGTCCCGGTCCCGATCCCGAGGATAATTTTTCGAAATGTCCCGAAATCAGAAAAGAAAAAATAAAATTGATTGAAATTAAAATTTGCAATCGGGACTTCGGATAGTCCCGATCGGGATTTCGAGACTCCCGAGTCCCGAAATTACCGAAGTATAAGGTCCCGGTCCCGGTCCCGAAAAACTCGGGACTCAGGGTCTCGTTTCCCGTCGGGACTCGGGACGGGACCAGGACTCGGGATTTCCCGACGGGAAATTCTCAGCCCTAATTATAATAGTTATATTTGTTAATCCGCGAATTATCGATTCTGTCTTTAGTCATACCCGATACCCAACAAGTCAGACTTATGATTAGGGCCAAAAAAAAAAAAAAACAGGCGCCTCCCTCTACTCTGTCACTCGTCTTCTCCCGTAGAATTCTTCCTTCTACCCAAAATCGCGATCCCGAGCCACCACTACCCGAGCCACCGGCGCCGCCCCACCATGTCCCCTGCAGCGGCGCACCTGGTCTGTGTCGGACCGTCAATCACGGTCAGCTCTCTCTCGCTCTCTCTCTCTCTCCCCTATGTAATCGCACTGCTCTTTCTTCTCTGGTTGCAAGCGGCTAGTTGTTTGCTGCCCAGTTATTTTTTTTTTGATTTGTTGTTATTTTAGTTTTATTTCAATTCATGTAATGTGATTATTTATGAATATATTCAGGTATTGTGTTTTTATTTTTTTGCTTGATTTCTTGTTCTTTTGAAATTTTAAATTATGGTGTCTTTTAATATTATAATAGTGTTTTGTGTATGAAGTTGAATTCTGGAATTATGTATGAATACTAATTTTGGATTTTCTTCGGAATCCATCCATGATGTACCCGTTTTTTGCAAATTTTTATTTTGCTGTTTTTGGTCCTGGTCCCGTCCCTATTTTTTCATCCCGGTTCCCGTCCCCATTTTTCATCCCATGTCCCGCCGACCCTCTGAAAAGTCAGGTCGTAAAAGAGCTCATAGGGAGTCAGAAGCAAGCGGAGTCAAAGGTGTGCTACATATAGGTTAATTTAAAGTAATAGTGGAGAATTGACGGGAGGAGCTGAGTTCATTGGAATGTTACCGACCACTCAATGATGTGTAATATTTTTTATTTTTTCATATTATTATGAACTTTGATAGAAGAATGGAGGGAAAAAGTTCAATTCCCCCCGCCCCCCCAACGTTTACATGAAAAAGCGGTCATCCCTCTAACGTAGGGATGGCAATGGGGCGGTCGTGGGCTAATCGCATTTTTTCTTAGACTTTGGGAAAACTGTGAATATGAATTTGGCTAAGAGGACGAAGAAGAAGCAAACTGCAAGGGCGTGAATCGTGATAAAAGTACTAAAGTTGTGTGGGGTTACTGTATGAACTATGAAAATTAGAAAATATTGCTGAAACTCTTCCTCAACTTTACGCGTCTTAGGGCAATTGGGTCTTGCAATCTGGCTTTTGTGGGAAAAAAGTCGCCATGGGATTATGGAGATATCCGGGCATGGAGGCTTTGATTCTGTAAATATATTCCTTGGCATGTCAACTACATGAAAGTTTGATTATCTAGTTGGGGTGTTATAGAAATGGCGCAACAAGTTCTCGCCTAATCCTTTCCGGAATCCTGTCTAGAATGGTTTACTCACCAATTTTTGAATCTTTATCTGAGATGATATTTGGAGAGGGATTGTGTCATTCCGGCTATGAAGCAAAGACACTTCATTGTATAAATTTAGCCGTGTCGTATCACTGTGCCGTGTCCTATTTTACGTGTAAATAAGTGTATCCACGACGTGTCCCCATGTCGTGTCCTGTATCCACTCCCGTATCCGTGCTTCTTAGCATTATGTATAGGATATTCAACACTACTAATTTAAATTTACTACTAATTTAATATATATATATAATATTACTAAATTTAAATACTAATATATATTTAATTTATTAAGTATTAATATTATATATATAATATTACTAATTTAAATTTATTACTAATTTAATATATATAATATATTACTAATTTAATTACTAATATATATATATATTTAATTTATTAAGTATTATATATATATATATATATATATATATATCGGGGCGGGTTCGGGGTGGGTACCCCATACCCCGGAACCGAACCGGACCCGAACTTATTTTTCTCTACCCGCCCCAAGACCCGGACCCGGACCCGAATTTTGTTACCCGAATTGGACCCATTCGGGTAAAAACCCGCGGGTACCCGAACCCGTGGTTTTTTTTGCCATCCCTACTCTAACGCGTGCTACATATAGGTTAATTTAAAGTAATAGTGGAGAATTGACGGGAGGAGCTGAGTTCATTGGAATGTCACCGACCACTCAAATGATGTGTAATATTTTTTATTTTTTCATATTATTATGAACTTTGATAGAAGAATGGAGGGAAAAGGTTCAATTTCCCCCCTAACGTTTACATGAAAAAGCCGCCATCCCTCTAAAGTACGTTTCAGGCAATTAACTCCTTAACATTTCTAATCTTTAGCAAATTGCTCTCCCCGACTAATGGCAGCTAACAAAATGACGTTAAGAGGGTTTTGTACCTAACTAAAAACATTATGGGGTATTTGCTCTTTATATAAAAAATATGAAAATATATGTATTTAAATAATTTGCACTCCTACAACAACAACATTACCCCAATGCCTCAACGGCTCCCGCAAAAAGCTGGATAAGGGGGGATCGTATGAAAAGTCGATAACCTGCTGCAAATAAATTCCATACAACAAATTTCATATGAACTTTGGATTCATTTCTAATAAAACATGTTCCAAATTTCATATGAACTTTGGATTCATTTCTTGCATAGAGTTGAAATTATGAACTTAGATTTTGTTGGGAGAATGAACTTCCAATTTTTTGTCTATGAAATTTGGAACATGTTTTATTGGGAAGCATGAATTTCTCTTTTTATTATAAGGAATTTATTTGCAGCAGATTATCCGCTTTTCATACATGAAATATTTGTTATAGTAGAAGCTCATTTTTAAATTTTCAAGTGAATCGCAGTGCAATTTTTTTTCTTTTTAGAGGAGTGCAAATTATTTAAATACATATATTTTCATATTTTTTATATAAAGAGCAAATACCTCCTAATGTTTTTAGTTAGGTACAAAATCCCCCTTGTCATTTTGTTAGCTGCCGTTAGTCAGGGGGAGCAATTTGCCCAAGATTAGAAACATTAAGGACTTAATTGCCCCGAAACGTACGTTAGTGGGATGACCGCTTTTTCATGTAAACGTTAGGGGGAAATTGAACCTTTTCCCAAGAATGAAAGGTGTGCTCTTTCGGGTGTAAACGCGCTTAGTCTAGTAACATATGACTAAAAAACTTGAATTGGTAATACCTTTAGAAAAAGCAGATATTGTATTTGCATATTCTTTTAACACACTGAACTTTTATTGTTCCTTTTCCTTCAATTAATAACCCATTTTTATCTCTGTTAAACCAAACAGGTTACTAGAAGGAAGAATCTTCCATTTAATTCAAATCGTGAGGCATTTCTGGCAATCGAGATGAAGGCTGAAGACATAAACAGGTGCCAAATTCAAGAATGGTACCCAAATTTCAAAGCCACATCCATCAAAACCCTAATTCACGAGCTCCCGGAATCCTTCATCCAGTACCTCCTCGACGATTCCAATCCATTCCTTCTCCCTCTCTCGATCACGAACAACGACGCGTTCCCGAATCGAGTCCACAAACCCGAAGACGAAGAAGATTTCGTCGCATTAGAAGGATCCGAAGACGAAGCAGAGGAACCCAACCCACCCCCCTCTTTTCCCGAACTGGAAATAAAAATCAAAGCATCTATTGAAACCCTAGGAGGCGCCGTCTTTCCTAAACTCAACTGGAGTTCCCCTAAAGATTCTGCTTGGATTAGTTCGACTGGAAATCTGAAGTGCCAGAGTTTTTCCGAGATCGCCCTTCTCCTACGATCCTCCGACTCTGTCGTCCACGATCTTTGCCAGGCTTATGATTCGTGCGTCGATAGGACTTCTTCACGGCCGTCCGTTTTTTTTCTCGCTTTACGTAAATGGTACCCTTCGCTGCACCCTGAGATGGAATTTCGTTGCTTTGTGCGTTTCAAAGTCCTTGTAGCGATTTGTCAGCGCGAGATGACTAATTTTTATCCCGACCTTCTCGAGAGGAGAGGGGATTTGGAAAGGATGATCGAGGATTTTTTTATGGAGAAGGTTAAGGCGGGGTTTGGGTCCGAGAGTTATACATTTGACGTGTATGTCACGAAAGATGGCCGGGTTAAGCTTTTGGATTTCAACCCTTGGGGCGGGTCCACTCTTCCGCTTTTGTTTACTTGGGAAGAATTGGAAGAAAAGTCGGGAGAAGGAGGCAGTCGGTTGGAGTTTTGGATTGTGGAGAGCCGGCGTGGGATTCGTCCGGGTTTGAAAACTGCCGTTCCTTATGATTATTTGGATACGAGTAGTGGGAGTGGGTGGGATCAGTTTTTAAGGAATGCTGCATCGTTTAGTGAAGCAGGAGTTTGAGGATGTGTTTTACTCTGGTGGTTTTGATTGGTGATAGTCCAAAGATCGAGTGGGCTAAATGTGGTCGGGGTTTGGGACAGCACTCCATTTTTTTTTTTAATTCTCGAATCTGTAACGATTGAAGTGTTTTTGGTGTGTTGTGTCTATATATCCTTATAAATTAGGATATCCTTATAAATCTTACTTTATAGTATTTCGAGTTCAGAACTTTATTTATTGATCAATCTTTTTTTTATTAATTATTTATCCATAACTTTGTTTTTAAGCAAAAAATTACTAAAATGTATCCCTAAATTAAGCTGCAATGTTGTTAAATAGGTCAAGAGCAATGTTGAAAGCTAAATTTATTAATTTGAAATTAATATATATATATATATATATATATATACACAAAAAAAATAACTAAAATGTATCCCTAAATTAAGGTACAATGTTGTTAAATAGGTCAAGATCAATGTTGAAAGCTAAATTACATTTATTAATTTGGAATTAATGTGTGTCTATATATATATATATATATATATATATATATGTGTGTGTGTGTGTGTGTGAGAGAGAGAGAGAGAGAGAGAGAGAGAGAGAGAGAGAGAGAGAGAGAGAGAGAGAGAGAGTTTGGTTTCACTCGAGTATAGGAATAAGGAATAACTTATAGCAATTTTATTGATAAAATTTGACGGGTTTTTAATTTTTGTACTGTTGATGAATTATCAAATTTTTAATCGGGTTTTTAATTTTTGTACTGTTGATGAATTATCAAATTTTTAATCGGGTTTTTAATTTTTGTACTGTTGATGAATTATCAAATTTTTAATCGGAGGGATAAGGTGGTATTTTAACTTATTTGTTATCTAAAATTATAACTCAAGTATTTCTTCCTGTTTTAGATGGAAAAATACCTAAAACTATCGTATTTTCAGGATCTACAACTTACGATACATATTGCATACTTAAAAATATAAAATATAAAAATATATATGTATCTATTATTTCTAAAAATCTGGATATTTTTCATAAGTCGTGCTTTACAGTATTTGAAGCACATTTAGCAGCATCTTTCTTATGCAGTAACAACATTTGGAATACCCTTTTTGAAACATCTAGTTTTTATTATTTTTCAAACATCATTGTACCTCAAAATCCTTAAATTTACTTATTTATTGTCTATTTTAGATACAAAATATATCAAATTAATAGTATCTGTCATGATTCATATTTCAAGATACATATATATGCATATACAAAAATAATTAAATTCATTATTAGCTTCAATAATTTGGGCATTATTTGACTGCATACATTAACATACTACTATATATATATATGAAGAGAACCACTCTCCTCCCCTACCAAAATCGGTAGTGCGGTTTTGATCGACGATCGTGTGCCCATTGACTAAACTTCTTTAGCCGACGATAATGTTGTGTGCTGTCGGTACAAGATCAAATAGCTCCTCTTCAGGTTATAAACTAGAACTTGCACACCACACAGAAGAGTCAAGACCAGGCTCCCTAATGGAATGCTTCTTTAGATTGATTCGAGTAAACGTTCATAAATAAAGTTGCTCGGTGTTGTCGACTAAAGTATATGGGTTTAGTCGATGGCCGGTATAGTTTTAGCCGACAGCCGGTACAAGCTTTAGTTGACGAAATATAGATCGTCGACTAAAGTCCGAAGTTTTCTTTCAGCTTCATATGTGCATCTCACATTTGCGATACATCAAAAACTTCAGAAAATACAGAAAAAGAAAGGGAGAAACATAAAAAACTTCAACTTGATTGATCGTTCAATAAATTTTATTATTAGGGTATGCATGTTTATTAAACTTCGATTGTTCCTATTGTTCAAATTATGCATATAAATGTTGAGATATTTATGGATTTTGAGAAGATTATAATTAAGATTAGAAAATAAAATGACTAGACAAGAATATTGTTTATGTATTATTGTTAAGATGATGATTATGGTTAGATTGGTATGTTCATTTAGATATTTAATAATGCATGTAAATTGAAATGTGTTATCACCATCAAGCTATTGTGTAATATTATGATATATAAAATGTATGTGTGTATGTTGGTATATATAAGTATTATTGATCTATATTTGGTGTTATTTATGTTTTAGGATGAGTAAAAGATAGACTAGTCTACATAATGGAATCCATGAGTCATGAATGGAATGAAAGAGTTCATTAAATTTATGAAGGAGAATGACACTGATACTACGATATATTACTATTCATGTAATAAATATAATTTTCGCAGCATATATATCCTTTTTAACTAGATATTCTATTGGAGCTCGAGCACTTGAAAAAAAAAGGTTTTTGGGATAAATCGGACAAATCTGAACCGTTTCCGAGCCAAGTCACTTCTATTAGGCATAAGATGTCGCAACCTCTCATATTTGACTGAACTTTGGCTTCAATGCCTCAACACCACAGCCATCGGGATAAATTCCGAACAAAAATGATCTCAGGATCCTTCCCTAGTTCACGGCGTTCTCTCGAGAAATCCGATCGCCTAATCCTACTCCCTAAAAATACCGTCTGTCCGACTCGTGATAAGGATCAAATTTTTGCCTCACCAGTGGTCGCTCGGCTTTGGTGAACCTAGTATGACCAACAACATGCTCGACTTTCCAGCTCCGACCAACAACAGATGGATAGGTTCACCAGCCACTATCTAATGAGGTATTGAAAGTCCGTCAGCAAATAACAGATGTGCAGACAATGGGATGACTTCACCTATAAAAGCTTGGCGAATATATCTTCCCTTTTATAAATGGATATTAGGGATTAAAATGTTTTTTGGATATTTTTACCATTTAGTTATACTAATAACACTAGTAATTTTGTAAACAACAACCGAGAAAGGGTTCTGAAGCGGTCATTAAGATCGATCATTCATGTTTTATTGATACTATTACTAGATAACAATACAAATATAATAGTGCGAGATTGAATGGTTACGAGTTCGATTTTCCCTGCCAACACTTTCTCGATTGAGTCTGTTGCGCAGGGCTTGCCTAGTGTGACTTACCTGATTGGCGTAGTTTGCAGGCTATTACGTTCAGTCCTAGATTTTATCTAGCGCGCACTCAAAGAGTAGCGATTGCTCCCGTCATAAAAAAAAATTAACACGATACAGTCTTAGTCAGCAAAAATGAAATACACATCCGAGCCGCCGTGTAATTCTACGTATTAGTGCGGAGTGAGCATGCACTTCTCTCTACCATTCGATAGTAATGCATTCGCCGATTACAATTCAAGAATGTTGATCGTCTGCAAATACAGCTCCACTTCAGACAGCTCGAATATAACCCCTAGAGGTCGAAGAACAGGGGAAGAAGGCTGTTATGAACCCCATTATCCTTTGCTATCGGCAAACTCCTTTAGCCAGCTGACCCACAATGATTGCAAAAGAAAGGGGCTTGTTAAAAAAATTACCTTGAGGTTTACTTTGAATTAAAGTACCCAATTTATCTCTTAAATTTGCAATGGAGCCCCTTGAGGTTTGTATTACTATTTACCTTACAAATATTTGTTCTTGAGAATGGCTTAATGGGCTTACTTTTTCGGTCGGTCATATTTGATTGTTCGTTTTTTGCTTATTCATTAAGCTGATCGCTTAATCGGTCGACCAAAAAAGAAGAGTCATATGGATCCAACTATTTTTCAACTCTTTATTCCATATTTGCCCTCCTCACTTTTCAATTTTCAACCATTTATTATATACATATATTATGTTAATATATAATATTATACTAATATAAGATTAATATACAAAATATTAATAATACATACATAAACCCTTTATTACATATATTATATTAATATAATATCAATTGTATTTAAAAAGAAATAATTTTAATATATATATACACATTCATCCCAAGTAAGGACATTGATATTATATTTATATATAATATTATATTAATATATATAAATTGTATTTTTAAAAGAAAACCATTTACATATATTTTTTTATCATTTAAAATTAACCGTTATGTTTACTTAGTGTTTAATATAGAATGAGGTAAAACAATCTCATTCAAACAGTAACTTAGCTTAATATATACAGACAACTGCCCTACAGAAAACTCAATTCATATATACCTTAATAAAAAACCAACCGAGCATTGTCTTTCTTGCATAAAAAATGTGCTTTTTTGAGAAGCATATTTGGGAGGTGCTTCTGAAAAAATTAGAAACAATTTTTTCTCTGAAATTACCAAATTACCCCTAAATTAAATTAAATTAAATTTTAGGACAATTGATGTCTTCTTCTTCATCCCATCCCCAATATTGTATTAAAGAAAATATTATCAATACAATACCTTTAATGTAGTACATTTAATTCAAATAAGGATAAAAATATTAAAAATAGAGTACGCCTTTTTTGTTAATTTTAACAGGTTAAAGTACTTCTGGTTTTAAACAATCCAAACATTTTTTTTCTTAAAAGCTGCTTTTATGAAAACTCATTCAAACACAAAATTAAATTGCTTCGGCTTTTAACTTCTGCTTCTATTTTTAGATTCTTTTTTTTTTAAAAGCCAATCCAAACGGGCCCTTATTTATCTTTAAAAAGGGGTACACTAACACTACCATATAATTATTTTCATGTTAATCTTTAAGCCGTTCTCTATGCAAATTATTTATTATGGTTCATAATTAACTCTAAAAAGTGAAGAAAAACAAGAGAGTAAAAATTTAAAAGATCTTAAAAAAATGAAATGTTAAAAACATTAAGAATCAAAAAAAAAATATTAAGAAGTGTGAAAGAACTAAAAATTGAAACCCCATTAAAATACTTCGTTAAATACACTCTTTCATTGCAAAATAAGGTCTTGTTTGGTATTGCTTTATATTAAACTTTATATTAATCATTTTTTTATATACTTTATATTAAACAGTGTTTGATAGATGAAAAGAATAGCTTTCTTTAGGGGAATTTACGGGTCACTGTCAGCAGAATTTGGAAGTAATATTAAGATTGTTTTTAGAAATTGGTGTCACAGAAAATACTGGAAATTAATATTTTACATCTAGAATTGACTTAAAAAAATAATATTTATCAAATACAAATCTACTTAAATCCATATTTTATTATTTTCACATCACAACTGCAACAGTTTTTTTTTAAATCACAGCAATACCAAATTAGACATAAGTATTACTGTAAACTTTCTTTATTTGCATGATGTAATTACAAGTATGTATGTTAAATTTATACTATCTCTGTTTTCTTATAGTTATAATATTTTGTCAATGAATGTCCAACTTTGACTATTAATAATTTGTAATTATTTTTTAAAGAAATTAATATTTTTGAAGTATATTTCGGGACGAATCAAACAAGATGCTATATATAAATATATTTTTTTTCAAACATATAAATCATATAAGATAATTAAAAAAATGTACGAACAGTATAATATTCAAAATAATGTGACAATAAGTAAATGGATAAATCATGAGTTCGTCGAAAAATCACTTATGCGACAAATAGAATCACTTTTTTTCTTGGAACTCAATTATTGCACGCACTGCACCATATAGACATATTTAACTAACGACCAATAAAGAGTACTATGCCATTCTGCAATTCCACCTAATTACCCACGTGACCTTTTGAGGTCGGAGCCCTGCTTACATCTCCCACCTAACCCTCTCTGCATCTTTTCATCGTTTTATTACAAGTAATGATGCCTAATATGTTGGAACATACTATAGTATAGTACAAAAAAAACAAAAGCATATGTCATAATTTGCTCAAACCCAAAATGTAATTAATCACTTTGCAAGTCTCAACTCGTATTTTGCAGCTGGAGCAAGCGTGGAATTACCATCCCAGTAATATTTCGAGTAATCCAGTGACACGATAAGGGTTCGGGTAAAGCTATGGAGCAATCATAGAGTCATAATTTGTCACTCACTAGTAATCAATTAAGTACGTTCGGGTCATATCCGAGTCATACTCGAGTAACTCGAATAACCAAATGAGTAAAAGCTCGAGTCAAATTTCCC
The DNA here is from genome assembly GCA_033398695.1 of Orobanche coerulescens. Classification (NCBI taxonomy): domain Eukaryota; kingdom Viridiplantae; phylum Streptophyta; class Magnoliopsida; order Lamiales; family Orobanchaceae; genus Orobanche; species Orobanche coerulescens. The sequence goes on from CM065810.1 coordinate 6,212,058, forward strand.
CACGAGTAAGCATTCGAGTAAAATTATGGAGTAATAGAAGTCATATTTTTCACCAGTAAGCATTCGAGCAAGTTTTTCGATCTATATTTTCCACTCGAGTTATATAATTATTTGGGAAATGGATCAACATTATGCTCGAATAACTCTCAACATCCATTCGATTGTCCTTCAGGGCTATTTTTACACTTTTAAAAAAATAATATCTCACATCAGGAGTTTTATCTCTCTCACCTCGAATAAAAATGATTGTTTCAAATGCAAAAGAAATACTCAATTGTATCAAATATCTCTCTCAATTGTATCAAATATGATAATAAAGACTAGACTTGGCAAACAGGCGCTCCCCGCCCAAACGGCTCGGGCAGAAAACAAACGGGCTTTTTTGGGTCGGACCAAAAGGCCTTTTTTCCCGAACGTAAAATTGAGGCCCTTGGCTCTCTGCGGACGAGCTTCGCCACCTCTGTGGGCCTTAATTTTTTTAAGCACAATAATAAATATAAAATAAAAATACTGAATAAATCGTACAGTAAAACATCGAGAAATGAATATGATCGGCACCGGATAAAAATATTCATTTAGCGAAATTATTCATTTATCGAAAAAAAATTGAACATGTTATAAAGAGTTGGATGCGTCCGGACAGGGTCTCGGATGTGTACACATGCATAACGGGAAAGTTATTGCTTATGCTTCACGGCAATTGAGACCTTACGAGGTTAATTATCCGACCCACGACCTGGAGCTAGCAGCCGTGGTGTTCGCAATGAATATTTGGCGTCATTATCTTTATGGTGTTACCTTTTAGATATTCACTGATCATAAGAGTTTAAAGTATATATTTACTCAGAAGGAGTTAAATATGCGACAGAGACGGTAGTTGGAACTAATCAAGGATTATGATATCAAGATCCTCTACCACCTGGGCAAGGCGAACGTTGTCGCCGACGCCTTGAGTCGTAAGTCCGTTCAGGAGTAGATGCTTGCTCGAGTATGATTCGAAGGAACTTCAAGAGAATTTCGAGACCGAGATCGAGTGCAGTTACAGCGAGTACAAGGGCAATTTTGTACGTTGGAGATTTCATCGCCACTTGAGGAGGCGATCAGAGAGAATCAGGGTTCGGACCCATTTTTGTTACGCATTCAAGATGTTGTGACTCAGGGGAGAGCCCCTGGATTTGTGGTCCACGAGGATGGACTTTTGCGATTTAAGAATCGGTTGTGCGTACCGGCGAATGACGAGTTAAAAAACTCGATTTTGAGAGAAGCTCATGCTACCCCTTATTTCGTTCATCCGGGGTCTAGCAAGATGTATAAAAACTTGAAACAAAATTACTGGTGGAGTAATATGAAGCGAGAAGTCGTGGAATTTGTTTCGAGATGTTTGACCTGTTAGCAAGTCAAGATAGAACATCAGCGACCGACGGGTATGCTGAAACCTCTCCCTATTCCAGAGTGGAAGTGGGAAGATATTTCAATGGACTTCATCACGAGTTTACCGACGAGTCGTCATGGCATGAATACAATCTGGGTAATTGTGGATCGCCTAACTAGATCAGCTCATTTTTTTGAGATTAAGGATACGTGGGGTCCCGAGAGACTTGCCCAGTTGTTTATCAAAGAGATAGTGAGATTGCACGGTACTTCTAAAAGTATCGTTTCAGATCGTGACGGACGATTCGTGTCTTATTTTTGGAAATCAGTTCATCGTGCTATGGGAACTCAGCTTAATCTCAGTACAGCTTTTCATCCTCAGTCCGATGGACAATCGGAGAGGACTATTCAGACTTTGGAGGACATATTGAGGGCATCCGTCCTTTGCGGTAGAGAAAGGACACGTGCTGAAATTAACCGGCTCTTGAGTTCCTCAAAACTCTGTTGACACGCGTCGGACCACGTGTATTTCTTATCTTTCCGTAAAAGATTCGTCATGGGTTGAGCGATTTTATAAAATCCTTCAACAAATCGTCGATAATAACCAGCTAACTCGAGGAAACTTCGAATTTCCTTAACATTCTTCGGAGGTTGCCAATTGTAATATCCGCAATTTCGGATTTCCGGTAATTTTCTTTTTCGGCAGAAGTCCATTTTGACGACTCGCTCATGACCGTTTTGTCATTCCGAGAATGATTAATTCTGCACTTTTTGTCATCCGAGTTTGTTTCGGTGTCGTTTTGTCGAGTTCCGTGCTTTTTGGCGACTTTTCCGCACTTGAGTTCGATTCTTGCGAATCTCGTTGGAAACTGCTATATCGAGTTTCCCGTAAGTCCGTTTAACTCTGTTAGACGTGTTGGGAACTTCGGTTTAGTTATGCGATCACGTGTCGTGATTTTCGGACGTTTTGGGCCATTTTCGTAATTTCCCAAAGTTTAGGGTAATTACTTTCCGTTGTCGAATTCCGAGCCTTCGGATGGTCGGAATCGTGTGTTCTCTTAGTGCTCGAATTCGTCTTTGCGAGTATTTCGTAACCGTATCTTCGATTCGTATTCAGGTTCGGGTTTCGAGGTCGTTCGGGCCGTCGGAGTTGGCCCCGGCCGAGTCATGGCCGGCAACTCCGGCCTGTGCCAGATCGCCGAAGTACGGCCGTAGTGCTCGCGATCTTCTCGCCGAGCAGCCGTACCGTGGGCGCGGCACATGCCGCAGGGCGCAGACACTCGTGTGACATTTTCGCCAAAACGATCAGACTGGGTGCCGCAGACACGCCGGCCGGCCGAGGCACACCGCCGATCATCAAGCGCATGGCCCTGTGCCGCGGCACACTTCGGCGGGGCCGCGGCACACCGTGCAAATCAGCCTATTTATAGGCTTGAACGTGGATCTCTCGGCCATTTTCCATTTTTCCTTCATTTTTCGCGACCCTTCGACGGAATTTGAGGGTTTTTGATAGGGAACATCATAGAACATCACCTTTGGAAGGCTTGTGTTGATTATATCATCATCTAATCCGTGTTCTTCGTCCAAATTGAGGTATTTTGGCTTGAACCCTTGTTTTTGAAGATTTTAGGGATTTCTCCTTTTGATTTCGATTCCAATCCGTTTTTGATCAATTAATTATTGTATAAACGTTGTTTTGGATGTGTTCTACGGATTGTATATCCGTGTTTCGAGTTCGTTGGAACCCAATCGGGATTTTTGGTTTTCTAAGGAACCTTGAACATTTGGTATCCGATTAAATGTCTCAAAGGGTCCCCTTCGATTCTTGATCGTGTTTTCCTTTGTTTTCAATTGTTATTCTCGTAGTAACCGTGTTTCCGTTGGATTTCACGGAGGATTGTATATGTTCGGGGTTTTCCGGGTTGTGCCGTATTCGTGGGAATATTCGGGTGCCGACTATCGAGGCAAGTATCTTATTATACGACTTGTATCTTGCGACTAGTAATCACGTATGATGATTTTGCTTGCCTTCGTAAATATGTTCCGTTTGAATCGGTTGTGTATTCCGCAATTTCAAGGCTTTGTGATAATAGTGCTATGTTGGTATACATGTTAGGTGTTGTGCCATTTTTGCAGGATTGCGACGTACATATGGATGGTTGTACACTTGATTGTGCAATGTATTGTGTACCAAACGTGTGTTATGTTGGTTGTGTGTCGTTGATTGATGATAGTTTTGTTGAGAGTATTGAGATTGTGTTATGTGCGTATGATGTACAATTTTTGTGGTGATCAACGTGATTGACTAACTGTGCTCATTGTTGTATGTAATGTGAATGTGAATGTGATGTGCTGGAACGCTAAGTTCACTCGTGCGAGTTCGACGGGGCCTACGAGGATTCATGGCACAGGTCCATGGGATCATAGCTTAGTGTGAGGTGCTGAGGTCCAATCGTGCGGGTCTAACGAGGCCTACGATGATTCATGGCACAGGTCCATTGAGTCAGGACACAGTACGTCCAACCGTGCGGGTTCGACGGAACCTACGGTGACACGTGACACAGGTTCACGGGGTCGGGAGTGTTTGTTGTGATTGTTGTGTTTGCTCAATCCGTGTGGGATGTTGAACCTACGGAGACTCGTGGCAAGCGATCACGGAGTCGTGAGCATGATTGATTGTTGTGATTGTGGTGATTGGTTCAGTCCGTGCGGGTTGTTGAACCTACGGAGACACGTGATAGGGGATCACGGTGTCACGAATCATGTTTTGTAAATCAAACTTTTTGTAAGAAAGTTTTAAGAAAAGAATGTTGGGCCGAGCCCCATGAGATTTATGGAAATGTTTTCGTACTGTAAATTGTTGAAATACAATTTTGAGATTTGGGTTAAGACCCTAAGATTTTCGAAAGGTTTTGAAATTCTAAAAATTCCCGAGATGGTAATCTTATTTTCGAATGCTTCATAGCTTGTATTTTCATGTGAAAACCTCCCGGGGATATTTTGATACTTGATTGCTATATTTGTTTCATGATTATTACTTGCTTGTTATATTTCGTATTATTTGATACTTGTACTAGTAAAACAGTGGAGTTTTACTAACCCCCGAGTAATCGGGTGGTGGATGTCTGTTTTGCGTCCAGGTACATGCAGATTTAAGGAGCAGTCACAGGATTGGCACAAGAGGATGACGAGCTGCGATACTAATCAAGAGTCGAGAGTTGATAGAGTTTGGTTGTATTATTATTAGAGTTGATTCAGTTTTCCGCTGTATTGTGTTTCGACCCCTGTGTGGGTAATGTTGTTAGTCAGTTCTGTTGATAGAGTTGTGTGACCTCATCGGTCCGTGTGTTTTTGTGTAAGTGACCTTAACGGTCTGTATTATTATATTGTTTGACCCTGGCTGGTCAAAAATTTAGTTGTTTATGGATGTTTAGTCTGGTAGATCCTTGTGGAAAGGGTCTACGGCGTGTAATATTCCTTGGGGTTTTGCTTGTAACGTTTCGCCGTTGGGCGTGATTTTTTTTCGGTTCTTGTGTATCTCGTTGAGTTTTCCTAGTGGGATATTGCTTCTCCCTACTTGATTTAAGTTTCGGGACGAAACTTCTTTTAAGGAGGGTAGAATGTAATATCCACAATTTCGGATTTCCGGTAATTTTCTTTTTCGGCAGAAGTCCATTTTGACGACTTGCTCATGACCGTTTCGTCATTCCGAGAATGATTAATTCTGCACTTTTTGTCATCCGAGTTCGTTTCGGTGTCGTTTTGTCGAGTTCCGTGCTTTTTGGCGACTTTTCCGCACTTGAGTTCGATTCTTGCGAATCTCGTTGGAAACTCCTGTTTCGAGTTTCCCGTAAGTCCGTTTAAGTCTGTTAGGCGTGTTGGGAACTTCAATTTAGTTATGCGATCACGTGTCGTGATTTTCGGACGTTTTGGGCCATTTTCGTAATTTCCCAAAGTTTAGGGTAATTACTTTCCGTTGTCGAATTCCGAGCCTTCGGATGGTCGGAATCGTGTGTTCTCTTAGTGCTCGAATTCGTCTTTGCGAGTATTTCATAACCGTATCTTCGATTCGTATTCGAGTTGGTTCGAGGTCGTTCGCCATCGGAGTTGGCCCCGGCGAGTCATGGCGGCAACTGGGCCGAGCAGTCTTGGCCGAGTTACGGCCGGTAGTGCTCGGCGATCTTCGGCGGCGAGCCATCTGTGGGCGCGGCACATGCCGGCAGGCTGCGGCACACTCGTGTGACATTTTCGGCCAAACCCGATCTGGGTGCGCGGCACGCAGCCGGCCGCGGCACCGCCGATCAAGCGCATTTTGGCCCTGTGCCGCGGCACACTTCGGCGGGGCCGCGGCACACCGTGCAGATCAGCCTATTTATAGGCCTGGACGTGGATCTCTCGGCCATTTTCCATTTTTCCTTCGTTTTTCGCAACCCTTCGACGGAATTTGAGGGTTTTTGATCGGGAACATCATAGAACATCACCTTTGGAAGGATTGTGTTGATTATATCATCATCTAATCCGTGTTCTTCGTCCAAATCGAGGTATTTTGGCTTGAACCCTTGTTTTTGAAGATTTTAGGGATTTCTCCTTTTGATTTCGATTCCAATCCGTTTTTGATCAATTAATTGTTGTATAAACGTTGTTTTGGATGTGTTCTACGGATTGTATATCCGTGTTTCGAGTTCGTTGGAACCCAATCGAGGTTTTTGGTTTTCTAAGGAACCTTGAACATTTGGTATCCGATTAAATATCTCAAAGGGTCCCCTTCGATTCTTGATCGTGTTTTCCTTTGTTTTCAATTGTTATTCTCGTAGTAACCGTGTTTCTGTTGGATTTCACGGAGGATTGTAGGTGTTCGAGGTTTTCCGGGTTGTGCCGTATTCGTGGGAATATTCGGGTGCCGACTATCGAGGCAAGTATCTTATTATACGACTTGTATCTTGCGACTAGTAATCACGTATGATGATTTTGCTTGCCTTCGTAAATATGTTCCGTTTGAATCGGTTGTGTATTCCGCAATTTGAAGGCTTTGTGATAATAGTGCTATGTTGGTATACATGTTAGGTGTTGTTCCATTTGTGCAGGATTGCGACGTACATATGGATGGTTGTACACTTGATTGTGCAATGTATTGTGTACCAAACGTGTGTTATGTTGGTTGTGTGTCGTTGATTGATGATAGTTTTGTTGAGAGTATTGAGATTGTGTTATGTGCGTATGATGTACGATTTTTGTCCAATCGTGCGGGTCTGACGAGGCCTACGATGATTCATGGCACAGGTCCATTGAGTCAGGACACAGTACGTCCAACCGTGCGGGTTCGACGGAACCTACGGTGACACGTGACACAGGTTCACGGGGTCGGGACTGTTTGTTGTGATTGTTGTGTTTGCTCAATCCGTGTGGGTTGTTGAACCTATGGAGACTCGTGGCAAGCGATCACGGAGTCGTGAGCATGACTGATTGTTGTGATTGTGGTGATTGGTTCAGTCCGTGCGGGTTGTTGAACCTACGGAGACACGAGACAGGGCATCACGGTGTCACGAATCATGTTTTGTAAATCAAACTTTTTGTAAGAAAGTTTTAAGAAAAGAATGTTGGGCCGAGCCCCATGAGATTTATGGAAATGTTTTCGTACTGTAAATTGTTGAAATACAATTTTGAGATTTGGGTTAAGACCCTAAGATTTTCGAAAGGTTTTGAAATTCTAAAAATTCCCGAGATGATAATCTTATTTTCGAATGCTTCATAGCTTATATTTTCATGTGAAAACCTCCCGGGGATATTTTGATACTTGATTGCTATATTTGTTTCACGATTATTACTTGCTTGTTATATTTCGTATGATTTGATACTTGCACTAGTAAAACTGTGGAGTCTTACTAACCCCCGAGTAATCGGGGGGTGGATGTCTGTTTTGCGTCCAGGTACATGCAGATTTAAGGAGCAGTCACAGGATTGGCACAAGAGAATGACGAGCTGCGATACTAATCAAGAGTCGAGAGTTGATAGAGTTTGGTTGTATTATTATTATAGTTGATTTAGTCTTCCGCTGTATTGTGTTTCGACCCCTGTGTGGGTAATGTTGTTAGTCAGTTCTGTTGATAGAGTTGTGTGACCTCATCGGTCCGTGTGTTTTTGTGTAAGTGACCTTAACGGTCTGTATTATTATATTGTTTGACCCTGGCCGGGCAAGCATTTGGTTTTTTATGGATGTTTAGCCTAGTAGATCCTTGTGGAAAGGGTCTACGGCGTGTAATATTCCCATACGGTTTTGGGGGTGTTACACCAATCTCGTATAGCCTCCGTCTTTTGAGGGTCGACACGAACTCCGTCTCATGAAATTACATGCCCGAGAAACGTCACTTTGGACATCCAGAACTCACATTTGGAAAACTTCCGAAAAAATTGCTCTCGTCTCAACACGTCGAGCACTTGATGAAGGTGAAACTCGTGCTCCTCCCGGTCACGAGAATAAATTAAAATGTCATCAATAAAGACAACCACGAACTGATCCAAATAGTCGATGAAAACCCGATTCATTAACTCCATGAATACCGCATGTGCATTAGTTAACCCAAACGGAATTACCACAAACTCATAATGACCATAGCGTGTTCGGAACGCCGTCCTTGCGATATCCGACTCTCGAATTCGCAACTGATGATATCCAGATCTTAAGTCGATCTTGGAAAATACTGAAGCTCCCTGAAGTTGATCTAAGAGATCATCAATACGGGGTAGAGGATACTTATTCTTGATCGTCACCCGGTTCAATTCCCGGTAATCAATACACAAGCGGAACGAACCATCCTTCTTCTTGACAAACAGCACTGGTGCTCCCTACGGTGATGCACTCGGTCGGATATAACCCTTCTCGGTCAAAACCTCTAATTGATTCTTCAATTTCTGCATTTCGGTCGGGGCCATCCGGTACGGTGCCTTCGATATTGGGGATGTACCAGGCTCCAACTCAATCGTGAATTCCACATCTCTCTGTGGAGGCAAACCAGGTAACCCGTCTGGAAAGACATCGGCATAATCTGTCACTACCGGAATATCCTCCAACATTACTGATGGTTTCTCAGTTTTGGTCATATAGCACCAATAACCGACACATCCCTGATTGAGTAATTTCACTTCTTTCATCAAGTTAATGACTCTACCAGAACAGCTGGGATTACCTCCCTGAAATACACATTCGACCCCATCATCTGAAATGATAGTGACCATACGCTTACGGACACTAATGACGCCATCGTGACGGTCCATCCAATCAATACCCAGAAAGATTTCGTCTCTCGGTAAATCTACCACGATTAGGTCTGCTAACCAATCACGGCCATGAAGCTGAATCGGACAATCCTTAATCTCACAATTCCCAATAATTCTTCTACCATCACGTAGACCAATGACATAAGGCTCATAACTAGTAGCACTACCCAGACGTAGTCTACTCAAACATGACTCGTAAATGAATGAATGCGATGCACCAGTATTAAAAAGGGTACACACAGGTTGAGATAGAATATCGAGTGTACCTGAGATCATTCGGGCCTCTGGATCGTCGGTCTTCTTCATCTCATAAATTCGGGGCTTGCCGGCCCCTGAACCGGACGCTCCCGTCTGATAGCTTTTGGCTCCACCTTTATTAGCTCCTGTCGTCTTGAACGACGCTGACTGAGTGGCCTGATTTTGTACTGCTGAATGCCTCGGGGCCTGAGATGACGCCGGAGTAGGTTTAGAGTCCCTTCGGCAAAAACGGGCCTTATGCCCAGCAATCCCACAGTTGTGGCACGTGACAGTCTACCTCAGACACTTGGTGCTGAAATGACCCTCTTCTTCACAGTTGAAACAGGTGATGGCCGAACTGGCCGCTCGTGACTGAGATTCCGCCGTAGCGTCAGAAGACATCACCGGTCGGTCGTGTCTGTCTAGAGGAATCTCGTAATGACCATGCTTACTGACGTACGAGTCGATCACCAGACCCTTTTCCGGGTCACGAGTATTCTTCTTTTTCTTCTCCTCCTCGACTATATTTTTCCCCTTCACCTTCTCCCTCTCTATCTCCTCGTACAATTTCATCTTGGAAACCCGACAACTCCGCCAACACATGTTGTCTGGCCAAGACTCGTAGACGTACGTCTCCTCAGGGCTAATCAATCGAATGGGAACTCGGACTCCCATCTCATCGACCTTCGGAATAGTCAGAACCATCGGAGGCATGAATAGACTCGGCGGCGGACCGTGGGGCACCACTGACGAGGAACTCCGTATATCCTCTGATATAGGAGGGCTGGACGTGGGTCAATGGATGGGAGGAATACGAGTCTCCATCTACGAGGGGGTTGACCGTGGTGTCTGAAAGGATAAACACCACGCTAGTGCAGCGGGCTAATCGTTCGACCACTGCATATGAACGGATGACCGTCTCGCTTCGACAGTGGTCATCTGTCGCCCTCACAAAATCGTCAGTGTTCATTCCGGTAGCTTCTAGTATCTGGCGGGCACGAACGCTACTCTGAGATATGTACTGAGTAGCGTGATCCGCCCTACTAGAGGCTGCCGAACTCCCCCCGAATCGGGAGTGGTCGACTTTGTCGACTTCTTCCCCAAGGCTCTCTTTATTCTCTCCATCTTCAAATAATGCGCATACAACAAAATTAAAGAAACATACAGATATTCAAAATTTGACAGAGTTTCCATAGTAAATTAAACAATCACACAACAGTAATTATCAATGCCATACCACGTTAATTTTTCGATTAATGCCGGCTATATAATCCCTTCCTCCTCAAACAAATTCATCAAATATTTCATCAATTCACAACTCATCAAACAATTTACCTAATTCATCACACAATTCATCATACTTCATCCAATTTACAAATTCATCAAATATTTCATCAATTCACAACTAACAATTGATGAAAACTAAACTAAACACAAAATAAGGAAAAATACTAAATTCATCAAATAATCTAAACATTCATCAAACAAATACAATAAATTCATCAAACAAATGAAAAGTAATAAAACACAAAATTCTAAAAACTAAATAAAACCTAACCTAATAAACTAAAAATACAAAAACTACATAAAAAACAACCTAATTACAGATAAAATTATACACTAAGAATGCACAAAAAAGGGTTACCTGTGCGGCGGTCGGGCGGCGAGCGGACGATTGGGCGGCGGGCGGGCGGGCGGGAGGCGGTCGGACGGCGGGCGGGTGACGGGGGTCGGGGTATGGTGTCTTAAATCGCAGGTGGGGGGGAAGAAAAAGGAGAAAAGAAAGAAGAAAGAAAAGAAGAAGGTATATATATTTGGAGGTTTAACCGACGACAAGATCTAAGTCGTTGGTTAAACTCCAATTTTTTTTCCAAATCGCAGTCCCAGATCCAGACTGCGTGACAGCGCCCCCTCTAAATCATCCAGACCGTGGTCCCAGCCCTCCAGACTGCGTTCCAACCCCCCTGTGTGCTGAAAATATATTTAGAGGTTTAACCGACGACAAGATCTAAGTCGTCGGCTAAACCCCAATTTTTTATTCGGGACCGCGATACCAAATCCAGACCGTGTGACAGCGCCTCCCCAAAATCATCCAGACCGCGGTCCATCCCTCCAGACCGCGGTCCAACCCCCCTGTGTGCAGAAAATGCGATTTTTGACGGGTATATATAGGGAAACCCTATACCCAACTTCTCCCAAAAGCAATTCGTATACTTGCGAGTTTTAGTTTATTCATCATTATTATTATTACTATTTTTTTGTTTCCAAAAAATCAAAAACAATCATTATATATAACGTATGAAAATAAACATCTAATAAATTTATGGATCATAGTCTGAGTCATCACTACAGTCTGTCTCATTATTTTGAGTTGATATCCGAAAACATATGCCTCAAGTCGTCCACATTACCGTCATCAGAATTTCCAAGTAATTCATCTGTATCAACGTCAACGTACCCGCGAGCATCACCACGGAGTCGGACGACTCGGCCTTCATGAACATTATTCATCGTAGTTGTCGTTGATGGTGGAATATTTGCTGCATTTGGCTCTTGATAAGCATCATCGTCATCAGTACCTGTTGTTTCTCCCATATAAATATTCCTCGTTGTCACAACGTTCACTATCTCCAATGTGCCTTTCTTCACCAAGTCGTCCAAATAATACACTGACTTTGCTGATGATGTAAATACAAAGGATTACTTTCATACCATGTAGTGGAAGTGTCAATGGATAACAGACCGTAGTCGTCTTGCATATCAGTTCGAAGATTGGTGTCGTACTATCAACACTTAAAAAAGTAAATTGTCATGCCTTCCCCGTAAATTAGTTCTACCACTTCCATAAGAACAACGTAATATCCACCATCTACCATAACCCCAAAATTTTGACATCTTCTTTTTTGGTCTCTCTCAAGGCATACGAATGTGACACCGTTGACTTTGGCTATCGAATAAATTCTTGATATAACCGGCTTCATAGAAGGAAGCATAAGTTCACGCGACCAGTTAGGGTGTCTTGTATATGGGTCATCTGTGGTAAAAAAACTTTTTATGTAAAAAAATATCTCAAGTCTAAAATCAATAGCAAATGAATGTATACGTACCCACTCTCCAAAATAGTCGGCAAAAGTGTCATTGTGGAATCTAGTGTCACCTCGCACCATATCGCATGACAATTGGATGTCTTTCGAGTACTGAACTTCTGGACAATTGAGCAATATCCACCAATGTGCAATTCGTGACTCGTACGGGTCTAATTGTCTTCCTGACAACCTCCAATAGACGTCAACCTCAGTAGAGATGATAGAAAGATTGAATTGTCTTTCATCTACTGGAATAGAGCGGTAAGGGGGCTCAAAGGCGCCCAAATACAACTTGATATACGTAAGACACTCCGACGTAAGGTATGATTCTGCAATGCATCCTTCCGTTGCAGACTTATTGGCCATGGAGTCTTTGTAATCACCGAGTTGCCTGTAATATTGTCATTATGTTAGAAATAATATTTAATTTGACAATATTTTATATATTTATATATATAATACAAAATTATGTTACCTTTCAACCGGGTACATCCACGTGTAGTGCATTGGACCAGTGAGTAATAACTACCGGGGAAAGTGGATCATGATGTGAGGCATGAGGTCAAAAAAGTTTGGAGGAAATATTCGCTCAAACTTGCAGAAGATATAGATGATCTCATCTTGCATTTGACGCAAATCAGATCTCTTCACTTCTCTCGTACATAATTTCTGTAAAAATCTTGACAATGCAACACAGGGCTCGACCACCTGTTTTGGTAAGTACGGTCGAATAAATACCGGAAATAGGCGTTGGAGTAGGATATGACAATCATGACTCTTCAAACCAGTTAACATGTTCTCCTTGAAATTAACGCATCTTCCTATATTTCCAGCATTCCCGGTAGGATACCTATCAGTCTTTATCCATCAAAATATCTCAGTTTTCTGCTCGGCAGTGATGGTGTAAGCTGTCTTAGGCATTTTTTGTTTTCCCTTGACAATCTTCAACCACAAATATTTTCTTATGCTCATTTCTTCCAAACCTTTGCGTGCTTTTGGTCCGTCTTTGGTCTTTCCCTCCCAACCTAAGATTGTCTCAACCACACTTTCGCAAACATTCTTTTCAATGTGCATGATATCCAAGAAGTTCCTTATCAGTAACTTGCACCAGTAAGGCAATTCCCAAAATATACTTTTGTGCAACCAATACTTATACCTGTCGGGCCTTTCAGGGGTTGCTGCAATCACATCAGGATGGTTGCTAAGCTGACCAAAATCGTACTAATTAAGAATCGATAGTATTTCATCACCTGTCCACTGTCGTGGTGGCTCGCCCATTTCTACAGTGCCATCAAATGTTGCAGCATCCATACGCCACTCATGTTCCCTCTCAAGCCATATCCGATGACGCATTCAGATAACTTTCCTACAGTGGTACCTAGCACAATCTGCATTCAAACACACTGTACAACCTCTATATCCGCTAATAACAGATCCAGACAGCATTCCATATGCAGGAAAATCACTAATAGTGCCGATACACATGGCGTGCAAGTAGAACGTCTCGAACGAATAACTGTCGTACGTGGGATGACCTTACTCCCACAACAATTTCAGATCCTCTATCAAAGGTCTCATATACACATCGATACACTTTTCCGGATATCCCGGCCCTAGGACTAACAAGGTCAACATATTATACTCCTCCTGCATGCACATCCACGGAGGAAGATTGTAAGGAATCACTACAACAGGCCATATGATATATGAAAGACTCATGTTACCAAAAGGGTTGAAACCATCAGATGCAAACCGAGCCTCACATTTCGGATATCTGAAGAAAAATTCGGATACTCCCTATCTATATGCTTCCACGCCTCTCCATCCGAAGGGTGTATCATAGTATCCCTGTCATGAGTGAGAGGTTCGGTGTGCCATCTCATTGCTTTTGCCGTGTGCTGTTCCAACCTGTCCTTCAGTAGAAAATACCAAAGTACCTTCACCGGTTTCTCTTTTCCAGAAGGAGTGATCCTATATCTCTCTGTATCACATACAGGACATGTCGTGAGGTCTTCATTAGGATGCCCCCAGAATAGAACACAATCATACATGCAGACGTGGATCTTAATATAGGAAAGACCAAGATCTTTCAAAATTCGTCTCATTTTGGTATATGTGTTAGGAAGACGATGACCCTCTGGAAGCATATTACTCGTAAGCTCCAAGTAATCATCCACAAACTTGATGGATGATCTGTTCTCCACCTGTAATCTCATCGTTTCCATGACACAATCAAGAACAATCATGTTACACCCCGGGTACAGAGAGGTCTGTTGGAGTTGAATTAGCTTGTTGTACCTGTCAAGCCCAGCAGTATTGCAAGGCATCGGTCTACGGGGTCGTGGGATTGGCTCAGTTGGTACAGACGTATCGAAATAACGAAACACATCATCAATCAACCTCCTCTTCGGATCGGTGAACCCATCGTTACCACTGAATTGTCCGTGATCATACGGAATAACAGTGTTCGGTGCTTCACCGTGGTATATCCAACATATATATTTATTCAAAAAACCATTCTTCTTTAGGTGCTCCCAGACCGCATCAAATGGAAAACGATACATATCACTGCGACATATACATTTATTACACAGACAGTAGTGCAACGTATTACCACTGTCATGCTATTTTACAAATCTCATAAACTGCTTCATCCCATCTATTACTCTTGGATCTCACAAACAATTAATATAACGTCTGCAACTAATATTATAATTGAATCTCAAGACACCCCAAAAGTTCCTTATATCCTTAAATTCATTAAGACACTTTTTTCTTAATCTATTCGATACACCTCAATGTATATGAATCATAATGATTATCATCACAAAAATTAAGGGCTATACATAAAAGCTTTCGAATCTACAACATGAATAATACAAAGTTTCGAAATCGTAATAAAAAATACAATATAATACCTTAATCGAATTAGTGATTATAGCAACCGGTAGAAACCTTCATCACTCCTGCTAGCACAACTCAAAGTAGCAACACAAACTCAAAAAATACACAAAATCAAGGTTTTTTTCGCCTGAAAATCACTGAGGACGATATATAATTTTAAATTGGAGGTTTAGCCGACAACTTGATCGGGTCGTCGGCTAAACCATTCCCAAAGTCGTCGGCTAAAGTGTTAAATTTTAGCCGATGGCTACGTTGTAGTTTAGCCGACGATATTGACAAAAGTCGTCGGCTAAAGTCCAAAGTTTAGCCGACGACACTTAAAAATCATCGGCCGTTTTTTTAAGTGTCGTCGGCTAAAGTCCCAATTTTGGTAGTGTGGTTGAAAAAGCCATCGATGAATCCGGGATCCAGGAAATTTCCCGCATGATCGGAAAGGAAGGAGGCCGATCATTATATTATTTACGATGCTAACGCAATTAAAGAATAAATGTACAAATACTTTTATTTGATCATTGCATCATTTACTACACTACAACAATCATATATATATATATATATATTTGATGATTAGATCATTTGTCATTACAACTATCTAAAAAAATTTAAAATAATATTATACATTCATACGACATAATAAAAAGCAACCTCGAAGTCCCATAAAAAATATTAAATTGCATTACTAATGAGCATGTAGATGTAATATAATTTAAAAATTATAATTACACCTGACCTAAAAAAATTGGGCCATGCAGGCAACCTTCAAGTTTGGCCTCTATGGGCGGAGCAAAAATGGGTTGGCCCAAAAATGATCCTCTTTTTCGACTATAAAAGTGGAGCCCAATGTCTGCTTAAAAATGGGCGAGTTATTCCGAAGATGAGCTTGGGCCTATTTTGTCAAGTCTAATAAATACATAAATATTAATGGTGTCGATCTTAAGATGTGGGTGATCATAAACTTTTATTTGAAAAATTTTACAAATATTATGAGAGAAAATATGTTTAATAGTTTTTTTGGAAAAGAGGCCGAACCAAAACCTGAGTGAAGACGCTTTGATTTCGATCGATTAGTAGATGAATAATATGTTCCAGGTCCTCCCTCTAATTTTAGATGGAAGATTCAAGCAGACATCCAGATTTGTCAGCTTCTATAGTTGATGATGATACATATGAAATATTTGATTATTGGAGAATGTTGGTGGTGGCATTACTTATGAAACAAAGTTGACTACCGTACTATAAAATTTTATAAGAATTGCTATTATGTCAAGTGCACAGACTAAATTACCATGTACTTGCATACGTTGGCGGTGACGAATCCCCATACCATAATTTATTACGTGGTTGATGCTAATACTAAAAATTCAAATACATATTTTATACTTTGGGAGCTTCGATAATTGAATTTCGTTATGCTAGACCAATCATTATTTTTTATTGGATATACATGAAGGGCAAGTATCGAGGAATACTAGTATTGTTGTTACTCTATAGAAAATGCTATATAAGAAGTACTCCAACTGCCACATCACGGGTTATATTATTACTATATCCAGGAGAATTTGGCTAAGTATGATCAAAAACTGATGACAATTTTCAGTGCTACAACTTACAACTATCATATCGATGATCATTTTAACTCTTCACATTATGGTCAGTGTTGTTGCCCGAAATATTTATCCGAAGATGAAATACTGCTGGAATGGACGGACAACAAACAAGGTTGTGGGAGCACTTCCGAGAGAAGATAAATAACACAAGATTTACCGGGTTTGTTAGGCCCGGGCTTGAATGCTCTCGCGAGATGTTATTAATACAAATATTCGTGGATACAAGTATTAATGTGAGAATCTAAGTACAATGAGTGTAAAAAGATCCTGTTATCCAGCTCTTGAGCGAAGCTTTGGTGTTCTTGCTCTCGGCCGATCGTCTTCTGTGTGAGAGAGGCTAAGAGAGAAGAATGAACCGAGAGATAGCTGTTGCCAAGAGTAGAAAAGCCAAGTTGTGTGTATTGCTTGGAGAGATGGACTTCAGAGAGTGAAAATCTCGTGGGGTGCTGAAGACTTTTCCAAGTGCATGGAGCCTTCTATTTATAGGGGCTCAGAAGCCTTGTTTCCTGGCGGGCGATCGCCTCTCGTTCAATATAATAATGGGGCGATCGTCTTTAAGTCACATGGGCTGTCTGCCTAACGTCCAAGGCTGTTGCTGGCAGCTAGCTGCGCGGTCCAATGAGGAGCCAGCACGCGTCCGGAGTTGCTGTCACGGGCGGTCCTACTGACACCTTTCGGCGGGCCTTTCGGCTGGTGGGAAGATGCTGACAGGCTGTGGTCAACGATCTGTGAAATGCGGATCTTGTCCCGGCACTGCACGTGGGTTCTGTCCTGGGCTTCGCCTTTGCCGACTGGATGATCATCGGCTTCGAGCGGCATGAGGCGGTCGGCATTGGTCGGTCACCAAGGGTCGATCGGCAAGTGCCGAGAGATGATCGTCTGCTAGTCGGCCTCCAGGAGTCGATCGGCAAGTGTCGAGAGATGATCGTCTGCTAGTCGGCCACCAGGAGTCGATCGCCAATTACCGAGAGACGATCGTCTTAGATGTCGATCGCTCGGCACAGGGACTTGTCCTGGGACCTTTGGCTCGCCGATCTGCCTTGACTGCTCGGCTATGGCTAGGTCGCCTGGTCTCTGATCGGCAGTTCTACCTTGGCTGCTCGGCTGCGGCATGGTCGCCCGGTCTTTGAGACGATCGCCGGTCGAAGAGTATAATTCTTGACACAACAATTGCCCCCCAGCTTGCTCCGATGTTGAAGACATGGGGCGAGGTGGTTCTTGCTGGCAATCGTGTAGGATGAGGACGGGCGACCCGTTGAGCGGACTCTGGTTTCGGACTTGGGCGATCTGGTCGATTGGCTAGCTATCTTTCGGTCTTGTACCTGCAAAAAACAATATTGGCCGATCCCTCGTAGAAACTTGATTGTTTCGTCGCTGAGGAACCGTGCACAGTCGCGGAGTTCAATGGACCGACTCCATGACCGTGTCTTGTGCGCGAACGATATTGACTGTCTCGTGACTCATTTTATTGTGAGGGTCCTCTGTTAGGCTGCGCCTCGCCTCGTATTTAAATGAAGGGCGTGCGGTCTTGGTCTAGAGGAGTCCTTGCGCGGGGCGTCGTCGGATTAATCAACTCCACTTCCGCGGCTTATTAGCTCTGCTTCCACCTCGGCCCACCATGAAGATGGCGAACCTCGACGGTGTACGTTGAGACGGGGTAGTGACGCGTCGCATTGTCCGGGTTCACCATGTTAGATGATGAACCTTTGAGGGCGGGCGATCGTGTCCACTGATTAGTTTTGGAGGGCCCTGAGACTACGCCGACCTCGTATTTAGACGAAGGGCGGGCGATTTTGGCCCAAAGGGACCTTGCATGGCCGAAGCAGCCGGTTCCATCGACTACTAGGACCATGGCTTTATGATGTGTGGTGGAGGCGATCTCGTGCCTTAGTCCACCATGTTAGATGATGAACTGTCGATGGCGGACGAGTCCTCCAGTTTTGGTGATGTAGCTTGATGATGGCCATCGGGCTGGAAGACTGGTGATCGTCGTCCGGCTGCCGATCGCGTTATTCATAAGTTAATATCGGCGATCGGGCTGGCAGGTTGGAGATCGTCACTCGGGCGCCGATCGCGCTGCTCATAGGATAAGAAGAAACCTTTACCTGGCCAGAAAGTCTGCGGCCTTAGCTCGGAAGATCGCGTAGGTCGAGGGTTGGTCTTTCGTAAGATGCCTGAACATAGGCGAAAGACCATGGAATCCTCCTAGGACCGTGTAGAGGGCGATCTCATCGCTTATGGGTTCGCCGTGAGGATGATCTCGTCTACCCGGTCGATGTAGTCCGAGTCGGACTCTTCTTCCCCTTGCTTGATCCGCAACATGCGATGGGGACCTTCTGGCCGAGCGACCCTGGTGGCGAAGTACGCTGTGAAGTCGTTCGCCAGTTGGTTAAAGGAGTCGATCGACCGAGGCGGCAATGAGGTGTACCACCTGTGGGCAAGGTCGTCCAGCGTCAGCGGGAACATTCGGCACCTGGTCGCGTCTGATGCCCCACACCCGGTCATATAGATATTGAACTTGCTCAGGTGTGTTTCGGGGTCCGATCTCCCCTCGTACAAAGGTGTTTGCGGAGAAGCGAT
Organism: Orobanche coerulescens; assembly: GCA_033398695.1. Classification (NCBI taxonomy): domain Eukaryota; kingdom Viridiplantae; phylum Streptophyta; class Magnoliopsida; order Lamiales; family Orobanchaceae; genus Orobanche; species Orobanche coerulescens. The sequence goes on from CM065810.1 coordinate 6,231,118, forward strand.
CTTGTGCTGCACGGGGGCGAGCTCGATGTGGACCGCGAGCGGCTCGCTCGGCCCGACGATCTTGCTCTTGGCGCCTGCCCCGGATTCCATGAGCGCCTTCATGTCATCGAGCTGGCGCTGCATCGCGGCCATTGCTGTTGCATGGTCGCTCGCGGATCGGCTTTTGGAGCGGGAGTCGAGGCGATCGTGTACCGATCTCCTGACTCCGCTGCTGCCGACCTCGGCTATTTGGCGAGGGGGAGCCAGACGGCTGGGCTGCCTTCTGGGAGTCGGATAGGCCGAGCTCCTAGTGACGGAATCAAGCTCCGTCGTCTCGTGGCTGGGGCCGGACTGCCTCGGTCGCCAAGATGGGTCGCTGCCCAGGCGATCGAAAACGGAGGTGCCCCGGCTGGCGAGCGCCTCTTCTTGCGGATGGGAACCTCCTGGCGATCGTTCGGTCAGCAACGCCTTGAACTTCCGTTTGGTCATCTGGCGGATGGCCGAGGGGGTGATAGCGGGAGACGCGTCGAGAGCACTCTGTCGCTCCTGTAGGATGGCCATGGCCTCCTCGATCTGTCCTGCTGTTTGGAACTGATCGAGCGAGAGACGCGGGCCGTCCCCAGGGGCGGAATCGAGCGTCTCGGACCGCGGTGGCTACCCTCCGCCATCGGATGTGGCTCGGACTGAGACGGAGCGAGACGTCTGGCGGGCTGGCCAGCGGCTTTCTTCGATGCGGAGGCGGAAGACATGATTCTGAAAGCTTTCTCTGAAGAACAGTGAGTGTTTCTTCAGGTATATGCCCCGGAGAACACTGAGTGTTCTTCGAGACGGTAGGAATAAAATTGAGGGTTAGATGCCCTTCCTCTAGCGCCCAATTGTTGTTGCCTGAAATATTTATCCGAAGATGAAATACTACTGGAATGGACGGACAACAAACAAGGTTGCGGGAGCACTTCCGAGAGAAGATAAATAACACAAGATTTACCGGGTTTGTTAGGCCCGGGCTTGAATGCTCTCGCGAGATGTTATTAATACAAATATTCGTGGATACAAGTATTAATGTGAGAATCTAAGTACAATGAGTGTAAAAAGATCCTGTTATCCAGCTCTTGAGCGAAGCTTTGGTGTTCTTGCTCTCGGCCGATCGTCTTCTGTGTGAGAGAGGCTGAGAGAGAAGAATGAACCGAGAGATAGCTGTTGCCAAGAGTAGGAAAGCCAAGTTGTGTGTATTGCTTGGAGAGATGGACTTCAGAGAGTGAAAATCTCGTGGGGTGCTGAAGACTTTTCCAAGTGCAGGGAGCCTTCTATTTATAGGGGCTGAGGAGCCTTGTTTCCTGGCGGGCGATCGCCTCTCGTCCAATATAATAATGGGGCGATCGTCTTTAAGTCACATGGGTTGTCTGCCTAACGTCCAAGTATGTTGTCAACACTGCAGTCCAATGAGGAGCCAAAGACGCGTCCCGAGTTGCTTTATCACGGACGGTCCTACCGACACCTTTTTCGCGGCCTGCTTACCGGGTGGGAAGATGCTGACAGGCTGTGGTCAACGATCTGTGAAATGCGGATCTTGTCCCGGCACTGCACGTGGGTTCTGTCCTGGGCTTCGGCCTTTGCCGACTGGATGATCATCGGCTTCGAGCGGCATGAGGCGGTCGGCATTGGTCGGTCACCAAGGGTCGATCGGCAAGTGCCGAGAGATGATCGTCTGCTAGTCGGCCACCAGGAGTCGATCGGAAAGTGCCGAGAGATGATCGTCTGCTAGTCGGCCACCAGGAGTCGATCGCCAAGTACCGAGAGACGATCGTCTTAGATGTCGATTGCTCGGCACCGGGACTTGTCCTGGGACCTTCTACCGGGCCGACCGCCTTGATCGCCGGGCTATGGCTAGGTCGCCTGCCTCTCGGCTCAGCTTTACCTTGGCCGCTTTCGGTTGCACGGCCGCCTTGCCTCGAGACGATCACGGTCGAAGAGTATAATTCTTGACACAACAGTCAGCGTAACGCAAAAGACAAAAATGAATAGAAACAATTGTTAATCCACCAGAATCTCAAAGAACGATTCCACAATATACGAATACGTATAGTACAACATGTGAAAATAAAAAAAATTAACTTCGGATATTACAATCCCAATCTTTACCATTTTATCCTTTATTTCTTATTGTAGTACCATAGGCGGATCTATACATAACCTGGTGGTGCACGTGCACCACCATATTTTTTTTCTAAGACTTCATTCCTCGATAAAATTTAGTATTATCTTTCCCGTTATTTTATTTTGGCAATAGTTGAATTATCGAGGAGTTTAATTATTTTTTACTCTCGAAGTTTAATAGGTAAAGTCATATATACCTATTAAATATATTTTTTGATTTGACGTAATCTGTTTTGATCAAGGCGATATTAATTAAAGTGTTTAAAATTGTTTATTCAACCTTGAAGTATTTCGCAAACACTTGCTTCTTTTGAAGAATATTCATGTAATATGATGAAAAAAATTAAGATGCACCCTTAATACAAAACTAGCTGAAGGGTTTCAGTTAACCAAATATTAGAAATTACTTTTGAAAGAAATGTTGATTTTGCCCGTAGCAACTGCAAGTGTTGAACGAGTCTTCTCAGCTATGAAGTATGTGAAGAGTGAGTTATGTAGTAAGATGGGTGATCAATGGTTAAATAATCGTCTTGTAACATTTATAGAAAAATATGTACTTAAAACTATTAGTAACGATGTTATTTTAGCACATTTTAAGGAAATGGTAAGTAAATGTAGGCGATTTTCTTTGTAAATGTACGGATCTTTTTTTTTTCCCACACACGCACACGAGGGGGATCGTCCCCTGTCCTGAGTACCCCCCAAGAGGCTCGACCTCACCCCGATCTAGAGGTAAGTTTTCCAGCATGACATGTTCGCCTCATTGTCCCCCGTTTTTTTATTACTGACTTTCTTTATGTATTATTTGTTATCTTTAATGTAATTTTAATATATATTTTATCGTTCGATATTGTTTTTTGTGGGACGGTCGGTGCACAAGTGGTTTTTCGATCCTGGATCCACCTATATGTAGCACTCTATTTGTTTCAATAATCGAGTACTATATGATGCTTGTTACTTTAAGTACTTGGGTTTAATTTTTGTTTGGGTCTCGCTTAATGTATTTGGATATTGCCATTGGGTATTGATTTGAATTGAGTTCTTTATTGCTATTTCTAGTGTGGAACATGACGATATTTTCTATCAAGTTACGTAAAAGTGAATGTATAGCCTTGTGAGTCACGAGGTAGTCACAACACTCCAATATACTTCCAATATCTTTTGGTGTTACACATATAACCATGGGTTAAAGTTAGTTGTTACTAATTTCACTATTTGTATCGCCTAAAACTTTACATTATATCCCATTATTATGTTCTTTTAATCTCAATAAACTCTCTTCAAAAAATCATAATTATATAATTTAAATTTTCACCACATATTTACTATCAATATAATTTTATCTTTTAATATTCGCCACATACTTCCCATTACTGCTTCCAACCTTACTAACATCAGAATTGTACTCCCTCTGTCCCATAAGAATGTGCTCAATTTGTCATTTTCGTCCGTCCCTCAAGAGCGTACTCATTCCATTTTTAGAAAATATATTTTATATTTTTACTTCATCTTTTCAATTTATATACAACAATACCAAGGATGGATCACACCTTTTATCCTTTAATCAATCAACAACAGTAATTAACATACTCTTACAACAAAAAGTGTGACATTTTCTTCACTCAAAACTATCACTACCCAATTTTATTAAAACTCGTGTCCATAAAGAGTGAGCACACTCTTATAGGACTGATGGAGTACTTTGTACGGGATGTAACCCCTATGCCACATAATGGTTGTAGACCTCCAAAAAAATGACGTATCTAGAAATAAATAATAAATAAATTTCAAAAAAAAAGGGAAGAGAAATAAATAATTTAATCAAATACAAATAATAATATATATATATATATAGTATATAATACAAATAATATATACTCGGTATCGTACCATGATTAAAAAAAGTAATAATCAAAACATTTTAGAATTCGTAAAAGTCCGTGAGTACTGCACACTTCACGTGGCGAGTCTAGTTTATCATGCGTATCAGTACCAAAATAAAATACTTAAAAATTACAAATACTATAACTAATCCACACCAATAAATAAAAAGAGGTGGGAATAGTTTAGTCTTTCACTTTTATATATAATATTATTTTTTTGTCTTAAATTTAACAATAATTCTTTTGATACTTAAATTATCGGAATTGATTTTGAATGTATTCATGTCATATATTGTACTTTCGAATAACAAAATTTCGAGTCAACTTAAAAAAATATACGATATCAGTTTTCGGATAACACAAACTAGACCGTCGAGTAAGAATTACGGGTTACTCGATCGTAAAAGAGTTACTCAATAGGCGTAACTAGAACATCGAGTTACCCAAATTACGATTACGGGTTACTCGGTTATGAATTCGAGCTACCGAAGAAGTGATATGGGTTACTCGAATAAAAGTGAGTTACTCGAATGCGGCGATCGTGTCACTCGACGGGGCAATCGTGTTACTCGATAGCGGCATTCGTGTTACTCGATCGGGGCATTCGTGTTATCCGGATGATAACCTTCCTCAATATTATATATTTTTTAAGTTGACTCGAAATTTTGTTATTCGAAAGTACAATATATGACACGAATGCATTCAAGTAAATGTCAATTTCGATAATTGAATATGAAAAGAATTGATATTAAACTTAAGACAAAAAAAAATAATAAAATATATAAAAAAACAGCTCCAAATTTTTTCTCATAAAAACATGCTCCATTCGATGCCTATTACTCTCTCTCTCTCTCTCTACCTAGTCCCTATATACATTCAACTGAATATTATACTTGGTATTTGTTCAGTTGGATATTCCGTCATCTAGATATATGGTTATGGAGTAACATATACTCAATGCACAGTAACTTTTTTTCATTATTAAACTATGACCATTTTTTTAAAATATCACATTTATATTTATTATATTTATTTTTATAATATTATTTTTAATATTTAATGATATAATTAAAATATTATTTATAATAAAAGTTAATCTTAAAAACGAGAACGACAAAAAAAAAAAAAAAAAAAATTCAAAACAATAATAAGAATTGAGACATTTATTTGTAGACGTGCCCACACGACCCAAACTCGGATCCACCACCCTTGGGTCGTCCCATCTCGGACTCACGTTACCCGACGAGAACCCAAACTATAGGTACACATGGGTATGGTCGGGGTTCATGTCTTGATTTTTTGGACCTGTATTGGGTCAGACCCGTGCGTCATTTCAAACTTCAATCTTTTATTATTATTTCGATCGTTGGAACTCAATGGGTCGGACCCGGATTCGAGGAGTCCAACGACTAATTTTCAAATAAATAAAATAATAATTTGAACCTATCAATATTTCACCATCTCCCGCATTTCTCACACCTTTCTCACTCAAGAAGGCATCATTCAAGGGGAGTCTAGTCAAATGAGTAAAACCGACGATCAAGATAACGATGACAACGACTTTGACTAAAAGTAAGTAAAAGAACTACGCAGGACTTTGATTTTTCACGAGAATACGTATACATTTATTTTTAGTGCATACTTAAATAAAATACAAGCCCATTTTTTATTTTAATTTTATTTTGTTCATTAATTTATTTCTGTGCATAAAATAGTAAAATAAAACGTTAAAAGTACATTAAAAAATCACGAATCGACACGCTACCTGTCGGTCCAACCCAAACACGGATTCGTGATGATCCAAACTCAGTAGATTTTATATGGAGTACTAGGGTCCGACTTTAAATCTGATTGATTCGTAAACGACTGATAAGATCTGATCGCGAAACCAGACCCGAATTTGACCAACTCTATTAATTTGCATCTAGACATTAATCTTATATATATAAAGATTGAGTCCTTAAATTTATTGTGGAGTTTTAATGACTCCAATTTTTATTAATGTGGAGTCTTAAAGTTTGCACATGAATATGAAGTGTTGCTGCAACTGAATGTAACCATTAAGATGACTATGAAGTGTTGCTGCAGTATCGAATTTATTCCTCTTAATAATAAATAGTACTTTTATTATGATATATGTATTTAAAGGGGTCTATACATATCAACATTTTATGCATTCTAATGTATAAATAGACCACTTTCATTTGGGTTACCACGCCACACCACTCAACCCCACCAATGTCGGCATCATATTCAGCCGCCACAACAACACATCGCCAAAACAAACAAGCACCTACCTTAGACCTTTTAAAAGATCTTGAAGTCGCAACCCATAACAAAAATCTGTGAAACGAAGAGGAATGCTGAGATAAATTAATACGGTTGTGTTTGTGGGTTATTCGTGGTGTAGAAGAACAAAGAAAAGGGTTTGGTGTTCGGATAACATAAGAGGAAGAAGGAAGTGAAATTTTTGTGTTTGAGATTGAAGGACAAAGGAACGAATTTTTTCTTATCTAGATCTGCATTTTAGGTAAGAAGGGAGAAGATTGGTTTGTGTTTGTGATTGCGTGCGTTGGTGATAGTGTGTTTAGGTTACACAAATTTAGGGAAGTGTAGTTATATAAAAAGTGAATTAGGGGTTGTTGGATAATTGTTGGACTAATCCAAAACATCCGAATTTTACTTGGGCCTAATTAACATTTGCGAATTTTTGTGTTTAGACAATTGATTATGGGCCTTGGTCACTGAATTTTTCGGATAAAGATATATGTTGGTTTGTATATATAAGTATATTTTATGGTGTTTTATAAAAACACCAAAAGTATTGTTAAGTAGTTTGTATATATTTACTGATGTAGAAGAATATAATAATTTTGGAATGAAATGTGACGAGTTATTATTTTCTCGACATGTTATGCAATTATATGAAACATCTTCCTTTAAGTTTATTATCTTTCACTCTTATTTCGCAAGTTCTATAAGGTTGAATATAAAAATAGTTATAGAAAACTCCTCATGATAAATTGTAGTTGTAGTTGGTACTGATTATCTTTTAATACGCCCTTTTGAGAGCATGGTCATAGTGTCACTTTTATGTTGACAACCTTCGTATATAACTATTGATTTGATTACGGAGTCATTATATAATACTCCTGCCTAAGTTTTTTTGATCATGTTTATTTGTAGAATTATCGAATAGAAAAATGGCATGTTATATTTTTGAAAGGAGAATAAGTTTATTGTGGTCTCTCTTTTTTAGTGTCAAAGCATAAAAGTAACAAGTTATATATCTCCATTCATAAAACTATAAGTTTTTGATACCAAAATGTGTTAAAAGACTTTATTACCCTTAAAATCTACCACTAAAAGATAAAAAAACATAAAAAAAAGGATTATTAAAAGGAAACAACAATAAAAAAACGGTCTCACAACTCAATATTTTCCTCTGCAAAAAACCTCTCCTCATCTCTCTGTAAAAAAACTCTCCCGTCGTGAAACCCTTCGCCGGCCAGAAAATGTCGAACTCCGACTACCACGGAGAATCTGAAGACGTCAGAAGTTCCGCTAGTGACACTCCATCTGAAGAGGAATTCGTCAATGAGTCGCCGGTTAGTGTATTTTCATTCACACACGATCGTGCCACGACGGTTGTTCATCGTCCCACGATGGTTACACACGACGGTCGTCGATCGTGTGTGCCGTCGTGTGCTAGAAGACCAAAGGCTCCTGCCTTTCACACGATCGCAGGCACACGTCGTGTGAACCGTCGTGTGGCACACGATGGTCTTCACACGACGGGCATCGATCGTGTGCCTGCGATCGTGTGCAAGGCAGAATTTTTTTTTTCGTTCTCTTATGCATTCTATCATATTCTTATGAGTTGTATGTCTATATTGCAGACCGGTTGCGTATGGAAGAGACCTACATTGCGTTTTGTTACACGTCAAGTGAATCTTTACATACGGGAGGCGGTATTTAAAGAGATCATTGAGACACTAAGTAGTATGGGCCACAATTCCGCAGTTGCTGATCGAGCTATCGAGAGCTTGACCGAGGGGGTCCTGGGGAGCTTGATTAAAGTTAGGAGGAATGGGAGTTCAAATACTGTCCTACATCACTTGATTGCCCGTCAATTGGAGGGTGATCAAATCCCCCCGGATGAGTCGTGGTTCCAGGTTTGCGGGAGGACCATTCGTTTTACGGCCCGTGATTTTGCCATGATCACTGGACTCCATTTTGGAAACTCTACCTTCCATCCCCAGGACGACCATCTCCTTCCATCTGACGGTATTTTCCACAGAATACTCCATGGCAAAAATATTAAGGTTAGTATTCTGCGGAAGAGGTTCAATGCTCGAGATTTTGGTAGAGACATAAAAGATTATGTGAAGGTTGCCAATTTGCTTATATATTACTACTTTATCCTATGCCGTGACGACATGATGGTCGAGACTGGGCATGGGCATTAGTTGAGGATTTCGAGCAGTGGGATATGTTTCCTTGGGGTTCTTATGCCTTTGGGATGTTATCTTACTACATAGGCAACGTTGCCATGAGGGAGGGACAAGAGCACAAGGACTATCACTTCTATGGTTCTGTTTGGGCTTTACAGATATGGTCGTATGAGATGATTCCTTCATTGGGAGCATTGTGTGGTATTCGAGATAAATCTGTCCAAGTCCCCCGGTGTTTGATGTGGACTACGAGGAAGATGTTTTGTGATTTCACTCATTTCTTCGACGATAAGGTACATAAATTTGTAAACGTATTTCCTCCTGACTTCATCTCTTAAACGTTATGTGATTGCCCATCTAATGGTATGCTTTAATGACTAATTTTGCAGCACAGAGTACTTCCCTCTTTACCGCATTTGGAGGAGGATGAGGCTGAGTATTACTACCTGAGCTTTGAGAATGGCTTGCCATATGACGTTAAGTTTATTAAGCCTGTAAGAATAGCTGTGAAGAATAAGGAGGATGAGCCTGCGCCGATCCCGAGGAAGAAAGTTATGGATAGGTTGAAGAAGGCTGCTGGAAAATTGATTACATATGAGTCGGCACATAAAGTGTCGAAGCGACGCCGGCAGAGTACCCCACCAGTAGATGGTGCAGAGACATCGGGCCGGGAGAGGCAGCCAGAGAGGGTGTGTTGTGTCCACGGACTTCCTTGTCCGGACCACACCCAGGACACGAGCAGGGATGAGTACTTCGATCGCCGTTTGAAGGCGATCTTGTACGACGATTCTGAGTCCGGATTTATTGCTCGAGTTTCTCGCCGGGTGCTTTCTGGGATCGTGGATTTCTTCGGACCTATGCATAGACGTTCTAGGAGCCCGGTGCACTACTCAGCTGGGAGCCATGATAGGCCTCGTCATTCTGCATCTGTTAGCAGCGCCCAGCGGAGGATTCCTGACCCTCCACGTCACTCAGTCTCTGGCGCAGCCCACAGTCACCATTCTCAGCGTCAGCCTAGTCATCATTCTCAGCGTCAGCCGAGTCACCATTCTCAGCGTCCGCCTACCCACCATTCTAAGGTCCAGCACAGTGACCATTCTCAGATTCATCATTCTTTTGAGCGGACTCAGCAGCCCCTTGATTACGAGCATCAGTATGAGCCATTTAAGGCGCTGTTTCAGCATTATGGGACGATGTTCGACTGGTTTCAGGACGAGCATCATTATAGTGCGATGTTTCGAAGTGAGGGTGGTGGTCCTGAGCAGCAGCCTCCATTTCAGATCGAGCAGCCAGTTTTTGAGATCGAGCACTACTGCATGACTCTGATCGTTATAGTTGTGAGAGGGATGCTGAGGGTGATGAATATGGTGAGAGTACCGGAACGCAGCATTTGGGTGAGCGTAGTCTTCCACCGCGAGTGAGTCGACCATCTGCTGCTCTTTGGGAGCTTTTTGTGGTTGCGCCTCCAAGAGATAGCGAGGCTCTGAAGAAGTTGTACCTACACTTTAGGAGGGAGCAGCCACGTGATGCTATTGCCCGGTGTTTGGAGACTGGGCATGCTCTCACCCAGGCGTTATTTGACCGGATAGAGTCTAGCCGTGAAGACTTTGATGCCGAGGTGATAGACTGTTATGTGCTTGCGACTCGAGCGAGGCTTCGGAGGGGAGTCCGTAGTGTTGGTGTCGGTAGAGTTGGCACTGTACTTGTCGGCTCCCTATTTTACGTAAGTTCTATAACCTACTCGCTTGTATATCATTGGTGTGGTGTGGATTTTTTTTAATTTTGTGTTTTGGCTTTTTGTAGTTAGTTTTGGCCAACGAGTTTGCAAGACTCCATCCGGATGATCCACTTGGTATCAAGGTGATGGGGAAGCCGGTTTACAAGGATTGGAAATTTCTAAATGCATCGAGGACTACATGACAGGTCTTGATACACCACATGCGGTTCCATGGTTAAATTGCAACGAAGTAAGTATGAAATTTATGTTTATAAATAATTGACGATTTGTTGCCATTTGAAATTTATATTTATAAATGATTCGCTATTTATAAATGATTCGCTATGTTTGATGTGATGATCTTATATGATTACATATTTTGTTTCAACAGATCATTGCCATTTGTTGCCTCGACGAGCCAATCGGGTGACTATCAAGATTGACATCATAACATGGACCGTGGAGTTGTATGATTCCTTGTCACACCACCACGAAGATGGTCGATACCGATTCAACCAACTGCGACCGATTGTGCGTCTGATGCCTCGTGTGCTAGCTCAATCCGGGTATTGACTGAACAACCAATCGAAGAAGAAGTATGACACGGAGATGAGTTTCAAAATTATGCCACGAGAGCTATAGTTCATACAAAACGACAATCACAGTTGTGGCCCCTTCGCGTGCATGTACTTGGATCGACTCGTCTCTGCAAACCCAGGAGCAAGGCACCAAATCAAGGAACTTAATGAGAAATATATTAAGAAATATCGATATGGTTTAGCTGTTAAAATCTTTATGTTGTCTTTAGACATGTAAAATGGTTTATGGTGTGTTGTGTTGTGGCAAGATTAATGTGTCGTGTTGTTAAGTATTTATGTTGTATTTAGACAGTTTTGGCAATATGAATGTGTCGTGTTGTTAAATCTTTATGTTTTGCTCTGTGTTACACACGATGGATGAACACGATCGTGGCCATCGTGGTCACGATCGTGTTATGTTGTTAAATCTTCATGTTTTGGCGCTGTGTTACACACGATGGATGCACACGATCGTGGCCATCGTGTGTCACGATCGTGTGCAATCTACCCACGGTCATGGGTTGATGCTGTCCTGTGCGCACGATGGCTGCCATGACCGTGTGCACACGACCGTGAGTACCATCGTGGGCATGGCCGTGCACATGATCGTGTGTCCCATCATGGGCACAACCGTGTGTCATGATCGTGTGCATATAAACTCTTGGTAATTTTACCAATTTGATTTATTGTGTTATTTAGAAGGATGTTTTGTGATTCAAACATCGCTTGTTCAAACATTAATTACTATATAGCTTCGTATACAAACTCCTATTTGTCATTTCGTTGTAATTCATTAGTATATGAGATATTTCATCAAGATGATTGAACTTATCCGTACGAACTAATACACTGAGAACAGATAGACGACACATGATGTAATACCCGGTTGTAATTCAGTCATTATCATTCAGTATTTATCATTCAGTAATTTCACTCATTAATGATCATTTGTCACTCATATTCAATCATGGTATTCACCGTTCAGAGTAATTGTATCGTGTATCAATCGTCGTTCATCACTAATCTAATTGGAGTTCCGTGTCGTGTTTATCATCATTGTCATTTTCATTGTGGGCTGTGCGTGAGGAGTAGCGCACGCTACGTACTCTTTCTAGCGCGCGCTAATTGAGTACAGGTAGCGCACGCTACCACTCAGCATTAGCGCACGCTAATGTTACCCTGGCTGCAGTCCAGAAGGTACTGGACTGCAGGTGAGTTATAAGTAGCGCACGCTACGAGCGGTAAGTAGCGCGCGCTAGTGGGTTGTAGTAGCGCACGCTAATAATTGCTGTAGCGCGCGCTAAGGACGGATCAGGTTGAGTCCAGTGGCTACTGGACTGCACTGGATTAATTCATAGCGCACGCTATGATTTGTTTTTAGCGTACGCAATCGATATTATAGCGCACGCTAAATATTGGTTGTAGCGCACGTTACCGAGGTCAGATGAGAGGACAGACGGTTTCTGGATTCCAGTACTGGGCATCAAATAATTCGTTAGCGCACGCTAACCATGGGTATTAACGCACGCTAATGGGTATTAACGCACGCTACCGTGTTCGGACAGTGGGTACTGGACTACCCAAAACACCCATTAGCGTACGCTAAGAGCTGGGGCTAGCGCGCGCTAAACTGGGATTGCTATAAATAGGACAGTTCAGCCCTTACTCCGTCATTTATCATTTCTCTTCGTTTCTTCGGTGGTTTCGGGCGATTCCGGGCGATTTAGAGAGTGTTCTCATCGAGCTGCTATCATCTATCATCATCTTCAAGTCTTTGAGTTGGATTAATCATCACTTCATCACTCAACATCAAATCTAAGGTACTAATCTCTTGGATCTAGAATTTCGGATTTTTGGGTTTTTCCTTCCGATTTCTTCGTGTAAGCTTGGATTATTATTGGAATATGTTAGATATGGATTATCTACCTTGGATAAATATATTCCTACGGATTTTATGGCTATTTTCGGAATTATTTCAAGAACCCTTGGGGTTGACTTCGGTTAATTTGGGGATTTTCCGATTGTTGTTGTTGTAAACTTGAATTGTGGATTCCTATGAGATTATTGATATCATTGAAAGTGTTTTGATGGTTTGAAATACTCATCGTGGAGTTGGTTTCGATATATTCGAGTTTGGATATTGTTGTATCGACGTTTGAGTCAGTTATGATCGTATTTGATTCGTGTAATGATCGAATTATTGGTAAATTGTGTTATTCAAGGTTGTTCGAGCGACCGACATTTCATTTAGGACGTTCGTGGACAGACATTCTTCATCGGTGTTGTGTAAGTTGATTCTTACTCGGTTAAAAGGATATTCATTCCTTTTGTTGTTGATTATTCATAATCGTAACTCATTCATCATGGTATTAATCATATTGAGACTTGTAATTGTCGAATAATCATTTCATTCATGAGGAACGATGGTTCCAAATCATTTCATTGGGTTATCAATCACGTCACTATTATTTTCATCTCGGTGAGTCATTCTTGGCCTTGTCGAATTATTATTCATTGATATTCAGTGTGGTCATTCTCGTTCATATAACCTTCTGGGTTCATATTGCGTGGCCGGGTGTGGCTGTGTGGAATTTTTAGTCGGGCACACGATGGTCATGTATTGGGTTCACTGATACATTGGACCGTGCACACGGTAAAGCTTAACTCCGTGAGACTAATTAGGTACAAGGACGGGTGTGTCTGGTCATTCGTCTTGTACACTTGCACAGAACATTACGGGCATACTATGATACTCCTCTTCAGCGTAATTCATAACTAAGGATATTTCATAACTTCAGTTAAATCATGATTGTGTATTTTCAACCCTTGAGGATTGTTGTTCTCAGATAAATCGATTTCGCTGGGGAATTTTATTTTCGTGTCACGGCAAGGCAAAGGCACGGAAGAGCATGTTGACGGCGAGAGTCCCAGTGATACTAGTAGGGGGCCCCAGTCATTCCGTTTGTTTCATCATTTCATCATTTCCGTCATTTGTATTTTCCGCTGCAAATTCCGTTTGAGATGTTTAATTGTTCAGGGTGGTGTATTTTATCTCCATATAAAATATACTAGTATTCGGTTTGTCCTGGTGTGTTGTACTTAAACTCCTCATCGGAGTACTTGGTAATATAATGTGGTTCGGTACTACAATTATATTATTTAATTCATCATTTTCATTTGCCTGGTGGGTCCCAGTCGGGGATTCACGGCACTATAATATCCGCCTAGTTTGGGGTGTTACAGAGTTGGTATCGGAGCGTGGTTTTGAATACTACCCTCCAAATCATGTCTCATTTGAAATCATCGTCATCGGACTAGTATCATTGGACTTTCGCGTCACGTGTGACCTGTGCAAATGCCGAGCCAATCAGACCAAGAACTGTAAGATTTCTAACGCCATGGTATAATTTATGGCAAGAATCATTCAATCATAATTCATCAGTTAACAATCCTCAACCATCATTTTCATTTGACCAGGACGGTCATGTTAACTCGTTAATCACTCAATTCATTTCATTATTCAGTTGTTGATCAGGAAGATCAAATCATTAATCATGTTAACTTGTTCAAGATAATCATGCCACCTCAGTTAGTCATTCATGTAATCACTGTGTTAGAGCGTATGCTCATTTTCATCATCTCATGTCATAATCATAACGTGATATTCATGCGGGGAATATAATCATCATGTGACTTTCCTACTTCAGTATGGAGAGAGCAAGAAGAGGACGAGGAGGACGAGGCCGTGGTGCGGGCCGAATCCCGAGAACTCATGTGAATACACGTGCGAACGCGAGAAATAATGCTAATTCATCGAGCAGCGACGCTGCCACTCATTCACCTGGACGCGATCATTCACTATCGGGGAGTCGTACCCGGGACACGGCTCAGTCATAAGGTGTCCACTTTCAAGGAGATTGCTAAGGAGAAAGCTCTTACCTATGAGCTTACTGCTAAGGAGATTGCTAAGCAGCAACCTTCATCTGCTAGCAAGAAGTCCAAGAACCGTAATCAGTCTGACGGCAGTCAGGCCACTTTCAAGAAACCTCGTGCGGGCTCTGCTTTTTCTGAGCGACCTCCTGTGACGTCTAAACCCGCGGAATCTCAGTCACGAGCGGCCAGTTTGGCCATCACCTGTTATAACTGTGGGGATCTTGGTCATGTCTGCACCAAGTATCCGAGACAGTCTGTCACGTGTCATAATTGTGGGATTGCTGGGCATAAGGCCCGTTTTTGCCGTAGGGACTCCAAACCTACTCAGATGTTATCTCAGGCCCCTAAGCAGTCATCCATTCACAATCAGGCCACTCAATCAGCGTCGTTTAAAACGACAGGAGCGACTAAAGGTGGAGCCTATAGCCAGTAGACGGGAGCGTCCGGTGCCGGGACTAGCAAGCCCCAGATTTATGAGATGAAGAAGACCGATGATCCAGAGGCCCGAATGATCTCAGGTACACTCGATATTCTATCTCAACCTGTGTGTACCCTTTTTGATACTGGTGCATCGCATTCATTCATTTCCGAGTCATGTTTGAGTAGACTACGTCTGGGTAGTGCTACTAGTTGTGAGCCTTATGTCATTGGTCTACGTGATGGTAGACGAATTATCGGAAATCGTGAGATTCAGAACTGTTCGATTCAGCTTCATGGTCGTGTATGGCCAGCGGACCTAATCGTGGTAGATTTGCCGAGAGACGACGTCATCTTAGGTATTGATTGGATGGATCGTCATGATGCCATCATTAGTGTCCGTAAGCATATGATCACTATCATTTCAGACGATGGGGTTGAATGTATGTTTCAGGGAGGTAATCCCGGTTGTTCTGGTAAGGTCATTAATTTGATGAAAGCAGTGAGATTACTCAATCAGGGGTGTGTTGGTTATTGGTGCTATATGACCAAAACCGAGAAATCATCAGTAATGTTAACGAACATTCCGGTAGTGAGGGAATATGCCGATGTTTTTCCAGACGAGTTACCTGGTTTGCCTCCACAGAGGGATGTGGAATTAACAATTGAGTTGGAGCCCGGTACGTCCCCGATATCGAAGGCACCGTACCGGATGGCCCCGACCGAAATGCGGGAATTGAAGAATCAACTTGAGGAGTTATTCGAGAAAGGTTATATCCGACCGAGTACGTCCCCGTGGGGAGCACCAGTGTTGTTTGTCAAGAAGAAGGATGGTTCATTTCGCTTATGTATTGATTATCGGGAGTTGAACAGGGTGACGATCAAGAATAAGTATCCCTTACCCCGTATTGATGATCTCTTAGATCAACTTCAGGGAGCTTCAGTATTTTCCAAGATAGACTTAAGATCTGGATATCATCAGTTGCGGATTCGAGAGTCGGATTTCGCGAGGACGGCGTTTCGAACACGTTATGGTCATTATGAGTTTGTGGTTATGCCGTTTGGATTGACTAATGCACCTGCGGTATTCATGGAGTTAATGAATCGGGTTTTCATTGACTTTTTGGATCAGTTTGTTGTTGTTTTCATCGATGACATTTTGATTTATTCTCGTGACCGAGAGGAACACGAGTTTCACCTTCATCAAGTGCTCGACGTGTTGAGACGAGAACAACTTTATGGGAAGTTTTCCAAATGTGAGTTCTGGATGTCCGAAGTGACGTTTCTCGGACACGTAATTTCTTCAGACGGAGTTCGTGTCGATTCTCAGAAGACGGAGGCTATTCGAGATTGGCTACCTCCGAAGAATGTTAAGGAAATCCGAAGTTTCCTCGGATTAGCGGGTTATTATCGGCGATTTGTGGAGGGATTTTCTAAAATCGCTCAACCCTTGACGAACCTTTTGCGAAAGGATAAGAAATACACGTGGTCCGACGCGTGTCAACGGAGTTTTGAGGAACTCAAGAGACGGTTAATGTCAGCACCTGTACTTTCCTTGCCGCAGGGACTAAGGATTTGTGGTTTATAGTGATGCGTCCGGACAGGGTCTCGGATGTGTGCTCATGCAGAATGGAAAGGTTATTGCCTATGCTTCACGGCAATTGAGACCTTACGAGGTTAATTATCCGACACACGACCTGGAGCTAGCAGCCGTAGTGTTCGCTTTGAAGATTTGGCGTCATTATCTTTATGGCGTTACCTGTCAGATATTCACCAATCATAAGAGTTTAAAGTATATATTTACTCAGAAGGAGTTAAATATGCGACAGAGACGGTGGTTGGAATTAATCAAAGATTATGATATTGAGATCCTTTACCACCCAGGTAAGGCAAACGTTGTCGCCGACGCCTTGAGTCGTAAGTCCGTTCAGGAGCAGATGCTTGCTCGTTTAACAGCCCAGAAGGAGCTTCAGCAGGAATTCCTTAGACCCGAGATCGAAGTCTGGCTTCAGCGAGTTCAGGGACAACTTTGTATGTTGGAGATCTCATCGTCACTTGAGGAGGCAATCAAAGAGAATCAGGGTTCGTACCCATCATTGTTACGCATCCGTGAGGATGTGGTTCAGGGGAAAGTCCCTGGATTTGTGGTCTACGAGGATGGACTTTTGAGGTTTAAGAATCGGTTGTGCGTACCGGCGAATAACGAGTTGAAAAACTCGATTTTGAAAGAAGCTCATGCTACCCCTTATTCTGTTCATCCGGGGTCTAGCAAGATGTACAATGACTTGAAACAAAATTACTGGTGGACTAATATGAAACGAGAAGTCGCAGAATTTGTTTCGAGATGCTTAACCTGTCAACAAGTTAAGATTGAACATCAGCGACCGGCGGGTATGCTGAAACCTCTTCCTATTCCCGAATGGAAGTGGGAAGACATTTCTATGGATTTCATCACGAGTTTGCCGACGAGTCGTCGTGGCATGAATACGATCTGGGTGATCGTGGACCGCTTAACTAAATCAGATCATTTTCTTGAGATTAAGGATACTTGGGGTCCCGAGAGACTTGCCCAGTTATTCATCAAAGAGATAGTGAGACTGCACGGTACTCCTAAAAGTATCGTTTCCGATCGTGACGGACGGTTTGTGTCGCATTTTTGGAAATCAGTTCATCATGCTATGGGAACTCAGCTTAATCTTAGTACCCCTTTTCATCCTCAGTCCGACGGACAATCAGAGAGAACAATTTAGACATTAAAGGACATGTTGAGGGCATGCGTCCTCGATTGGAAAGACGATTGGGAAGCCCAACTACCATTGATCGAGTTCACGTATAATAATAGTTGGCATACTTCGATTAAGATGGCACCTTACGAGGCCTTGTATGGTCGTCGTTGTCGATCTCCTTTGTGTTGGGTTGACCTATCAGAATCAATCGGCACCGAGCCCGATATGCTTATAGCCGCCCGTGAGAAGGTAACTTTGATCAGGAGTCGTTTGTTGACGGCTCAGAGTCGACAGAAATCATATGCAGATAACCGTCGTCGACCTTTAGAGTTCGAATCAGGTGACCATGTTTTGGTCAAGGTATCCCCGAGTCATGGTATCTTCCGTTTCGGGAAGAGGGGGAAGTTAAGTCCGAGATTCATTGGACTGTTTGAGATTTTGGATCGAGTAGGCGAGTTAGCTTATCGACTGGCTTTACCTCCGTCGTTGAGCCGAATTCATAATGTGTTTCATGTCTCTCAGTTGCGGAAGTATGTTGCCGACCCGAGTCACATACTTCAGTTCAATGAAATCGAGATCGTCGACGACCATTCATATGAGGAGCGTCCTATACGAGTTTTAGAGTGGCGAATCAAACAGTTGAGGAATAAGACGATTCCTTTGGTTAAGATTCAGTGGTCTAGGCACGGAGTCGAAGAAGCTACTTGGGAAACCGAGGATAGTATGCAGGAGAGTTATCCCGAGTTGTTTGACCCTTAGTTTCGGGGACGAAACTCTTTTAAGGGGGGGTGTATGTAATACCCGGTTGTAATTCAGTCATTATCATTCAGTATTTATCATTCAGTAATTTCACTCATTAATGATCATTTGTCACTCATATTCAATCATGGTATTCACCGTTCAGAGTAATTGTATCGTGTATCAATCGTCGTTCATCACTAATCTAATTGGAGTTCCGTGCCGTGTTTATCATCATTGTCATTTTCATTGTGGGCTCTGCGTGAGGAGTAGTGCACGCTACGTACTCTTTCTAGCGCGCGCTAATTGAGTACAGGTAGCGCACGCTACCACTCAGCATTAGCGCACGCTAATGTTACCACAGCGATCCGTAAGGTACCGGACCGCAGTGAGTTATAATTAGCGCACGCGACGAGGGGGAAGTAGCGCGCGCTCGGGGGGTGGAGTAGCGCACGCTAATAATTCCGTAGCGCGCGCTAAGGACGGATCGAGTTGAGTCCGGTGGCTACCGGATCGCATCGATTAATTCATAGCGCACGCTATGAGTTGTTTTTAGCGTACGCAATCGATATTATAGCGCACGCTAAATATTGGTTGTAGCGCACGCTACCGAGGTCAGATCAGAGGACAGACGGTTTCTGGATTCCAGTACTGGGCATCAAATAATTCGTTAGCGCACGCTAACCATGGGTATTAACGCACGCTAATGGTATGGTTGTAGCGCACGCTACAAAAGGTACGTAGCGCACGCTACCGTGTTCGGACAGTGGGTACTGGACTACCCAAAACACCCGTTAGCGCACGCTAAGAGCTGGGGCTAGCGCGCGCTAAACTGGGATTGCTATAAATAGGACAGTTCAGCCCTTACTCCGTCATTTATCATTTCTCTTCATTTCTTCGGCGGTTTCGGGCGATTCCGGGCGATTTGGAGAGTGTTCTCATCGAGCTGCTATCATCTATCATCATCTTCAAGTCTTTGAGTTGGATTAATCATCACTTCATCACTCCTTAACATCAAATCTAAGGTACTAATCTCTTGGATCTAGAATTTCGGATTTTTGGGTTTTTCCTTCCGATTTCTTCGTGTAAGCTTGGATTATTATTGGAATATGTTAGATATGGATTATCTACCTTGGATAAATATATTCCTACGGATTTTATGGCTATTTTCGGAATTATTTCAAGAACCCTTGGTGCTGACTTCGGTTAATTTGGGGATTTTCCGATTGTTGTTGTTGTAAACTTGAATTGTGGATTCCTATGAGATTATTGATATCATTGAAAGTGTTTTGATGGTTTGAAATACTCATCGTGGAGTTGGTTTCGATATATTCGAGTTTGGATATTGTTGTATCGACGTTTGAGTCAGTTATGATCGTATTTGATTCGTGTAATGATCGAATTATTGGTAAATTGTGTTATTCAAGGTTGTTCGAGCGACCGACATTTCATTTAGGACGTTCGTGGACGGACATTCTTCATCGGTGTTGTGTAAGTTGATTCTTACTCGGTTAAAAGGATATTCATTCATTTTGTTGTTGATTATTCATAATCGTAACTCATTCATCATGGTATTAATCATATTGAGACTTGTAATTGTCGAATAATCATTTCATTCACGAGGAACGACGGTTCCAAATCATTTCATTGGGTTATCAATCACGTCACTATTATTTTCATCTCGGTGAGTCATTCTTGGCCTTGTCGAATTATTATTCATTGATATTCAGTGTGGTCATTCTCGTTCATATGACCTTCTGGGTTCATATTGCGTGGCCGGGTGTGGCTGTGTGGAATTTTTAGTCGGGCACACGATGGTCATGTATTGGGTTCACTGATACATTGGATCGTGCACACGGTAAAGCTTAACTCCGTGACACTAATTAGGTACAAGGACGGGTGTGTCCGGTCATTCGTCTTGTACACTTGCACAGAGCATTCAATAGCATTGGATGTCAAGAAGTTATAGCGTCTTACCAGACACTTCGACCTAGCCCACCTTTCTGGCCCAATTTCAGAAATGCGCCTGTGAGCCCCATTAGGGCTTTCGATATGTAGTTTCGAAAAGTAGTTTTCAAAAACTTCTTCTCGATGCGTGTAGGCAGCAATTCTAAAGAGTCCTATAGCATGCGCACTGTAGGAGGTCAGATTTTTTACAAGATGGTGATAACACAACCCGTGGAATGCATTCAGATAGACGGCTCGAACAGCATTCTGAATGCTCTTATGTTGGTCACTCACAATCAGTAAATCTTCCATCGGATTGTAGCATCTGCGCAGGTTATACAGAAAATAAGTCCATGACTCGTCGTTCTCTATCGGGCCGAGACCAACTGCAAGAGGAAATACTTGCTCGTTCCCATCAAATGTGACGGCCGCAAATAGAGTTCCTTTATTCCTTCCCTTCAGGTGGGTCCCATCAACTATAATCACCGGTCGAAGGCACGTATCAAATGCCCTAATACTCTGTCCGAGTGCAACGAACATGTGGCAAAACACTCCCTCACGAGTCGCTCGCAAATCATAAATTGTCCTGGATTATCTTTGTTTTAACAAATACAGATAAGATGGGAGCCTCTGATACGACTCATCAAAGCCGCCATATGTATTCTCTATCGCTATATTCCTCGTCCAGAGAGCAAAACTGTATAGCATGTCAATGCCGTACTCCCTACACATCTCTGCAATCATCTCCTTTGGCCTCAAAGTGACCCCCTCACCGGTCAATCTTTTAGCAAAATAATGGGCGGCAACCTCGAGTGATCGATCGTGGCAAAGACGGTTCAAATCAGGGTGACAGCTGTGCTCCAATATCAACTTAGTAATTCTCCAAATAGTTGCACCCTCAATAGCACACAACCTAATCTGACAATTTTTTCGCCCACTCTTACAGACAAACACTATACGTTTATCGGCGGAACGATCAGTGATACACTGTAGCATGTTTTCCAAATGATACATTCCTACGGTTATCCTCAACTCTGTCTTGGAACGAAAGGTGGACCCCACCTCTAGTTGACCGGTAACCAGTGGAGGCTGCTCGACCCAACCCAAAGTCCCGGCACTACCGGGGTCCGGAAATGGAATGATCCAGTTACGCATTGATTGTAGATGCTCATGCTCGCTCGCAGATTGATGGTCGGATGAGAAGTTCCGACGACTCATAATCCTATCCATTTAGGTCGGTTGGCGAACCCAAGGAAGAAATTCAGCAGATAGTGACTCAAGCAAGTCTTTACAACAATCTTCATCTTTGGATGTATGCACCTCCTCATCTTCCTCGTCTTCCTCATCTTCCTCGTATTGATACTCTTTGGAAGGCATGTCATAATTTATGTTTCCGGGCTCTACTCTCGAGCTGCTACATCCCATATTAACCTCGGGAGTGGAGGAGTCATTGCTCTCAACATAGACCTCAGGATCCTCCTTGTATTCTACTAGTAATCGAAGTATCTCGGTATCGCCCCGTAATAGGACTTTTACTTTGTTTCCCTTGGCCATGTGTGTCAAGTACCATAATTTGTAATCGGACTCATTTGGACCACCCAAACCCTCTCTGATAACCCCCACGAGGTTTGCACGACTAACTTTGCTCGTGTCGATATAGACAAAAAAGGAGTCCCCATCTACATATGTCGATCGCTCCCAATGACCACCGTGATGTATCAAAATATGCTGCCACGACATCTGATTACAAAAAGATGAATAACTATTCAGAAAACTGAGCGAACAATATTATAAAACGGTCTGCCTTGGGCACGACCGATGCACACGATCGTATACTACCGTGTGCAGTGATCGTGTGCAAGTTTCTGGCCATGAACACGATCGCTGCACACGATTGTAGACGATCGTGTTAAACGGTCGTGAACACGCCTTTAGTGCGCACGATGTCAAGGTCGTTGCACATGATCGTTGCACACGATCGTTGCACACGGTGGCTTCCCATCGTGTGCAGCGATCGTGTCCGTAAGAACAGATCGGGAATTTTTTTTTCCATCGTTCAAATACTGATGCATACCTTCTTTATGAACTCAGAAGCACGACAAATGAAGTTTCAACGTCAACTTTTCTTTTCGAATAATCTTGTGATTTCTATAATAATTTTGAGAGACCCTTTGTCAAAAATAAAATGGTTGTGTTGTTTTGATGTATATGTTTGTAGTTAAATTTTGGTTGTTGGACATTAATATCGATCGGAGGAGGAAAGTAAAAAAAAAAAGAGAAGAAATAAAAGTAGTTTAAATTAAATAAAAAAAAGTGAGAAGTCAACAATACAACAAAAGAGAGGACATTTTAGTCTTTTTAATCAAAATGGTACTAAATATGTGTCCCACATTAAATGGATGGATGAGATGCATGTGTGTACAAATATGTGTACACATATGTGTACATGTAGCATCACTCTAATTTTTTTGCGTGTGATGTATTTTTTTACAGGGAGATGTGCGCAGAGTCAATCTCTTTTCGGTTAGAGCAGCGTTCATCGAGAGTGCAGTTGCCAAGGTCCCCTTAGGTAAGTCTCATGTGAATGAAATCATGTGTTCAGGTATGGTCGTGAGCTTTTTCGTACCTTATGTTTTTTTCTATTCACCACTCTATACTGTCCTGTGCACTAAGCTGGGGGTCTTCACGGAAACAGCCTCCCTACCGTAAAAAGTAGGGGCATGGTCTGCGTACATCTTACCCTCCTCAGACCCTGCTCTGAGCGGGATATACTGGGTATGTTTGGTTTGGTTTGGTTTGGTTTGGTTTAATAGAGTAGTAATTTTATTAATATACTCCCTACACCCACACACACTGCCTACGAGCAGGACCAGACTTGAGCATAGACCCAGGCCTAGGGCCCAGAAATTTTTGGGGCCCATTTCTTATTTTTTCTTTTTGTTATTAATACTAATTTTCTACGTGAACGCAAAAAAAAAAAAAAAAAAAAAAAAAAACGTGATCTTTCAGAAACAAAAACGATCTCTGCGTGCTGATGTCGTTCGCCCCAAAAATTCGTTCGGACGCTTAGAGTACAGAATAAAATTTATAGAGTGAGATCATTCTCGAGAGATGACGATAAGTTTAAGGAAATTTTCTAGTGAGTTTCTACTTCTTTATCGTTTAGTGTTCACATAGACTGATTTTAATTTTTGTTGCTTCTTTTATGTTAGGAATTGATTGTCTAATTTATTTATGGTTTTACCAGAGCATGTACGAAATTATAGTAATGATATAATGCACGCTTTTAAAATATAGAGGCATTCCGTAATAACGAACTTGCAAAATGGATTTGTTTAAATGTATAAAGATGATTTGAAACAAATGTATAAAGATGATTTGTTTGGCGACCTAATCATGAAAACATTCTTTGTTGATTAAATAATGTGCTATTGTGATAAGCTCATAATTGGAATAAACATTTAGCATATTATGAGATTGAATTAGGACTAACTAGGACTTATGTTACTTGAATGAGAAGCTTTTATTTGGTTGTTGCTTTGATTTTAAATATTTAGCTCTGCATATCGAAAACAAGATTAGTTCTTTGCTTTGTTAACCATACCAGTTAAGATTGCAACAACGGAAAGATCTTTCTCGAAATTGAAGTTGATTAAGACCTATTTACGATCAACTATATTGCAAGATAGGTTGAATGGACTGGCTATGTTATCAATCGAAAGAAAATTGATTGATCAGTTAGATTACACAGATTTGATAAATACTTTTGCGTCTAAAACTGCTCGACGTGTTGTATTTAGATAACGTATGAATTTTTTTCTCTATATCAACCAATTATTATTATATTTTCTATTATGTTTTTATATTTATTTATTATTTCTTAGGGGCCCAATTTGTTACTTTCGCCTAGAGCCTTGCGAAGCACAGGACCGGGGAAGCTTTTTTCACTTTGTGTGGAAATTCTATTTTCTTTTCTTTTTAATTTTATATGAATATTTAGATCATTTGTATTTTGTTGTTTTTTATTTTTCTTCGTCGGGTCTCGAGCAAAATGCGAAACTCACATCCTCAGGTAGGACAGTCATTTGAGCCGGACGAGCTCGAGCTCGAGATAAACGAGCTCGGGCTCGAGTTTTTTTACGAGTCGAGTCGGCTCGTTTAGGTAACGAGCTCAAAGTACTGATCGAACTCAACTCGTTTAGTTCACGAGTCGAGCCGAGCCAGTCGGGCAGCTCATTTAAAGTTATACTTAAACGAGTTTAATCTTGTGTCAGAGATCGGTTCGTATTATAAACGAGTTCGAGTCGAGCTGGCTCGTTTAACTAAACGAGCCCTATTCTATGTTCGAGCTCGACTCGCTAACGAGCTCGAGTCGAGCCGAGTCCTGATAAACGGGTTCGATCTCGAGCTGCTCGCGAGCAACTCGGCTCGAATTACAGCCCTATCCTCAGGGCTCCCACCTCCGAGTCCCAAGGGCTTGCAGTCAATCCCTCGAGTAGGAGTACTGATGGTTGGTGCCCACACGGAGCCACACTGAAACCTATCATAAAGCGATTTCCGGTGCTCGAGTCGAGCTTTATATTTTATTAAGTGAGGGATCGGACCCGCGCTGCGTGCCACCAGTGCAAAAGATATCCCCTTTCTTTGCGACTAAGCTATGCCCTGGGGATGTAGTATTATTTAATTTAGTAGATGACAGTAATTTTTTTTTTTTTACAGTACTTGATACTACTGTATGCATTTAATACACTGTTTATTTGTTTATGACTTGTGGGGAACACAATAATAATACTTGCTATATCCACTCGTTCGAAAATTTATATTTCACTCAGAAAAAATATTTATTTAACAAATTATATTTATTATTTTTACACAATCAATTAATTATTCAATTTTTACTTTTCAAATCCCACCACATATTCAGATCAACATATGTTATCTTTTGTCGCCAGGGGCATAGACTGATGGTAAGTTGCAAGGTGATTGAGGTGTAAACACTCCGATATCGCGGGTTCGAATCCGTGTGGTGACAATACTTTGCTGAAATATTGCAAGGTTTGTTGCTGGGTTCATGTCTCGTTGGTCCTCTCCCTTGCAGGGCTGCCATTAGTGCACATCCCTAGATTTAACACTCGCCTGGTCAAGAAACCTCTGATACAGGTAGGGGAATTTCTCGTCTCTCTCTCAACAAAAAAAAATGTTATCTTTTAATTTCAATCGCATATTCATCATTATTATCCATCTATCAATCTTTTTACATAAACTCTTTTGTACAATTGTCAATTTTGTGATGGAAAAAAAGAGTATCTAAATATATAAAATATTAAATGAAACTTCTGCAACTAATTCCGGTCCCCAAAAATAGGAGTGGTTGTTTGTACCATGATGCTCAATTTCCCTCTTCCTATAAGATAGATTTCTTTCTGTCTTTTTAATACAATATTAAATTTTAATCATTTATTTTTATTTAAATATTATGTCAATAAATATAGAGAAAAAGTATTTTGAGATTTACTTTTTAAGATACCTTCATAATATTAATTATATAATTTAATGATAATATTATAATGTTGTATAGCCGAAATTTTGTGTTGAAAAACAAGAACGATATCTATTTAGACACAGAGGGAGTATTTTTATTAGTAATTGCTATAGTGTCACGAACAACTAAGAATTTAGGGTGTGACAGAAAATCAAACAAAACTATTAGATATTCGATTCGAGCTCGAGCAATAGAAAGTTTGTTTGAGCTAGGTACATTAAAATAACAAATTGAGCTTAACACAAATTTTTGTTCGATAAATTATAAAGATCGGTTCGAGCTTGACTCGATTTGAATAAAAAATATAAAATACGTGTTAAAAAGCTACTCGAGCTCCATCCGTATTCGGATAAAGCTCGTAATCAAGCTCAACTAGAGTATTTAAAGTTCGAGAAAATTTCAAACAAGTTTCAGCAGGTACATGTTCGGCTCGTTTGAATTGATTTACCTCCTGATCTAAGGGCAGAGATATGAGTGCAGACGGAATGAGCTACTTAATTCGCCCAAAACCCAATTCAGAAACCCGCTCGAAAGCATGAGGTAATGGTGGCTGTGTTTAGCAATATCTTATAAGCTTCATGAGCTTATTTGACCATTCAACAAAAATAAGCTCGTTCATGAATACCGAGCTTTTGAAATGAGCTAGCTTATAAGGTAGTTGATTGATAAGCTAACCAAGTTAGCTTATTAAACAAAACTCTTTTTTATCTTTTTTATTCCACAAATCTGACCTAAATTAAAAAGGAAATCAATCGTTACTATTCACCGGTAATTTTTTACAATCATTAATGATTTATTATCTTATCAAGTTGGAATGCTCACCAATAATTTTTCAACTTTGATGATTTTTAATGAGTTTTTTAAAGTCACTGTGAGTAGTAAATATATATAACTTAGAGTAATTATATATTAAAATAATTAGAGAAAAAAATATTACGTATTTTTATTTAAAAAAGTTAGTGTAATAATGAGAAAGTTAAGAAAAAAAAAGAGCAACGCCTTTTTATGTCATTTTACAAAATAACACCTACCTTATGAGCTAAAATGCTAACTTGCATTAAATTCAGCTACCTAATCAGCTCACTTATCGCCTAACTTGTCACTACTACCTGTCACTACCAATTCACAATTGGTTTATCGATTCTGGGCTTCATAAACAGTGATGTTGGAAATCTGTCCGCTTAGATTTGTTGACTACAAATTAAAGATGAAGATAATAGAAGTGGAGAGTGTGATTATTAGAGTGAGACTGGCTCACCCGGGATAGATGGGTCGGGCCAAAATTATCATCCCTACACCAGTCTGCAGTATATGTAGCGATTTTTATATACATATTTTTCACGTACGAGTTCAATAAATTTATTTTTTAAACTCATAAATAAATTTTTTTACTCAAATAGTTGTTATTATTACTTGGATATTTCAGCCTAAAAAATTATATTTATAAGCCAAAATTAATATCATTTCTTGAAGCCTAATAAAATGCTTTGATTATGAAACAGTACATTTGCAACTCTATAAAATCGAAAAGTATTGGAAGCCAGAAACAACTTAAGGCTTACATCTTCATTCTCTTAAATGTTCATTTAAGAGATTTAATTAGTTCAACTTTATAAGAGAAATGACTCATTGGTACAAAATAAATGCGCCGTTTTCCCCCAAAAGACAATACCTTTAATTTTATTCCCAACACACATTTTTTTATGCTGACTCATCAAAAATATCCTTATTATTTATACTATCTAACCCTAAATTTCACTCATCCCAACCTAAAACTTCTGTCTCCTTTCTCTCGATACTTTTTTCTCTCTTC
This sequence comes from Orobanche coerulescens, assembly GCA_033398695.1. Taxonomy (NCBI): domain Eukaryota; kingdom Viridiplantae; phylum Streptophyta; class Magnoliopsida; order Lamiales; family Orobanchaceae; genus Orobanche; species Orobanche coerulescens. Next base: position 6,258,999 of record CM065810.1, read on the forward strand.
AGAGATATATCCATCATACTTCCTCTCATCACTCAAGCACATATTACTTTGAGAGAATTTACTAATTATTCCAAAGTAATTAAAAAGATATTCTTTAACTAAAAAGAATTCGGTGCACATGTAGGATGCATATCCAGAAGTTTTTGCAACTCAATTATAGATGATTTCATCATCAAAGATTTGATCGTTTCGAACTCTGTATGTAACTCACTAGAGGTCTGAGAAACAAAGATAAGATGTGTACTAACGAGATATCCAGCAACAAGAAGAAGGAAAAAAAGATTGAACTGAAGAACTCCTGAACATTTGGCGATCTCATATGTGTCAATATCAATGGTGACTCATTATTTCGATGAATCATTGCTTGGGACCAAATAAAATTATGTAAACACTTACTCGAAATCTCATTTATCAGATTCAATTGTGGAAGACACCATTTTCTCTGAAGCTTTTTCCTCAGAAAGAGGGTGGTCAATGTAAGTATTCGCCATGACATCCATTTTTCAAGCATAACACTTCTTAGTATCGGCAATAGTTCTGCAAAAGTATCTAAAACTATCATATTTAGATATTTGTGCCCTCTTGAAGTAAGGAACCATGACATATATTTTTTGAATAGATTCCATTTTGAGAGAATTGAAAAAGCACTATCTCGTTGACAGGTTCTACACATCTGCCATTTCACAATCCATTTATTTAGACTCCATTTTTTTCTCTTTTTGGTAGGTAAAGATTTCTCAGAACATGGAGTGTAAATCAAACCGATGTTTGAATTGAGATAGTGATGCAAGTTCTTCCCTTCTGAATTAGATAGATTCATATCTGAAAGAGGTTGATAATAAGTTCTTTCAAAATTGACTATTTGTTCCTCTGTTAGAGGTGTTCCAGAAATATATGCGATCGAGTAAATAGTTTTACGAACGAATGGCTCGTATCGACTTGGAAAATGGAAAGATTTGGACAAGTTATATGTTTCTTCACCACTTCTGAAAAATCGTTAGGTATGAATATGTTAGATACCTGCAACTCGATTGGTGAAAGATCTTGTTGTTTCTTCAACAGGTTCTGATCTAGTGGACCTCTCAGTAGGATTCAAACCTAGATGACCTGACCATCTATTAGAGAAAAAACGAACCGATCTTGTAAGATTCCCAATAAATTCTTCGATTTCTTCCAAAACCGATGATTAATCATCTGCTTCTCATGTTCCGTGAATAGCCGGGATATTAAGGAATATCCAGAAAAGTATTTCGGGAATATCTTTTGGAATACAGAGGGGCGAAACAATCAACCTATTGATTTTATTATTACATTCAACACAAATAAGGATGGAACAGGAGGGGAGGGGTAAATAGTCTTTTTTCAATGCACACTACGACGATAAAAAACTACGATCCCTTATATTATAGACTAGAGATTACCCGGGCCATAAAGACACGGTGGCGATGATATAATTGAATTAAAAAATTGAATTACCTGATTATTTAGTAAAAAATATGTTGGTTCCCAAAATTCTATCGACGATCGATGGACTGTCGTAAAAAAAATAAGTATCACAGGAAAACAGGTCGGTGGGCCTAGCCGTAAAAAAACAAAATTGGTCGGCCACCGGCATTAGCCTGCAGGAAACCAGATCGGCGGGTCTGGGCGTAAAACCAAAAAAAATGAAAATTGATCGGCCGCGGTGGTGGCCCGTCGAAAAGTAGGTCGGCAACATGGTGTTAAAAATTTAGCGCCTGTCGGAGGTCCATCGGAAAGCAGGCCACCAGAGGTGGCCCGACGGAATGCAGGTCGGCGGCCTGACATTTAAAAAAATTGGCCGGCGGGCCTGCGAGAAAAAGAAAAATTGTCCGGCAGTTGGTGTAACACCCTCAAGATATTCGAGGTATATTACAGCGCCGTGAATCCCTATATGGGACCCACCAGGCTGAACAGCATCATACTCATCGACTCACAGAAACGACAAAATAACACCTCGTCATAAAGACGCAAAACAAAATAATCCACCCGGTTCAACCGGTCAAACATAACATCATCATCTAACAAAAACATAATAGGCGACAATACAATCCGGACGAACAAGAACTCTTAAGTACTCGAGTACTACTATTAGTTCAAAAACCACAAAAGATGAAAAGATAAAAGACACTAAGACGTCACTCGTGCACAATCATCACGCACGGCCATCATCCGTGTACTGTTTCAGCGCCCGCTCGTCTCGATGAACCTGACCTGAAATTCATAAAACGAATTTCCCCAAAATGGGTCCCCCAGAGGGGTTAGCAATTATGCTAGTACAAGTAACCAAATGAACAACTTACATCTTACACATATAGTAAATGCATGCAATCAAGAAAACATAGTTCCAAAACACTCATTTCCGGAAATGCCAATAATCCAAATCACATTTGTAAAAATGCACCACAATTAACCGTGGACCCACAACTTCGTGGATCCCTATCGAGACCCCGTCGGATCTAACCTGTAGTGATTAAAAGCAACTCGCGGTTCCACAGCATCGTGGAGCCCTACCGAGACCCCGTCGGATCTAACCCGTAGTGAGTATACACACACACACAATTCCCATACAATACTACTATGTCAAGATCGTAAGTTCATAAGGATACTTGCCTCGGTTAATAGACGGTGATACGAACGGAAAGGAAGGATCGAACACGACCGCGAGGAACCGGCGGAAATGAACCTAACGATTCGAATAATACAATCACAACCAACTCTAGACGAATATGGAAATGGAATACACCCGAAAACCCGCCTACGATTCATGTATATTCGTACCAAAATAACAACGAGGGCGGACCACAACCAAACCCTCTCGATTCCGTAAAAACCCACAAAATATCCATGAATTCATAGGAAAGCTAATGATACTAACAATATTAATCGTATTCATCATGAATCCACCAACAAAACGGAACGAATCGGAAGAAAATCCCAAAACCCCCAAATTATCCAAAAGTAGGGTTCTAAGAGATATTGCCTTTGAAGATCCAAGTACTATGATCCGTAAAACACGCATTAGATCGATTATCCGGGCTTCACAACCGAATGAAAATGATGAAAATCAACCCTCAAGTGATGAATGATGAGAAGTTCTCCCCTCAACTCTCTCTCTCTCTCGTGCGCAGGTGAAGGAAAGGAAGAAAAATGGCTAATTTCGCCCAAAAAAACGAAATTATACAGTTGACCGCATCGTGTGCCGCGGCACAAGCCCAAAATCGCTCCTGTGATTCGCAGGTGCCGCCCGGCTGCAGGCCGCGGCACCGGTCTGATGGGTTTTGGCCGAAAATGCCACACGAGTGTGCGCGGCCCGACGGGTGTGCGCGGCCCCGTCGGCATGTGCCGGCACACATCTGATCGCTCGGCTAAAAGCGGAAAAATGTGTGTCTTGGCGCACACTCCTTGTGCCGCGGCCCACACCCCTTTGGGTCCTAAAATGATGAAAAATGATCCGGGAAGAGAATAAAAGCAATAGGAATCAATATTTGGGAAACAATAACATGAAATGGATCCACGGCAACCCCGAAACAGCGGTTCCGCACAACAATAATGAGAATCAGATCAATAGATGACAGGAAAGATACACTGAAAGATACACGAGGGTTACTACAATCGAAAAATACACCGGAAATGAAAATACAAGGGAAAGAAAAATGCGGATATTACAATCTACCCCTCTAAAAATAAGTTTCGTCCCAAAACTTAAGAAACAAACAACTTAGGGTACCTAGCACGCATGCTATCCTCGGTTTCCCAAGTTGCCTCCTCGACACCGTGTCTCGACCACTGCACTTTGACCAAAGGGATGGTCTTATGCCTCAGTCGTTTCTCACGATGCTCCAAAATCTTCAAAGGACGCTCCTCAAAAGTAATATCTTCAGCGACATTAATCTCACCATAACCGATGACGTGACTAGGATCCGGGACATATTTCCTCAGCTGGGAAACATGAAAAACGCTATAAACATGACTCAAGGCCGGAGGTAATGCCAAACGGTATGCCAACCCACGGACTCGCTCGAGAATCTCAACGGGTCCAATAAATCTCGAACTCAACTTCCCTTTCTTCCCGAAATGAAAAACTCCCTTCGTCGGCGACACCTTTAGCAAAACGTGGTCTCCCACATCGAATTCCAAAGGTCGGCGACGGACGTCGGCATATGACTTATGTCGACTCTGGGCAGTCAACATCCGTTCCCGAATTAATTCTATCTTCCGTCTCGTCTCTAAAACGACATCCGGCTCGGTCCCGACCAAATCGGACGTCTCATTCCAACAAATTGGTGATCGACATCGCCGCCCATAAAGTGCCTCATACGGTGCCATCTGAATCGACGCGTGCCAACTGTTGTTGGTGAATTCGATCAATGGCAAATGTTCCTCCCAATCGCTACTCCAATCGAGAGCACAAGCACGCAATATATCCTCGAATGTCTGGATAGTGCGTTCCGACTGTCCATCTGACTAGGGATGAAAAGAGGTACTCAAATGCAAACGGGTACCCAATGCCTTATGCACCGCCTGCCAAAAGTGCGATACGAAACGGCCATCACAATTCGAAACAATAGACTTTGGAGTACCGTGAAGCCTCACAATCTGCGCGATAAACACACGAGCCAACTTCTGTGGACCCCAAGTGTCCTTGATGCCCAGAAAATGTGCCGACTTGGTCAGACGATCAACAATCACCCATACCATATTCATGCCCGACCTCGATCTCGGCAAACTCGTAACGAAATCCATCGATATATCCTCCCATTTTCATTCCAGAACGGGAAGTGACTGCAATAACCCAACCGGTCGCTGATGCTCGATTTTGACCTGCTGACAAGTCAAACATCTCGCTACAAGCTGTGCGACCTCCTCCTTCATATCGTTCCACCAGAAATTCCTTCTCAGGCCCTTGTACATCTTACTCGAACCAGGATGAACGGAATAAGGTGTAGCATGGTCCTCACGCAAAATATTCTGTCGCAACTCTGAGTCGTTCGGCACACAAAGCTGACTCTGGAATCTCAAAGCACCATCCTCGTGAATCACAAACCCAGGAGACTTTCCTTTAAGAACGTTCTCTCGGATTTGAGTAACCATCGGATCCTCTAACTGCTTCAGCTTAATTTCATCAATCAAAGACGACGAAATCTCTAAAGCACAAAGTTGCCCGACAGCTCCAGGCAACAAAACCTCAACATCTAACTCGATGAAAGCCTGCCGAAGCTCAGACTGAGATGTAAGGATCTCAAGCATTCGCAATGCCACTGGTTTCCGACTCAAGGCATCGGCCACGACGTTCGCCTTGCCCGGATGATAAAGGATTTCGAGGTCATAATCCTTAATCAGCTCTAACCACCTCCTCTGCCTCATATTCAACTCCCGCTGAGTAAATATGTATTTCAGACTTTTATGATTGGTAAAAATCTGACATGCAGAGCCAAAAAGATAGTGACGCCAAATCTTGAGTGCAAAAACGACTGCCGCTAACTCCAAATCATGAGTAGGGTAGTTCAGCTCATACGGCCTCAACTGTCTCGACGCATAGGCAATGGTCTTGCCGTGCTGCATCAATACGCACCCAAGACCCTGACCCGAAGCATCACTATAAACGGTAAAACCCTCGTTGCCACATGACAACGCCAAAACCGGGGCTGAAGTCAAACGCTTCTTCAGTTCCTCAAAACTCGACTGTCTCTCGTCATTCCAGACGAACTTCTCGGATTTCTGGAGCAACTGCGTAAGTGGCCGAGCTAGTTTCGAGAATCCCTCGTCGAACCTACGATAGTAGCCAGCCAAACCCAAGCAACTACGGAGCTCTCTCACATTCTTGGGCGGTGCCCAATCCAACACTGCCTCGATCTTCTGCGGATCTACACGAACCCTCGCGGCTGAAATCACGTGACCTAGAAACATCACTTCCTTCAGCCAAAACTCACATTTCGAAAACTTCGCATAGAGTTGCTCGGTCCTCAAAATATCTAACACTACCCGCAATTGATGGGCATGCTCTTCCTCGTTCCTCGAATAAATAAGAATATCGTTAATGAATACGATGACACACTTATCTAAATACTCGATAAAGACTTTGTTCATCAACTGCATGAACACCGCCGGCGCATTAGTTAACCCGAACGGCATAACTACGAACTCATAATGTCCGTATCTCGTCCGAAAAGCTGTTTTCGGCACATCGGACTCTCTCACCCGGAGCTGATAGTACCCCGATTTCAAATCAATCTTCGAGAACACCGCAGCTCCCTACAACTGATCGAACAAGTCATCAATTCTCGGCAAAGGATACTTGTTCTTGATGGTCACCTTGTTTAGTTCGTGATAGTCGATACACAAACGTAGTGAACCATCCTTCTTCCGCACAAACAGGACCGGTGCGCCCCAAGGCGAGGCGCTCGGTCGAACATACCCCGACTCAAGAAGCTCACTCAACTGCTTCTTCAACTCGGACATCTCTGAAGGTGCCATGCGATAGGGCGCCTTCGAAATAGGAGCCGCGCCCGGCTCTAACTCTATAGCAAAATCGACCTCACGATCCGGTGGCAATCCCGGTAACTCGTCAGGAAATACATCAGGAAACTCACTAACGATTAGAATCGACGAAAGCTCGAGTCCACCACTCACCGCCTTGAAGGCGTAGCACCAATAGCCAGTACACCCCTTTCGCAAGAGTCTCATCGCCTTCAAGTCGTTAATAACGAATTTCTGGTTCCTCCTCTTTCGCCCAGCGAAAGAGTGCTCGGTGCCGTCTTCGGCTAACATGGTGATGATCCTCGTGCGGTAGTTCATGATTGCACCATGCCGCTCGAGCCAATCATCCCCGAGAATTAAGTCCTCACCCTCAATACCCACAATAATAAGATTAGAGGGCCAAGCCCTCTCACAAATAAATATAGAACAGTCTCGAACCTCCTGATCACCAACGATCCGATCACCGCTAGGAAGCTTAACGATGAAGGGCTCACAAGGCGTCAAACAGTCGAGACTCAAACGGCGCATACAATCCAGAGATATGAACGAATGCGTAGCACCAGAATCGAAAAGCACACTGACAGGATGAGAAAGAATATGAACGGTACCTGTCGCCACGGTAGCCCTGGGTCATCGGCTCTCCGCATCTCATTGACACGCGGGTGGGCTGAGCCGACACTGGAAGCTCCCCCCTAGAGGGCTGACCCCGACCTCTCCCCCGACTAGCACTCTGCGGAGATTGATGAGCAAACGATCCTTGGTTCACACTTGGTTCCCTAGGCGCTGGAATGGAAGCCCGGGCACCAAGGATTTTCTCCCTCTCAGCACAGAAAGCAGCCTTGTGACCCGACTGGCCACACTGATTACACGTCAGCAAAGGGTTCGGACAAATACGACTGATGTGGCCCTGATGGCCACAGTTAAATCACTTCACCTCTCGAGAAGGGGCACTGGCAGCCCTACGGGGAAACCCAGTAGATCGAGTTGGGCCACCACCAGCGGAAAAGTTAGCAGACTGGAATTTCTGCTGACCCCCACCTTTGTGGCCCGAAAAATTCCCGGTGGACTTCTGCTTCTTGCTCTCGCGGGCCGCCTCACTCGCCGTCACAGACATATCGTAAGCAAGGGCCCTACTCTGGTAATCCTTCAAGGTAGTACAGACGAGCCCCGACATATAGTCTTGAATCGACAACTTCATCCGCCTGGAAAAATGGAAAATTTTGTCGCTCTCCTCGACAACTTGGGTCTTCACATAACCCAACTCCTTGTTAAAATCAACAATAGCCTGAGATACGGGGATATCCCGTGGTTGAGCATCATAGAAAGCATGTACTCGAGCCTATCTGACCGGCCACGGGCAATATTCAGTCTCCATCAGTTCTTGGAATTCGGTCCACGAAGCAACATGGTCTTTGGGCCCAACGGCCTCCCACCAATCCGTAGCATCCCCAGTGAGAAAGTACTGGGCAATAGGGACTTTACGGTCCTCGGGACAGTTGGTAGCAGTGAAGACTTTAGATATCTCCTTGATCCACCCTTCCCAGCCAATCGGGTCTGAAGCTCCCGAAAACTGAGGAGGATGCATCTTGATGACATCTTGGAGCCAACGGTCCGCTCCGCCCCGATTAACATGGGCCTGATCCGGGTTCTGAACCGCCTGAGCTATTGCCGCCATTTGGTTCACCATTTTCTGCATAACGGCCGCAATACCAAGGTCGGCGCGCTCTTGAGAAGAAGCATGACTGTGACGGTCGCCGGTACTGCCGGCTCCCGAAGACTGCGACGTGGCCGCCCCACCGGCTGCCCCACGTCCCCGGCCGCGTCCACGACTACGACCGCGACCACGACCTCTTCCAGCATCCATACTGGAGTTAAATAAGTAGCAAAATCCATACGATGGTAAGTACAAGAAAAGAACAATCACAAATCGAGAATCAAAGGTACGATACAAGGGAATAAGGAACAGAGGAAGGAAAACTTACGGGCACTGGTAGTACCGGAATCATGGCAGCGTGACGATGATGTGTAAAACAAAACACAACAAGACCTAATAAACCGACAAGCTTAGGTATCCATAAACCTAGTGCTCTGATACCATTTTCTGTAACACCCTCAAGATATTCGAGGTATATTACAGCGCCGTGAATCCCTATATGGGACCCACCAGGCTGAACAGCATCATACTCATCGACTCACAGAAACGACAAAATAACACCTCGTCATAAAGACGCAAAACAGAATAATCCACCCGGTTCAACCGGTCAAACATAACATCATCATCTAACACAAACATAATAGGCGACAATACAATCCGGACGAACAAGAACTCTTAAGTACTCGAGTACTACTATTAGTTCAAAAACCACAAAAGATGAAAAGATAAAAGACACTAAGACGTCACTCGTGCACAATCATCACGCACGGCCATCATCCGTGTACTGGTTCAGCGCCTGCTCGTCTCGATGAACCTGACCTGAAATTCATAAAACGAATTTCCCCAAAATGGGTCCCCAGAGGGGTTAGCAATTACGCTAGTACAAGTAACCAAATGAACAACTTACATCTTACACATATAGTAAATGCATGCAATCAAGAAAACATAGTTCCAAAACACTCATTTGCGGAAATGCCAATAATCCAAATCACATTTGTAAAAATGCACCACAATTAACCGCGGACCCACAGCTTCGTGGATCCCTACCGAGACCCCGTCTAACCCGTAGTGGTTAAAAGCAACTCGCGGTTCCACAGCTTCGTGGAGCCCTACCGAGACCCCGTCGGATCTAACCCGTAGTGAGTATACACACACGCACAATTCCCATACAATACTACTATGTCAAGATCGTAAGTTCATAAGGATACTTGCCTCGCTTAATAGACGGTGATACGAACGGAAAGGAAGGATCGAACACGACCGCGAGGAACCGGCGAAAATGAACCTAACGATTCGAATAATACAATCACAACCAACTCTAGACGAATACGGAAATGGAATACACCCGAAAACCCGCCTACGATTCATGTATATTCGTACCAAAATAACAACGAGGGCGGACCACAACCAAACCCTCTCGATTCCGTAAAAACCCACAAAATATCCATGAATCCGTAGGAAAGCTAATGATACTAACAATATTAATCGTATTCATCATGAATCCACCAACAAAACGGAACGAATCGGAAGAAAATCCCAAAACCCCCAAATTATCCAAAAGTAGGGTTCTAAGAGATATTACCTTTGAAGATCCAAGTACTATGATCCGTAGAACACGCGTTAGATCGATTATCCGGGCTCCACAACCGAATGAAAATGATGAAAATCAACCCTCAAGTGATGAATGATGAGAAGTTCTCCCCTCAACTCTCTCTCTCTCTCTCTCTCTCTCTCTCTCGTGCGCAGGTGAAGGAAAGGAAGAAAAATGGCTGATTTCGCCCAAAAAAACGAAATGATAATCTGATTGGCCGCATCGTGTGCCGCAGCTCACCAAGTGTGCCGCACAAGCCCAAAATCTCCCGTGGTTCGGCGGTGTGCGCGGCCGGGCAGCGTGTGCCGCGGCACCGTCTGATCGGGTTTTGGCCGAAAATGCCACACGAGTGTGCCGCGGCCGGACGGGTGTTCGCAGCGGCCCGGCTTCCAGCGGTGTCACGCGGCCCCGGGCCGGTGTGTGCAGCGGCTTCAGCGATGTGCAGCGGCCGTCGGCATGTGCCGCGGCACACAGTACAGTCTGCTCGGCCAAAAACTGGAAAAATGTGTGTGCCGCGGCGCACACTCCTTGTGTCGCGGCCCACACCCCCTTCGGGTCCTAAAATGATGAAAAATGATCCGGTAAGAGAATAAAAGCAATAGGAATCAATATTTGGGAAACAATAACACGAAATGGATCCACGGCAACCCAAAGCAGCGATTCACAACAATAACGAGAATCAGATCAATAGATGACAGGAAAGATACACTGAAAGATACACGAGGGTTACTACAATCGAAAAATACACCGGAAATGAAAATACAAGGGAAAGAAAAATGCGGATATTACAGTTGGAAATCTGCCGGCGATGGCCCTGTCGAAAAAATTGGTCGGCCACCGAAGGTCTTCGGTGGTGGCCTGTCGTAAAGAAGATCGGCAGCCTGACGTTAAAAGATAAATAAATAAAAAATAATTGGCCAGCGGCCGGAGGTGGCCCGTCGGAAAGCAGGCTGGCAGTCTGGCGTTAAAAAAAAAGTTGGTCTGTCATCGGTGGCCCACCGAAAAACAGGCATGCAACTTGGCGTTAAAGAAAAATAAAAAAAATGTGCGGCAGTCGGAGGTCCGCCGGCAAGCAGTTCGAGGGCATAACTTTTAAAAAAAAGTTAACCAGCCGTCGAAGGCACGCAGGAAAGTAGGTCAGCGGCCTGGTGTTAGAAAAAATAATTAGCCGACCGTTGGAGGTTTGCCGACGATGGTCTGCCGGAAAGCAAGTCAGCGGCCTGGCGTTTAAAAAAAAAAAAGCAAAATTGATCGGCCGCTGGAGGTCCGCCGACCGCCGACGGTGGCTAGCCGGAAAGCAAGCCGTCGGTCTGACATTTAAAAAGAAAATGGATTGGCCGCTATATCGAAAAGCAGGCCGAGGGTCTGGCGAATAAAAAAAATAATTATCTCTTTAATTTAATTTAATTTAATATTCAAAGGGTATTTTTTAAAATTTACTATTATTGAACATTTGAAATTATGAATAAGTATAATTAAATTCAACATAAAAATAAGGGAAGAAGAGGGGAGGGATACAATGATCTTTTCACGTACACTCTAAGATGACCAAAAAATACAGTTGTCCTTTATATATTTTATATATATATAATTCAACATAAAAATAAGGTAAGAAGAGGGGAGGGGTACAAACAATCTTTTCACGTACACTCTAAGATGACCGAAAAATACATTTGTCCTTTATATTTTATATATATATATATCCCTACATACTAATTTTGTAACCAATTTGATACGTCAAAAAATTAGATGTTCACCTTTCAAGTCATCTATTATTATCCAATTAAATCTCATAATTATTATATATCATTCCTTATTGCCACATAATAATTTATTTATTTATAATTTATAGTGTTTGTAATCTAAATTGAAATGGGATATATTCTATGGCCGAAAATATTATTATAGTTATCAAATTTAATATATAAATTAATATATTTTAATTTTCATATATTTGGAATAAGACACACACCTTTATGTATTCGATGCTCAATTTTAATGATTAAAATATTTTAGTAAGACTGATATTTAATTTAAGATATTTTGAATACTTAATTTTTATAATAAAATATTTGTTTGATAAATAATTCTAATCAATATGGTGATTTTATTGAACAATAAAATAATATTGCAAAAATCTGAATTATTTGAAATTGTTATGATTTAAATTTTTGCAAATAGATCAATATTAATAGTAGTTAAACATTAAATTAGTATTGTAATAGCTTTATATGCAAAGTGATAACACAATAGGGAATACCTTTTTTGCTCATTTTAGGATAAAATTGTCATTTGAATCAAGTATACAAGTCTTATTAGGTAAAAATTCCATCTACTAGCTTTTTCACAATCAACATTTTATGCAAAAAAAATAATATGAACTTCTGCTTCCTATTTCAGTTAATTAGATATTTTATAAATTTAAATGAGTTCAGTTAATTAGTATTCTTTCTAGGTAAAATATCTAACTTTTCCAAAAATAAACTTTTTGGACCAAAAAGTTTAATTTAAGACTCTATTTATCATATCAAGTAATTAATTAATTTATAAATTTAAAGGGCTCAGAGAATTAGTAGGTAGGTATTACTATACTGTTTCAGACGAAATGGGTAGTAAGTTTCTAACCGAATTTAGGACGGATACGAGTATATAAATTCTATATCGAGTTTTGTAGATTGTATTTTTTTTCAAATTAGTAGTTCAATTTTAACTTTAATCTTTTATCATTTATACTTTTTATTCTTAATGTTCGGATTTTATCAAGATAGAAAGTCAATTATCAATTTATATTTGACTGTTTAGATATTTTATAAATTTAAATTAGTTTGGGTAACTAGCGGGTTCTACTATATGGATTTGAGATGGGAACGGATAGTAAGATCACATGTCAATGCAATCTGATATGGTACAAGTACGTGTACGTAAATTTTAAGGATCTGGATCCTCTGCTGTGCACTGCAGCACATCACGGTGCTGTGTAGGTGCACAGTCGTTTGATCACACACATCCGCACGGGTGTGTGTGTGTGTGTGTGCGCGTGGCGGATCCAACGCACAGCAGTGCACAGCACGGTGCTGTGCACTGCAGAGGATCCAGATCCAAGTTTTAAAGAGGTCTGAGTGGCTGAAACTTATACGCGTCATTTCGGGTATTAGTGTATGGGTTTAAAACACAATTGAATATTAAGTCCCCATTTAATCGGATCTGAGACGAGTACGGGTATATATATTCTAAACGAGTTCTCTGGTGATCGAACCACCTTATTATTTCGATTAACTGCCATTCGGCCTTGTAAACGACACCGAGTGACTGAACCCTGACGAAATACTAATTTATTTATTTTATTTATACTTATAAATTTCTATTGGACTTGAGTAATCAGATCTTTTTGTCTATAGGTTTAACTTGTGTTGTGTGGTGCTCATTGTGCTGTTTTGATATTCTATTTTAATTTTAGACCTAATTCGGCATCGCCGTAATATACCAAAGTACCAACCATCACGTGACTTGTATAAGAACTTATTTGGAGTTATAGTAGTACATTTTTATGAGTAGAGATCCTCTCCGGTACGGGAGGGTCCAATTCAATATGGACCCTCCAATTTACACACACCCGTACGGGTGTGTGTGTGGGGGGGGGAATGGAGGGTGTAGATCCCCTCCGATCCTCTCCAAAGAGGATCCAAACTCCATTTTTATATGGCCAAATAAAATTTAATACAGAAAAGTAATAGCAAATAAACATCGTATTAAATCCATGACGTTAAATGCACTATTATCTTATTGAATAAACGAGGCATTACGAGTCTACGATCCGTGCGAGACACGAGTTTTGTTTTTCGATAAAATTTTTAATTTTTTCTTATGTCTATAAATCAACCTTTTTGTATCTATTATTATAATTAACAAACGGCTTTGAGCTAAAAATATGTACTTTTTCCTTTTATTTCATTAAGCAAAGTCATACAAAAGAGCGTAAATATTGGTTTCTTACAAAAAAAAAATTGTGGGTTATTAGTAAAAAATAGAAAATGACAAAGTAATACTAACGAACTAAATTTTCTTTCAAGGCCACAATTTCTGAAAATCCATAAAATGGTAGAAGCGACCGTACTTATTAAACCATCGACATTGACGTGAAAAGACTGATGGTAAGTTGTAAGCTGATTGGGATGGAAACACTCCGACATCGCGGGTTCGAATCCGTGTGGTGACAATACTTTGCTGAAATATTGCAAGGTTTGTTGCTGGGTTCGTGTTTCATTGGTCCTCTCCCTTGCAGGGCTACCATTAGTGCACATCCCTCGATTTAACACCCGCCTGATCAAGGGACCTCTGATACAGGTGGGGGGAGTTTCTCGTCTCTCCCTCAACAAAAAAAATAATGCCCGCATGTGTTGGAAATTTTTATCTAAAAGTTTTTCATGATTTGTATTCATCTTTTTTCGTAAAAACCTTCTTGTAATATATGAAGCCCTCTTGTCTAATTATTTTATTTTGTTGTTCAATGTACAACACTCCCTCTAAAAATATCCATTAATATGAGTGAGAGACCAATATATTTAAAACCTTATTGAGTGCTATAAGTTTACTTTACATAAAATTTTGCATTACTAGTGATAGACAAATATTTAAGACACATGAGTAACTAAAACTCTATAAAATGATTATTAGTTATTCACAAAAATATAATTAAGAGATTGACCAAAAATCTCAATTTATCTAACCTTTGGTATATTAAATAAGCTTAGTGAGAAACCACCCATCATGGCACTTTAATAAAAACAATAAAAATTACTGATAGTCATGCAAAAATAACAGACCATAAGTATAACAACCCGAAAATTTCTCACCCTTTATATGCGACTCACAGAAGTAATAAGCCAAATGGCATAATAATATTATCATAAACTTCAATGATACAATGTAGACGACCATACATCTAGATAATGTAGTTATCATGGTCTTCTTGTCTGTCATCTTGTAGCTTATTTGATGAACGGTTTCTCTTCGTAATTTACCAAGCAACCATGTTCAAGTGGTAAGAGGTCTTCTTTTGTTTTCGTTTGGATTAATATTATTTGATATGCAAAGTAAACTATTTATACACACAATATGTAGTATGTGACCTTCCATAAGGATATGAACGGTCTATTTTAATTACTTGCAAAATGAAGTTATTTATGAAGAGAATTAATAGGTGGGTCCAAAGAATTTTGCCACCGTTTGGGTTTTGTTTGGGTTTTAGTATAAATACTAATAAAGCTTTAATGAAGGTGTTTGTAAAAGTTCAGAAAATTAACTTATTGCTAGTTATGGCAAATGTTATTACAAAATTCATAAAGTTAAATCATGAATACTCAACTTAATTCAATTATTTGGAGAATAAAATGAGATGAAGCCAAAAAGGTTTGTAACGATTTTTATAAAAATGAAGTGATGGGCATTCAAGTTCATTCAAGTAAAGGAATTTAAGTCGTAAAGATTTAACATGAAACTTAATTTTTAAATAAATTATAGCTAATTGAAGTATAGGATTTTAAGTCATCAATACTTAACATTTAAGACATGGACTCAACAATACACATTTTTATCCTGCAATAAACAGAACATTGTTTTATCTAAAATCCAATTATCTTTAGTTAGATTGTTATGTGCATTTACATTTTCTGCCTCACCACATATAACAAAATAATAAATAACAAAATTTGTGCATTACACATATCAATTTAATGAGCCTAATTGTTGTTAAATAAACTTAGTGGGAATCAATTTTTTAATACCAAATCATAAAATTGATAAGTTCTATATCCTTATTCATAAAAGAGTGATCTTACGTATACGCGTATGTATGCAGCGTATTTATCTGTGCGTAAATCTCATCCATCCATTTAATGTGGGACCCATTCATTTATTGTGGGATCACATTAAATGGATTGATGAGATGCATGTGTGTACACATATGTGTACACATTATGTGTAGATTTAGCATTTTTCAAAAAATTACTACTTTATTAGCTAATAAGAAATAAACAACTAGTCTATTTTTTTAACTAACTAGGTATCTCAGTCACATGCACGGTCTGCCATTGCCTACAGTGTGTGTGTGTGGGTGTGGGTGGGGTGGGGGGGGGGGGGTTAGGTGGTCTGTGGTCTGTGGACTGTGGAGTATTTTATTTTTCCACCTGCCCCCCAACTTCTAAATTCTTTTTACTACTTCTACATCCCACAAAGAATCCATTGCCATTAGCATAGCTAAATCTCTTCTACCCATGATGATGACATTTTTCTAGAATCCAGAGAGTTCAACTCTTCTTTTCAAAACCCCATCTCTCTCTCTCTCTCTCTCTCTCTCTCTCTCTCTCTCCATTTGTGTATGAGAGAAAAAGCTTGCCTTTGTGTGACTCTGTGAGGCCAGTTATGCAACAGCCAATTGAAGCAAGAAACTGTTGTGAAGCCTGAAACCTCCAACGTGAGGATTAGCGTTCTTTCTGTAAGTTTTTTTTTTTGTGTCTTAATCAATTTGTTTATCTGTGGTTTTCTGGAAATTAGTGTTCTTGAATCTATCCACTTGCATGGTTCTAATAAGTTTAGGTTTCTTGGATTTAATCTCTGTGAGATTAATCTATGTGCGCTATTGTGTGTGTGTGAGAGAGAGAGTTTCTTTGTGGTATTTTTTTTAGGATTTATTTTTTCAGTATTTTAATTAATAAACACCCTTTACTCGTCCAGTCCCTAACTTTCTAACAATAATAGATCGATCCATTTTCCCTCATTTTTTTGCCATTTTTTTAGAGCATTCTGTAATTGATTTGGACATTTTTTTTGCACTTTCTGGGCTATTATGTTATTATTGAAAAGTTAGGAACCCGATGTTATTACGAAATTTATTAGGGGGCCAAATAAAATTTGCCCTTAATTTTATTAAAATATATTTTTTCTTGCGAATATTTAAAAAAATTTATTATTTATATTATTATCATTTTAATTCTGTAAAATCCAACTAAATGTTTACTATACTATTTTTTTTTTGTTCCCATTAAATCTTGGAACACAGAAAGGGCTATGCTAATCCCGGAGCCCTTCCAGTCCCAGCGTCTTGAAGGCTGATATTATACCAGCGCCTACGTGGCGTTGATGTGGCGCATACGTGGCGCTGATGTGGTATATTTTTATATAAAAAAATAGTAGGGGTGATACAAAAACACCCCTACTATCTACATCATGCTTTGTAGGGGTCGGAGCCTTTCCAGTCCCAGCGTCTGGAAGGCTGGTATTATACCAGGGCCTACGTGGCGCTGATGTGGCGCATACGTGGCGCTGATGTGGTATATTTTTATATAAAAAAATAGTAGGGGTGATACAAAAACACTCTACTATCTACACCATGCTTTGTAGGGGTTGTACCGGATGCTGTATATGTAGTAAGGTTTTGATAGTAGGGGTGTTTTTATATCACCCCTACTATTTTTTTTATATTAAAATATACCACATCAGCGCCACGTATGCGCCACATCAGCGCCACGTAGGCGCTGGTATAATACCAGCCTTCCAGACGCGGGGACTGGAAGGGCTCCGAATCCCCCTCTTTTGCTAATCCCCCTCTTGACAAAAAAGACCTCTCACTTTTTTAAAACACACACATATATATTATATATATATATAATAATTTAATTTTTTTTAATTTTTTACTGATATTTTTTCGATAATTTTTTTACTAATTTATAAATGTCATGAAAAATTGCAGTTGCTTCTTAGATGCCGAATGGACTAACTTTAATTAGTCTTGGCACAAAGTTTATATGTCATCTGATATGGTTTTTTTTGAACATGAATGGAAGTTGTTGATAGATAAATATAAATCTTACTCGAAAGTGATAGAATATCTATGGTGTCGTAGTTATTTTTAATCATAAATAATATAAATAAAAATAAATAAATAAATAAATAATAGAAATTTTTAATTTTGATAATAATAAAGTAAAATAAAAATTCAAAGAAAAAAGAACAAATAAATAAATAATATGAAAAAAAATTAAAGTGCAAAGGAGTAAAGGATAGAAAAGGAAAAAAAATAAAGTTTCTAACCATATATTTTAAAATAATATATAAAATATGAGAAACTATTAATTTTAATAATAACAAAAAAATAATATTAATATTAAATATATTAAGATAAAATTGCTAAAAAAAACAAAAAATAACAAAAAGAAAAAAAAAGAGAAGGCGGGTGTCAGGGGGGAATAGCAGGTTTCAGAAAGGGATCTGTCTAGTTGCACAAAAAATAAACACATTTATCAGAAAGTGTGAAAAGACTATTTTAGACAATAAAGAATAATTAATGGGTGGCCAAAGAAATTAGGCAAAACTCCACTTTGAGCTTAGTGATTGTTGTGTGGTCCCCACCTTTGATTGAGTAATGATGAATTTATGCATTTTTATGAAGAAAAAAAGTAATTTTATAACAATAAAATAATAAAAAAAAGATTGTTAAAAATTTAGAAGGAACTACCACCATTGGATTTGGACCAACTTTTGTCCTCTAGTTTTTTCAATAAAAAGCTTTCTAGTATTAGAAATTTTATTTTACTACTTTGTAAGTTCTAGATTTTAATCATTTATGACCAAAAAATTGTATCAGACGGTCCGATAATAATACTCGAAGGTATTATTGTCGCTCCGTGCCTGTTTATTTATTTATTTATTTATTTATTTATTCGGAAAAGTACTTGTGTTAGGTCGCCAATTTCGAATCATAATGTGGAACGAAGCCTAGATTTTAGGGTTTTAGTTTTTTTTTCAGTTTTTTTTTTTCTATTTTTTAGTTTTTTTTTAGAATTTCTTTTAGTTTTTTTTAGTTTATCATTTTTTAGGAGTTGGTATATCCCACAACATGATGTACGGTGCAAGGTGTACATCATTTGTAATTATTAGCATAATCACACTGGTATACATCATAATCAAAACTGGTGTATAATATAATTACAGTGAAAATATGGCGCAACAACATAATCACAATTGGTGTATAACATAATCACCGCTGATGTACGTACCATGCACGGTAGTACATCATGTTGCACGGTATAATTTTCCTCTTTTTAGTCTTTACGGTTCATTTTCATTTTTTAAGTATTCATTTTAAGTATTTTAGCTATATTAGTTTTTTTTAGAGTTTTTTATATTTTTTTTTCTATTTTTAATATTTTAAAATACCGGCCTCGTGGTGAGACCGGTTTAAGTCTCATAGGAGACCTACTCCCCTTTTTTTTATTCTTATGATAGAAGATGAACTTATTAACTATGGTTGATCACTTGTGTGATGAGCTAACAAAATACACGAAGAAAATCATGAAAGTTTGATAGTTTCATGTTATATGAATCTGATGATAATTTTTTTCCCCTTCTGACTGTTATGTAGAGAGCCATGGCCAACGGCATGCGTGAGAAATTGTTGAAACCGGAAGGAAACGAGGTTGTTGATTTCAAAGGGAGGGTTTACGACGAATCCAAGAAAATATGGCGGGTGGCATTGCCGGGTATTATAGCTCGAGTGGCGTCATTCGGTACCATAATCGTGACTCAATCATTTATCGGCCATATAAGTTCCGTTGATCTTGCCGGTTACGCTCTCGTCCAAACGCTTACCGTTCGTTTCGTGAACGGCGTGCTGGTAAGTTGTTATTTTTTGTTTCATTTCTTTCTTTGTTTGTTTATTTCTTTATTTGTGATAAAAGAAGTCGTTGCAGATTGGAATGTCAAGTGCCACCGAAACTCTTTGCGGCCAAGCATTCGGCGCGAGACAGAATCACATGATGGGGATTTACTTGCAAAGATCGTGGATCGTCGACTTCTTAACTCTAACCCTCTTGCTTCCGCTATTTATCTTCGGGGCCCCCATTTTTAATCTACTCGGCGAGGAAGCTAGCATTGCCGCATCTGCGGGATACATATCGTGGTGGTTCATACCAATGATCTACAGTTTTGTCTTTACTCTCACGATGCAAATGTATCTTCAGGCGCAGCAGAAGAATAGTATTGTCGCGTGGATATCCATCGCGCAGCTTATAATACACGTCCCCTTGTCGTGGCTATTCGTTTACCGTCTGGGTTGGGGAACCGATGGGGCTATGGGCGCGCTCTGTATATCTTCTTGGTTGGTGGTTTTTGCCGAACTTGGATATATTATGGGAGGTTGGTGCCCCCAGACGTGGACGGGGTTTAGCACCGCGGCGTTTAAGGATTTGTTGCCCGTGATAAAGCTTTCCATATCGTCCGGCATCATGGTTTGGTAATTTCCTCCGACTCATTTATGAAGATGTTATTTGAATGAATTTACGGTTTTGTCCGAATAGAAGACTATACTTTCAAAGTAAAAATTTATTACCTAAATTAAATTTACATAATATTCCTTAAAATTAAAGTTTTTCGTTATATAAGTCGCAATATCGATTGATCGAAAAAAAAAAAAAAGTGAGAACATGATGTTTAAACGAGTCATACGTTTGTTAAAATGAAAAAGTTGTACCTTAACCAAAGTACCCTTTCAAGTGGGACGGAGGGAGTAGTTATCTTTGGAAATCACACAAACTCACTCGACATTTACAACTATCTTAGAAATTGCAGCTTTCTTTATGCAGTGCAAATAAAATAAATACAAAGCTCAAGGGGGTCATTGTAATTTTTCAAGGTAAACGGATCGTTTTATAGCTAGGCAAAACGTCACCCGTAGTTTTCTATAATCTACCCTATTCTGAAAGTTGATTTTTTTTTCTTCTAGTCGACTGGGCATTGTATGTGCCGTAAGTCGACATGTCGATGATCATCGTTTAACATGCAGTTCCTATTGGACAGCATGCATATATAACATTTTCATGTTATATATGTATTCTGTTCTAAGATGCTCGGTCATATACTTGCAAGAATCGATCTGAAAAAGGATTCTCGAGTTGAAGTTAAACATTAATCCATAAGTCTTCAAAGTTTTCGTTCATATAGCAACAATGTTTCGATAATTATATATGTTGGTTCTTTTTGCAGCTTGGAATTATGGTACAATTCTATACTTGTTTTATTGGCCGGATACATGAGTAATGCCGAGGTTGCCATTTCCGCCTTCTCTATTTGGTGAGTATTCCGTGCCAGTCTATTTGTTATCTTGCTTCTCTAAGACGGTTCGATTACTATAGACTAAGCGTTCCATTTTTTTTTTGCAGCCTTAATATCAACGGTTGGGAATTCATGATCTGCCTCGGATTTCTCGGTGCTGCATGGTATGCTTTTATAACGGCCTAATGATTTTAGTTCTTCATTTTGTTTTTGCTAGAGACACACTCCTGTCAGACCGTTCGACCGTCTGATTGTATCAAATAACTGTCCGACAACTATCTTTCACTACGAAAATGGATACTTTTCAGAATTAGAAATGATACTTTATAAGCGGCAAATAATTATGAAAATTGGAAAGTATCATTTCTAAGACCGTATAGTATCATTGTCGAACCGTCTGATCTTTCTGTTATTAACTTGTCCTAACCACTTACCATTTGATCTTGATTTGTGTGTGTGTGTGTGTGTAGCGTACGAATTGCAAATGAGCTTGGACGAGGAGATGCTAAAGCGACAAAATTTTCTATCAACGTCCTCATATCTACCTCGGTCATAATTGGCGTATTCTTCACGGTTATTTGCTTGGTTTTTGGACACAATATCGGATACTTGTTCACGAACGACGTCGAAGTTGCGAAGACCGTATCGGATCTATCTGTGCTTCTTGCTATCTCAGTCTTGCTCAACAGCATTTATCCAGTGCTTTCAGGTCAGTTATGTATAGAGCTGATAAGAAGGTTTCGGCCGGAGAAAAAATAGCAATGGCCCGATGGGCCCGGCCCAAGAACTTTGACAACTCTAGTTCTATGACATCATGATGTCATTTTGCTTTCTTACATGCCCCATTCTTGATCTTGCATGTGAAATGATTACAAGACTATAAATGTCTTCTTCATGTGCAAATTTCTTTGTGAAAAAACAGGTGTGGCGGTTGGAGCCGGCATGCAAGGAACGGTTGCAATTATCAACCTTTGTTGCTTTTACTTGATTGGAATTCCGATAGGAGCTTTACTCGGATACGTGGCTAATCTTGAAGTCTCGGTAAGATCGAAAACCGTTGCAACATAGTCGAGTGTCGATGTTTGAAAAAAAAAGGAATAATTGCGAAAATTGCATTATTGTTCCTTTACCTTTACGGTTTGCGAAATAGTCCGCTAACTATATAAAATTTTCAATTTCGGCCTTCGTTTCACCAGATTTCAATCACGTGACTCGCACGTGCAATTTCAATTTCAAATGAAATTAGGACCGAAATTGAGATTCGTATAGTTATAGAACCATTTTGCGAACTAATCATTCGTGAGGACCAAATTAAGATATACGTCAATTTTTGCGAATCATGCATTTTGTCGGATCATTTTGCTGCCGCTCTAAAGTCGCAGGACCGAATTTGCAATTTTACTATACTTACACCTTGTTGAACAACAATTTATCATTTTTTTTTTAATAAAAATACACTCTTCAAATATATTTCTATGTTTTTTTAAGCACATTGTTAAGGGGTAATTCACAAAGTAAACACGAATATGTAACTTTAAAACACGGAAGCATACAACTAGTCTAGGTTCAACGAGCTCAGTAAGCGATGACTTGTAATCCAAGCGGAGGCAACTCAGTACCAGCAGGGTAATGCTGTAACATAACCCAGGATCGGGGGGTGGGCTTGAGTTGAGCCGGATGGATACTCGGGAACAGGATCAATCCTCCTCGGCCTCAGGCCAACGAAATAAAGAATGCAACTAGTCTAGATTCTGTTGGTTCTGAGATCGCGAGTTGCTCCCGTATTTTCTTTTTTATAGGGGGGAGGGGGGATACTCGGGAACGGGATCAATCCTCCTCGGCTTAAGGCCAAAGAAATAAATAATGCAACTAACTAGTCTAGGTTTGGTTGGTTATGAAAATCACAAGAGTTTGCTTCCGTAATTCTTTACAGGGTATTTGGATCGGAATGAACATCGGAGTTCTTATACAGTCGCTTGCGCTTAGCTACATGGCTTGGAAAACAGATTGGGACGAGCAGGTAAGGATAGCCGCGGAACGTCTCCAACGATGGTATCTTAAATCTTCCGAGGAACCCGGTAACAACGGAAACGCTTGAATCGAAAAAGTGGCCGTCTCCGACATAAGATGTGAATGAAGCTTGAGAGAGTAGTGCACAAGTATGAGCTATTGTTGTAATGAGATCCTAAATAATTCCATCTGTCTTATGTGCTTTGTGTTTTGATGAATATTGAAAGATGCATTGTGATCTTTGGATTTTTTGGGTGAATCCTGGGTTAGTTTTCTATTCACATTGCACTAATTATATTATGGATCCTTGCGTTTTAGGCAAAATTGCGCTATACCTCCTCCAATTATATCTTATAGGCGTCATACTTCCTCAATCCCTTAAATTGTATGAGACTCCTTGAATTCTACTGTTGAGTTGCACATTGTCTCCTAACTCATTTTCCATACATTTACAACTACCGACATTAGTTTGACCTTGTTTAATCCTTAGTTACCCCGCATTTAAGCAATTAAATGATAAAAATAATACAAAATATTCGAAGCATGTAAAATTAAAAATAAATATGACATAAAATCAGAAAGTATATAAATTAGTCAAATAGTTTAAATAGTTATATGCAATTTAAAAAAAATAAAAATTAATATAAAAAGTTAGAAAAATGATGAAATGTCAAAAACATATTAAAATAATAAATAATATGACAAAAAATCAGAAAATACATAAAAACATCGAAATGGCTTAAAATGATTATATACAATTAACAAAAAAGGCGAAATTTTTATGAGAAAGAATACTCTTTTTTATTTTTTTTTATTTTTTTTATTCTCCCCTTCGTTTTTAAAATTTTTATTTATTTTTTTGAAATTCTTTTACTTTTACTTTTGTGGTAAGATAGTTTGTTGGTGAATATATATGTAATTGAAGATTAAATGAATTTTTATATGTATTTTTATGTAGCAAAATATTGACCATTCTCATATGTAGAGACTGAGTTACACATTTATACCATTCTCATAAAATGTCTTATATTAGGTCCTTACTAAAATTGCACATGTTTTCATATTTGTTAATTTCAATCCGCACAGTTCAACTGCAACAAGAAGAATATACAAATCGGAATCGACAAATATGAAAAAATCTGTAATTTTAGTACCGACCTAACATCATGCCAAAATTTTTTGGCCCGACGGTAGAAAAGCCCAACTTGTACTGGCTGAAATCACCCAGTAGGTTTAGCTTAAAGTAGAAGGCTCCAATAATTTTTCAGAATTACAAATCGGCAGGGATCCTCTGCAGTGGCTGCAGAGGGCTGTGCAATCCCTGCCGTCCGATCACACACACCCGCACGGGTGTGTGTGTGTGTGTGCGTGTCCCATCCGACGCACGGTAGTGCACAACATATGGTGCCGTGTTCCCAATCCATTACAAATACCTTACCAAAGTGTAGCAAATTTCCCTTGAAATTTGTGTTTTCCTAGTGCAGTTTATAGAGAGACTTTGTAATTTTTTGAGAGATAATTACCTTTTTTGTGTCAACTAATTAGGCTAAACTTCAAAGGATAATTTCTGTAACTAACACTATATTAGTAGACATGCCCAACCAGTTCGAACTGCCGATTTGAAATTTCAGAAACTTTGAATGGAAATTGAACTGACGAACCGCGGTTCAGGAGGGTTTTCCAAACCGCCGAGTTTGGCCCGGCTCTTTTTTTTTTTTTTTTAAAAAAACTATGCTTTAATCTATTTTCGACTAAAAGGCAGGCGAATTGACAAAGTACTGGGTCGAGAGGAAAAAAAAATAGACTTTTGACTGATTCAAATACTCAAAGTTAATGGCATATGGATATTAGTTGCTTATTCCATCTCGTTTGAAGAGTTGCTCATTCCGTCTCGTTTGAAGAGTCTACCTTATTTAATGTACAACTTTCTCAGACATGATTGATCGACATGTAAAAGATTAGTGCATTCTCAGGACGGGCCAATCGGGTCAACCGGCCTAGTCCACAGGCACAATGTACTAGGCCAAACATTGCTGTCTTTTCGGCAGCCTACGAAATACGAATACGACCCGTCATATTCTCTCTGCCTGGGGTTAAAATTACGAGACTGATCAAAATTATCAACTCATCTTCAGTTTACTATTACGCAAATCTAATGCAAAGAAAATAAAACGAGAGTCGAAAATATTGATATATAAAAGCACATTTGAATATATATATATATATATATATATATATATATATATAGTGACGCGTTCTATGCAGTACCAATATTAGATGCAGTTAGTACTTTACTAATTTATGCATGAGTTTTGTACTAATTATGCATGAAATATATGCATTTCGTGCATCAAAATTTCAATGCATTAAAATATACAATATATGCTTCAAAATATCTATGCATTTATATATTAGATTATATGCATATAAATATATAGCTCTAATATAAAAGATTGCGTAATGGCATCCCACAGAATATATACAAAGGGTAATGACAATATATTACTTAGACAGGACGGAGTCACGGTGATGCAAGAGTATAATGCTTCAACTTGAAAAGATGAGATTTACAACAGTCGGTATGAAGGTATGAAGAGTTCATTCTTGGATTCACAATTTAGAGAAGAAAAAAGACCCATATAGCTCAGAATAATTAAGGTATGTACATAATTAAATCAGCTTTTAGCTTTTTAGTAAGTTAAAAGCTGGCAAGTCTCTCACACTCGACACATCTTCCAGTCCCATCTCGCGTTCCAGTTGTGATCTCGTGGACTTGAGAACATCCTGCATCAAGAAACAGAAATTTTAATAAAAGTGAGACGGAAGGCAATTTGAGTCGATTTCCAGAATGCAGAATAATTTATTAACTTTTGAAGCAATAGGGATATGTTCTTACGTTGAACTCCATATACGAAGCTCGCTTTGCAAGCCACTGAGCGTCCAACAATTTGAAAGCGACGCAAAAAAGGTTGTCGAAAGCCATATCATCATGGCTTAGTAATTCTAGAAAGCGATGTCCGGCCGAAGTGCTTGGATTGCCTGCATAAATATTTCCTAATTAGAAAAATCTAGTGTCTTGAACAAGCCAGAGATAATTCTTTTGGTCCCACATACATTTTTTGGTCAGAATATTTCGATTTTAGCCCACTACTCAAAAGTGAGCAAAAAAACGCCCCATAAGAATCAATTGTTGCGTTTTTTACTCCCCAAGTGTAAAAATGCAAACTTATGGTGGGGCCAAAAGTAAATTATGGGACCAAAACTGTTGGAGCCTCAATTTTATGGGACCAAAAGAGCCACTCTCGTTCGCCTTTCGAAGTATAAGAATGCAACTGGCTCGATCAATAAAATATTATCCCTAATTCCGTAACTGTGAGAACTATTAGAGGCCAATTTCAGATAGGTATATGATATGACTCGAGCATTTCCAGTGGAAATATATTCAAAAATGGCAAAGTAGAGTCATAAAGGCATAAATTGAGCACGAATAATCAATATTGTTAATTCATATTGGAGAAAACTATAGATGGAAGTTATCTAAAGTGAAAATTAGGTAGATCTATTAGAGCTTGCACGGATACTTAAACGAAGCAAATAAAATATTACCAGAACGAGCAAATTACATGATACGCAAGCAATCACATTTGGTAAAATCAGTTGAACTGGACAGAATATAATGTAGATGGAAAAACGGACAGAAATTATAAAGTTTTGTTCAATTGACTGGGCATATGAGATGACGATGATAAAAGAAAAAGAAAATCATAAGCCTCGGGGAAAAAGTATATAAAAAATGCTTCCGCACCTGACTGAAGGTCTAGCATTTGCACCAGCATAAAGGAAATATTGATGCCAGCCACAGCAAATGGATATTCCCATTCCGACCTTTGTCCATCTCTCTTGTGCAACAAGTTTTGAAATGCTTCCTATCAAATGAATAAAAGTAGAAGGGGGAAAAAAGCAACAAAAATAATGAGAATACATACTTATCTGAAAGTCGCAAAAAAAATCACTTGTAATTAACAAATGCCACATATGCAAATCACTTGTAAGGGTGCATTGTGACAATATCAAATAATGACTCAAATAATCATTTAACAAAATAAGCTACTCGTTTGGCAGACGCTCCTTTACACTAAATATGGAAATACACCAGCTACAATTACTAAGAAAATGCAAGTAAGGTGTACTATTACATTATTAGTATAACAAAAGTAAACCAAATGTGTGAAAATCTACGAAGCACTATTCAAACAACATCAGAAGAAAAAATCACTGCAAATGGTCCATGTCAACTCGCCATTCTCCATCTCACACAAACAAATGATAGTGAAACATAAATCTAGCAGCAGTCGCCAGTTCAAGGAAATAATGAAGGGAAAAACCAGATATGAGTCATGAAAATGCAGGAAAGAAGAAATACAAACCGGATATGTATTGGCAAAGAAGATCAGATTCTCCAACGATATATATCCTCCACCCCTAAACATAGTGTTCATAAACTTCCAAAGTAAATAATAATTCATATACTTGTATACTGATGAACAATCAAATAACTGCCACACACCTGAAGTCTGTTGAAGGATCAGATCCCTGCCAGCCCATCTCTTTCCAAACTTCCGATTTAAGAGGCGGGAGTTGTCTATCAGGGTAAGATAACCTCCAAAGTTGTCTAAGCGCATCCTGCCATCGCAGCACAAACCATTGACCATGAATTACCAGTTTGTTCTATTTTCTATAAGAAATCTAACATCGTGTGTCTGAATAAATGGTACAGGTATGACATATCCAACCATAAATTAGGAATAGAGGGTGGCAAATACATACTTGATGCTCTGAAGAAGTGCCGTTAAAAGGAACCGATAGCCTCAGCTTTAGATGCTTTAGCCTCGCTTCCTATAGTCAAACCAACTCAAGAATAAAAGGAACTTGACTTGTGTATTTGCCAAGAGCTATGGAAGAATAAATGTAAGAAAATCGAAGGGATATATTGCAAACAGGACGAGCAAAAATAGCATTCATACACCAGAATAATTAATCCATATGTACATACAACAAAAATACAATCATTATGCTTACAACAGGTATTATGCCCCATTGTGCCTACACATTCTATTAAGTTTACGAATTATGCCTCATTATTAATGACAGGCAGACAGGTCACAGTTCACTATTTCACACTATTCAGATACCAACATTCGGTCGTACTTCTTTCTACTAATATAAAAATAAATGTTCGCATGTAAGATGTTGGATTTATCTAGATGTAAATTATTAAAAATCATTTTTTATAATTTGACTAATATATAATGGTCAAAGTTGTAAACTGAACTCCGTGTCC
Organism: Orobanche coerulescens; assembly: GCA_033398695.1. Taxonomy (NCBI): domain Eukaryota; kingdom Viridiplantae; phylum Streptophyta; class Magnoliopsida; order Lamiales; family Orobanchaceae; genus Orobanche; species Orobanche coerulescens. The sequence goes on from CM065810.1 coordinate 6,287,199, forward strand.
CATGACAATGTTGCAACTGTAAGTGAACGGAGGTAGTACATGACACAATTCCTTACGATTCTGTACGAGACTGACAAGGATTTCAGCAGTATAAGTTATACCTGCACCATCCTAACTAAAATACTCTTTTTCCAAAGTCACGAGCGTAGTATAATATGATGATACCGATATCAATTCTCTCAAAGCAACATCAATGATTGCCTGCCATTGAATTAATGACAGCACTTCTCATTTCACAATCCTAAAGATAACTTAAAGTGTGCTGTGTCCAATGAGATACTAAGTAACTGTTTTTTGACCCTCCCCTTACTCAACTCTCAACTAAGTTTGACCCAATTTAATTAGAGTATGCTATATGGATCATGTTTCTCCATTCTGCACGATCGTGAGCAACATTCTGTGGAAGATGTAAAGTGTCTTGCTCCTTTTGAACCACGACTCCAAGTAAGCCTAGGTCAGGTCAAGATATCCCAACTCTTGGAAATAGTATGGTTATAGCTGGCAAACTACCAATCACAAGAACTGGTCCAACAGTTATCAACCATTTCACAAAAGTATAAGACCAGTACCTGTTTGGCACAACGTGAGGAACAACAATCAGAAGACCACAAAATTTATAAATTAGCTGCCTCTATCCTAAGCTGCTTACATCTTCTAATTCGTGCATCTAAGGGTCCACAAATAACATGTCTAAACCATCTCAACCGCCATTCTCTCAATTTATCTACCATGGACAACTTGAACCTTAGCCCTGAGCATCTTTTCAAATTATATCCATCCTAGTCTATGAAGCACGGATACGGGTGCGGGATATGGATACGATACGATACGACATGGGTACGAGAATATGGCACGATTAAAAGTTTAAGGGTATGGGTGCGGTATGTACATTTTTTTAAAATAATTGAAATAAATAGTGATTAAGCACACTTATAAATACATACTCCCTCCATCCCCAAATGCAGTCCCATATTTCTTTTTTGGTCCATCCCCCAAATGCAGTCCCATTTCTATTCTAGGTAAATATACCCCGTATTTTCAAATTACATTATCCAATTCATTAAGTAACTAATTAAATTAACATCAAAACCCAATTAAACCCAAACCCAATTAAACCCAATTAAGCCCGATTAAAGCCTAACCCATCGATTCGTTCATATTCAACCCAATAAAATCCAAACCCAAAACCATTCTGATAATCAACTCCCACCGATTCATTCATATTCAACCCAATTATTCTAAACCCTAGCCGCCATCCCTATAGATTATCCTCTTCGCCATCCCCACAGATTCTCCTCTTCGCCATCCCCTCTTCGCCATCCCCATAGATTCTCGTCTTCGATGGCCGAATTCAAGATGGTGTCGGCCGAATTCGAGATGGTGCAGATACTCGAATTTGATTGTCATATTCATTATCTAAATGGTCAGATTTATTAATTAAATAATTAATTTTGATAAAATTTATACTCTATTTCCTAATCAACAATTAAAGATAAAACACTCAACAAACTAATCACTTTATTACTACAATACAAGTGAAACCTTTATTTCAATAACAACACACTTAATCAATTTCTTAAAACCCGTGCCGTCCTCAAGTGGGACTGCATTTGGGGTACGGAGGGAGTATTATTTACGCGAATTTGTAAATACTCAAATCTAAAATGTGACAAGTCTCATTAACAATCAGCAATAAGAAAAATAATCGCTTTGCTTTGAACTGAAAACTTCTCGTAATATACATATATGTATTCACGGAGTATCTGGTAAAGTATTGGATACGATATGTATCCAGTGCGGGTGTGTCATGCTCACAGTAGTATCCGTGCTTCCTAGATCCTAGTACACAACATTCTTATCTCCGAAACACTCGTATCAAAAAGCTCATTCATTTTTATCACCCAGCACTCACTACCATACATCACGATCGGTCAGATAACAATGCGATCAAATTTTCATTTTTATTTGTGTGGCATCTTTCGATCACATAAGACCCCTGATGCAGTTCGTCATTTCATCCATCCTGCTTTAATTCTACGGTTAACATCTTCCCCACAACCTCCATCCACTTGGGGATAGAACCAAAATGCTTGAAGCTTCTGCACTGAGGTACTCCATGTAAATTCACCCAGCCTCTCTTCCGTGCCCCCCACTAAGTCTACGATGCATGTACTCCACCTTAGTTCTACCAAGCGAAAGAAGTAAAATAGATTTCTTGGAAATGGTAAATGATACCTGCAAGGGACTAAGTAAAACAGGTCGAAGAAGGCTGTTTGCCCCATTTTGATAACCGGAGACAAATGGTAAAATCCGCCCAAGAAGAGATCCAGAACCAAAGACAATATTTGCTGCAAAAGACAAGGATAAAATGATTAACTTATTTGTATAAATAAAAGGAGTACAACGTGAACCAAACCAAGAACAATGTGACAGTAATATCTTAAATTAATTTTCATACTATGCATATTGCATCTCTCTCAATGTTATATACATTTAATATGCATCTACGACACAAACTACCCACGCTAGAACTCGCCTCCAAACCTTACTATATTCCTAATCTCTTCACTGCTAGAACTGTTCTCAATCCTATTTATTTTCTATAATCTGCATCTCCTAAATTGAAGAGCTTGAAGACCAGTACTTCAGTAATTTACTACCTGTTACTTATAATGTAAAGGCCACTAACCAACTGCACTGTCATATTCAACCTATTCATATATACTTAGGCACATCCTAAGGCAATAGGACTACGATGCATCATTGTCCGCAAGTTTTCAATTTGAAAAGGTAACACATTTGCATTTTTGAATATATGGATGTTTGCAAATGCATGAATTTAAACATTGACGAATAAACCACATTTTACTTGGTAAATTACAGTACAGTCATTTCTATAACCAGGCATTGAGTAGGTATAGGGTGCCCAATGAACCCAAGGGGATCTTTAAGACATTTATAGGATGTTTATGTATGTTTTAAACTGCTTGGTGAAGTGCAGAAAAAATAAGCGTATAAGCTCCTTGTAAAAGAACATCATTTCTAACTCATTTCTAAAGTACAACAAATTTTTTAGGTACTGACATATTAATCACAAAATTATCATCAAGTTATATTTCAGAGTGAAATATCATTATATTTGCTTTATTCCAAAATGTCATGCCAGATCCCAATAAACCCCGATTATAGGAATTATAGCTTAAATCCAAATAAACTCCAGTATAATTGTATCTTCTCTTTTCTTTGCGCAGAATATAAAAAGAGCCAATATTAGCAGTAATCGCAGACCTAACCATTGCGCCCACTGCGCGATCACATTAGAAAAGAGCAGCGCCCAATGCAGACGGACTATGCTTCGTTCGTCATCCAAAATATCCTGGAGCGTCTGCCCCTTCCAAATGATATAGCAATCAAAAAATAAAACTCAATTTAACTTGTGAGCTTCGAATCAAACTTCGATCATGCCAATAAATAAATATTTAAATAAATAATTACCTCAGAGTGTTTGTTGTCATAATCCTGATCACTATTCCCAAGCAATGGCTCGTTCAACGATTCCGCTCGCGAAGACTCGTAACGATCGTATGTTCCTCCATCAACATCTCTATGGTGGAGCCTCCTTCTCAATGTGCGGGAGGTCATCGAGAACGGAACTCAACAAGATTCACCGAGACGGCGTCGGCTTTGAAAATAAAACTGCAAATCGATCAATGTGTACATAACAAAACCCTATACCCACAAAAATACAGAAGAAACCGAAAAAGAGAGAGAGAGAGAGAGAGAGAGAGAAAATATATCAAAATCATAAAAGAGAAACAAATAGGAAAATTGAGAATACGTACGACGGTATGAGTGTATAATCAGAAAAGAATAAGATTGCTTCGTAAAAAGGGGGAAAACTTTGAACAAATACTGATCAGAAACCCCTTTTCTTAATCCTCCAATGTGAGTTTTAAGCTCTCTCCGACGCTGCTTAATATCTTTAGAAGGAAGAAGACATCATTATTAATATATGATTGCAAATTGCAAGAGCGTTGAGTGCACGGATGTTTAAGAGGTCGTTTGTTATTAAAAGTCTACTTCTGAATTGTTAAGAGGTCAGGACTGTTTTGCAAAAAAAAAATGACGTTACAATAACCTCTTAACCATTAAGCATTCATACCCTTTCTCAATTTAGAGGCAAACAATTTCCAGATTTACCCATCCTCTTAAATTAAGAATTATTATTCATTATTATTATTATTTTTTAAAATGAAATAAATAAAAAAATATTAGACATAATTATTATTATAATTTTCTAATGAATTAAATTAAAAAATATTATACATATTTATTATTATTATTATTTTAAATGAATTAAATTAAAAAATATTATGCATAATTATTATTATTATTATTTCAAATGAAATAAATTTAAAAATATTATACATAATAATAATAATTATTATTACTTTAAATGAATTAAATTTAAAAATATTATACATAATAATAATAATTATTATTATTATTTTAAATGAATTAAATTTAAAAATATTATACACAATTATTTATAAAAATTAGGGTTTTTATTTATAAAAGGAGAGGTTTTGGTACGCAAGAGGAGGAAAAATGGGTAAAATTTTATACAGAAGGGTAAAATGATAAAATGTTACCATTCAGAGTTACCATTCAGAACAGTTACCAAACAACCAAATTTCATTCTGCACTCAACCATACAGAGCTTCTCAACCATTCTGGTCTCTCAACCATTCTGCACTAAATTATTCAGCAACTGCCAAACAGCCACTTAATGTAATCATTAAGAGCCTACCTCTGAATTGCTCAGAGGCCACGGCTGTTTGGCAAAAAATTTTTTACCTCTTAATTAGGGCTGAGCACTGGGTCTGACCCGGCCCGGACCGACCCGGTCCGGAATGGCCCGGATTATAAATGGTCGGATTTTATCGACCCGAAGCCCGGACCTGTTCAGAACCGGGCCAACCCGGTCCGGACCCGGTAAAATCGGGTCGGTCCGGGCTAGCCCGGTTAAAGCCTGATTTTGTAATTTTTTTTTGCATATTAAGTGCCCTTTTATTACATATAAAATGCTTTCTTCTTTACATACTACCATAAAATACAATTATCAATCTTAATATCTTCATTTAGTCATCAAACTCCCAAGTTCAACAATATTTTAGTATAAATAAACTTAATTATAATAATGTGCAATCATAATCGAGCCATTAATCATCATTATTTCATCACCACTAAGGGTAAATTACAATAAAAAAATATTTTTTTTGTATTTTTATTTTTACCGGGTCGTTCCGGGCCAGACCCACTGAATGAATAGGGGCTGGTTGTAGTCCTCGCAAACAGAGGTGAAGCGGACTGATGAGAATTTTCCGAGTTTTGACCTGGTCCGACCCGGAACCCGGTTTTAGACAAAATGTAGACCCCGGGACCCGGACCTAATTAACAGGTCCGGTCCGGGTCCGGTCCGGGTCCGGTCCGGGTCCGATCCGGGTCCGGTCCGGGTCCGGGTAAAAACCGGGTCCGGACCATTTGTGCTCAGCCCTACTCTTAATGGTTACAAAGAGATCTGAACCATTAAGCATCCATACCCTCTCTCAAACATTCAGAGGCAAACAATTTCCAGATTTACCCCTCCTCTTAAAGTAAGAATTATTATTCATAATAATTATTATTATTTTTTAAATGAACTTAAATAAAAAAAAATATTATACATAATTATTATTATAATTTTGTAAATGAATTAAATTAAAAATATTATACATAATAATTATTATTATTTTAAATGAATTAAATTAAAAAATATTATACATTATTATTATTATTATTATTTAAAATAAATTAAATTTAAAAATATTATACATAATAATAATAATAATTATTACTATTTTAAATGAATTAAATTTAAAAATATTATACACACTTATTTAAAAAATTCGGGTTTTTATTTATAAAAAGGAGAGGTTTGGTACACAATGGGAGGAAAAAATGGGATTTTTAATCGCTACTTTTATACAGAAGGGTAAAATGGTAATTTGTTACCATTCAGAACAGTTACCAAACAACCAAATTTCATTCTGCATTCAACCATACAGAGCCTCTCAACCATTCTGGCCTCTCAACCATTCTGCACTAAATCATTCAGTAACTGCCAAACAGCCCCTAAATGGTTCTCGGTTCAGAACCGAGTCGGTTCCGGTTAACCGGAACCGTTTTTTCGGTTACCGGTTCGATTTTCGGTTATGTAGTTTTAAATATTTCGGTTTTCGGTTAGAATTGGAACCGAACGGTTTAGAACCGAAAATCGATTTTATAATATAGTTATTAAATATTATTTTTATATTTTATACTTATATATTTTATTATTTTAATTTTTGTAAATTAAAAATTTAAAACCCTAATTTTGTTAAATAAATATTTTATACTTTGTTAAAAATTTATAATAATATATTATATATTTATTAAAAAACAATTTTATATTTTATATTTTATAATTTTAAAAAACACGTGCAAGCGTGTTTTTCAAAAAAACGGTTTTCGATTTAGCAGAAACCTAACCGAAAATAATCGATCAGGTTAGGTTAATCAAATTTTATATGGTCCGGTTTTTGGTTCTCATTTTTCGGCAATTATGGTTTCGGTTAACCGAAAATTTCAGTCCGATTAACCAGAATCGAACCGTTCGACAACCCTAATCGACACACCTATTCTAAATCAACAAATACCCACCCTCGGTTCCGTCCATATAGCATCCCCATAAAGTGCATCTCCTGCTAATCTATCGACACATGGCGTGTATGTGGGGTGCAGATGTTCCGCCCATGATGCACTATGTGGAGCACCCCACATACACGCTACGTGTCGATGGACTAGCACTATGTGGGGATGCTCCATGGACGGAACCCCACCCCCACCCCAGACGTGTTTTAATAAAAAAAATTATTGATTATATTATAAAGTATACTCTAAGTAGAAAATGAGTCTCACATTAATATGTTATTAAGTTAATTGATATCCATAAATAATATAGGAGTAAGTTTGAGGGACGTAACGAAAAGAAAATGTAGGAACGAATTTGAAGGACAGAAGGATTAATACATTGTAAATAATCCACAAGCACGAAAATGAAAGAATTACCCTGTCCCAGAAATACTTGCACAAAAAATTATCAATTTGATCAAAATTAACAACTTTGATCATTAAATCACATTGATATATAGGTAAGAATATTATCATATAGGATCATGTTATATTCATCGTAATAAATATTTTAAAAATACAGAATTTTATATTTTTTTAATCATATACAATTAAAGATACTAATGCTCAAACATATTTCTTGAAGACTGGCAAAATAAAATTATGCAAGTTGTTATGGGACACTGGGAGTACATATTACCTCCTCTATCAATTCAATTAAAAAAGTATGAAGTCGATATTTAAGAAATATATATTGAGGCGAATCTAACAAAATTTCACTATATTTTTTTTACATATAAATCACAAATAATGATCGAAACTTATTAAAAAGTACGTGAAAGTGTGAAGTACACACATTGGAATAATATAAGAATGTATACACTATTAAGACTTGGGTTAATTTGTAAATCGATTCGTTGACTTAGGGTGTAGCAAAATTTGTAGTGACTTTTAGAGTTGATAATTCACATCAAATAATTAATTTCATGTTATGTTTTTTTTACTCAAACACACGACTTAATAGTATTGGTGGGGTTTGAATTTGTGATCTTTAACCTCCGAGCAACACCACTCTACCATTAAACCATCTACACTGAGACCAATTTTGTGTTATGTTGAGAATGCATTTCTCGGACATTTCAACCTCGCTCGATATTATGCTTAAATTTGGCAAATTGAATTTTCCGATCAATTTTGATAATATAAATAGTCAACAAATAAAGTTAGAGAAAAAACATTGTTGTTGTGGTTACCATTTGATTTGAATATTTTATTTTTTATTTAGTTATGTGTCCAGAGTTCGTGACTGTCATAGAAAGTGTGTATAGTATTGCAATTAAATATTTTGTGCTGAATGTAAACATAGTTATGAGTAGAGTTGGCCACTGGACCGGGTCGGCCCAGCCCTGCCTTGTCCAGCCTGAGTTTTTCAGACCCACGGGTTTGGTGGGCTAGTCCGCCCTGCGCCAGTGGTCCAGTGCACCGCGGTTGTGCGCGATCCTGGGCCCTCTTCCCCAGCCCAAACCCAGCTCGGCGCGGCCCATCCCCCCAGCTCAGTCCGACATTCAATTTCAAAATTTGAATGGTATCTTCATCCCATTAAATAATCTAAGTTTTACAAATTAAGTCCAAGTCCAATTATTTCTCTCATTTAATCCCCATTTAATTTAATGTCAATATATTTTAAATTCAAAACAATTTTTTTAAATAAATTTTTTAATTTAATGTTAACATATTTTTTTTTTAGAATATTCAAAATATATTTTTGTAAATTGATTTTTTAACTAATGTTAACAGATATTTTTAAAAGTTCAAAACAATTTTCTTAACTTGATTTTTTAATTTAATCAAAATATTTAAATTCAAAGAAGTCTTTTTTAATATATGCCCGGTCCGGCCTGGCCCAGCCCGACCCAAAAACAGCCCGGGGACGAGTGGGCGGTGGACTACGGTGTTCCGGCTCAGGACCAACCCGGCCCAACCTGCCCCATACATAAGCCGGTCCTGTGCCACCATGTGTCAGCCCGGCCCACTCAGATCTGACCCGCGGACCAGCCCGTCACATGGCCACCTTTAGTTATGAGTTGAGCTTCATTTGGTCATCGAGGCAATCAAATATGTATGCAATAAATGTTTTAAGTACAATACATATAGAGCAGAATTTTATTTTATTTTTCTGTTATGGACAATGTAAAACAATCTTTTTTGCCTATTTCTATAAGAAATAATTTCTTTACGGACTTTTCGAGCAATTTCTATGTACGTGTGATCAACCGATAGTCGAGAAATTTTGATTGATCATAAGATCGAGCAAATTAACATACAAATAAATGTTACATTCATAACCTTAGGAGGAATTGGTGAGAAGAACTAAATCCAAAGACTAACAAGATAAATATGAACAATTCAAATCTATAAGAACCAAGTACAACGTAAATAATTTCAAGTAACCAATGAAACAAAAATAACCAGCATAAGACAGTAAAAGAGTTCGAGACAAACGAAAATGAAAATCTCGAGTATTATACGTTAGAACCATGATCGAGCATGTAACCCCGATATCCTACTGTTTTTATCACCAAAGGACATACGATGTATCATCTCCTAGTTGTCCATCGCCTGCTAACGTGGCTGTTGGGGTAAGATGTGTTAAGTTGGCTATACATAGAGGAATCAGGGGTTTGAGAGAGAGAACATGATTTCAAACAAGAGAGAGGAGAGATAAATTTCAAATGATCTATTTTTTTTCATGTTGGCACAGTTTAATCTGATTTGAGAGAATTGAAAGGAAATTTCTAGCTTGGCCCTAAATTTTATTATGAATTAGGTAATAATTTAATTTAGGGTTGAGATTTGGTATGGTTACATACCGAGCTAACCAAAAAAGAATTGATTGTCGAAAAGTCGGAATATTTAACTTGATGATGGTTGAAAGTGATATCTATTTTACTCTCCCATCATAGGCCGGTATATGTAATTTTATTCTACCATCATAGTCCGATATAATATATTGTATTAGTTTAAGAGTTTGATAATCCTACCAAACTATATAACAAAAAAAAGTATACGTATACGCTATAAAAAACTTTTGCATTTAATTGAAAGAAAAAACTATATTTTCACATCATTCTAGACTTCTAATTCCTAAGAGAAAGAAAATTGACAATACTATATAGGCATTGTTTGGTATAATATCAATCCGCTAGCTTATAGCGGATAGCTTATAGCGGATGAGCCATTGATAAGTGTTTGATAATGATAGCTAATAGCGTTTTTCAGTAGCTCATAGCGTGTTTTTTAAATGCTACTTGAAGTAGCGTCTGAGCATATAGCTTATAGTGTTTCATTTATCTCTCAATTTTACCCTCATTACTTTAATTAAATTTCCAATTCGTTCGTCATTAAATGAATTTCTCTCTCATTTCTAAATATAAATTACAAATAAGCTAATTTAACAACTAATTTTATCAAACACTTTAAATTTCATCAGCTAACTTATCCGCTATCCACTACCTCATAAGCTAGTTTATCTACTATAAGCTAACTTATCCGCTATTCGCTACTAGCTGCAAAACAGAACCTAGCAGCCCAATTTTCGCTTATAAAAAGTTGGCAATACTATATAGAGCATCCCAACTTTCTCTTACAACTAATTAACATTGTAAGAAAATATTACAACTGTTTCAGGAGAAAGTAAAAGACTGTAAATACGAGTCAATCAATTGTATTCATAACACTGATAGAGGGGTCTTTATATAGCATTACAATGAGAGTCCTTCCATACATAGGATTCCTAGATAAGGTAAGACATCTAATAGGATCCTACTACCTCTAGAAGGATCTAGAACCTTCCATCTATGTATCTACAACCAGTATTAGGTAAGACACATCACGGGAATAATAATTCCCGGAACACTCCCCCTGTGTCGAGCACTAATACAACAATGGTGCAGAAGATGTTGCCGTCGTAAAAACTTATTCCAAGCCAAAACAAAACCCATGGGAAAAATAAAGGCTTGATGAGGAAAAGATTGCAACGCACCAACATAACATGTCATGTATACTCCCCTGATGTATACATAATGACTCCCCCTGATGAGTACCTCAAATCATAGGAGTCAGATGCCAAGTTGCCCTCATAACTATACCAAGGAAAAACCCAGTGGGAAAAATACCTCTTGGTCTAAGTTGAACAAAAGTACAACGCATCATTGTATGGATGTTCTCATAGGTCGCCTCGTTAAAAACCTTACCAAGTGAAAACCCAATGGGAAAAAACAAACCTTGGTCTAAGGACAAAAAGAGCGCGACACATCCAAAGTGCAGAGTCACTAAAGACTTATCAAGTTTTCCAAAGTCTTTGTAACACCCCCAAACCACTCGGGAATATTACAGCGCCGCAGACCCTCTCCGCGAGGATCTACCAGGCTAAATACAAAACAATGCATCACTTCACATGCCGACATGGCTACATAAAGGACCATTAGACCGATATGGTCTTATCTCACAACACACAGAACAATACATACAAGATCCTTGCCCAGAACACATACCCACGCAGGGGCTAGAATACAATATCACTTCCATAATTCGATAAAATAACACATCGGAGGAATAATCAACACGACTCTACCAACTACTCTATGATTGGTCTTCACGTGATTAGTATCTTCGTTTCCCATCATCCTTCGTATCGATCCTGTGATTCGCTCCCGCCTACCGCAAGTACCGGACGCACACAGACATCCACCCCCCGAATACTCGAGGGTTAGCAAAACTCCACTGTTTTGCTAGTGCAAGTATAAAACCGAAAGTACAAGCCATACATAACGTGCTTCAAGAATATAAAATATTGAATATATTTCCCGAGATAAATCACTTAATCCAAAACAGTTTGATTTATAAAAGGTAGGAATAGAACCATGTATCTCACACAAAATATTTTACGGTCTCGGGAGTTTGAAAACATTTGGAAATAAGGAATTCTCAAGTCTTTCGAAAACACTTGGGGACACGGCCCAAAATCATCTTTCCAAAATACGATTCCAATCATAAAACGCGGTTTCACAACCCGACTCACAACACACGGGGTCCAAGACCCAAATCATAAGCCACAGGGTCCACGACCCGAATCACATAACACATGTTCCTAAGGATTATTCGCGTCCCGTGCTAACAAGCCACGAACCTCAGATGCTCCCGTAGAACATACCCGAGTGAATAACCCAATAGGAAACCATACCAAATCACATGTCCTCGTGACAACGATCACGGAACCATTCCATACCACAACCATAAGTTATCCCAAGACGGCTAACAAGCCACGAACCTCGGAGTCCCCGCAAGACATACCCGATGATAACCCCACAAGTTATCTCGGCATCGGGCTAGCAAGCTCCGAACCTCGGAGTCCCCGCAAGACATACCCGAATTGGATAACCCTACGGTCACGCCCGACCCATACTAGCAAGTATGGATCCCGGAGATTCAACAATCCTACCCGGAGGCACATCACTTTCAGCAATCACATCACAATGAGCAGAATATCAAGCCAAGCAACACTTAAACATCACAACCTCCTTTCAAAGGAGTATCAATTAATATCACACCCAATACGTTCTTACCGAACAAATGCACATAACAATACGTAATCCCCGACAAAGGATTACAGTCTATTAAACTCACTCAAAGTGGTCATAGCATCTTTTCAACATACAAAACCAACACACATATCCCGAGACACATATATTCACGAAGTACACGAATTATCGTTGAAAGACAACATTTATCGAGAACATACCAATCCCTTTTTACGTTCATTAAACATTGGGTTTCGTATATAATCATTTATCAATAATTACGCCTACGAAACATGAAACGTATGAACAAGATACTTGCCTCGATATCACGAGCAACGAAACGACGAACGGGCACGATCGGGCAACCTTCGAACCTCCCAAAACAATCAAGACTTCGACAGCCCACGAATACTACGAAAATAGCATCACCACAATTCAATAACACTAATCGAAATCCGAAACGATCCTAAAAACGACAAGGATCTAAGTATTCTCAAAGAAATCAAGAATCGTTGATCCGGGCGATAAAAATCGATGAACGGTTAACAAAATCTGAAGATTACGGTCAAGACAAACAAGAACAAATAATCGATCGGATGAGATCGGTCAAGAATCACAAATCCAAGCAAAAACCCCAAATTTAAGAAAATAGGGTTCTAACAAGAGATTACCTTGATTTGGACCAAGAAGACGATTAGATGTTGTTAAACATCTACAAATCCGCTCAAAGATGAAGCTAGAAGAAAAGGATCGGTCCTACTCGCCTCTGGATCTCACTCCCGTCGAAAGGGATGAAGAAAAGTGGGAAATGACGACTAAATGCTGTTGTCCAGTATTTATACTGGACAGTTATTAGCGTGCGCTAATCATCCTTCATTAGCGTGCGCTAACGGGGTCAACGCTCCAGAGAAACCGCGTATAACGTAGTTAGCGTGCGCTAGCCAAAAGCCGTAGCGTGCGCTAACGGGTCACAAAACCACCCAAGAGCTCCTGGACAGGCGCACCTACCGAGTAGCGTGCGCTAGAAAGAAGAGGAGCGTGCGCTAAGCGACCGATAGCGTGCGCTAGCTATCGGCCTTAGCGTGCGCTAACAAAGCTCGATCCCGATCCGGTAGCTCTTTGGATCGCTCTCGAATCGCCGATTAGCGTGCGCTACACATTCAGTAGCGTGCGCTAAACACCACGCAGTAGCGTGCGCTATGCTTTAAGCATTAGCGTGCGCTACACCACAAAATCTCAAAAACTCACAAGGTGATCTGAAATGCCTCCAAAAACATGTCCCAACAAGTCACAACCAAACATGGCACGAAATTCCTACGATGAGGACCATGATAAACCGATAAAACCCAGAAAACCCAACGAATCCGGAATAAAGATCTCGGGTATTACATTCTACCCCTCTTAAAAGAAGTTTCATCCTCGAAACTTGAAACATAAAACGAACGACGAAAAACAAACTCGGATAACACACGATATCCGTTGCCGAAATAACAAAACACGACGAACGAAAATCAATACGGTTGAACAATTCAACAGTACACCAATCACAATGCGATCTAATCGCTGAACAAATACGAAATTCCACAACACGAGGATTGGGAGGTCGAAAATGAAGCAAATTTCCCGAACTTAAGGAAATCACGAAGGAGTCCAAACGCTCAACAATTACGAAACGAGATCAACAAAAACTGAACCATCAAACGATTGAGTTACAACGATCGAGACAACAACAGTCGATCAATCATGTTCGAATCACGACGAACAATAATACTCAAACAACAACCCCAAAGTTCACATCTCGACTCGAGACAATATACGATCCGGTGAAGACAACAAGATGTGTATTCACATAAGATCCACAGGAAAGGGAATAGCAATTGGAAAGTCATAGCGACAAACGGTTTATTCTGAAACAATACTACAACTCGTTTGATCAACCAAAAGCACAAGACAGGACAAGTTCAGAAAATATCAACGAACATAAACGATTCGACAGAGTCGAAAGTACAGAGTTCAAAATCCGATTCACTTCGAATAAAAGAAGTTAATCTCCTAATATCAAAACAACAAAACGAGGGAAATAACATAACAAACAAGCGATAGGATAAGCCACTGTGGGCTTCTGAGTCGATCCGGATGTCGGTGCTCAAGTCCGTGCCCGGAAGGCTCGGTAACCATCTCGCAAACCGAACTCGGTGTCCTCGAGTCCACACTGTAACACGCATCAAGCGGAGAAGGACAATGTGCACGAACATGTCCCGCCACATTACGATTAAAACATCTCCTGGCTTTACCAGAGTCGAATGTAAGACTTGGAACTCTCAGTTCCACGCATCGAGCGATGGAGCTTCACAGCGGAAAGGCTACGACATTGAAAACTAGAAATACCAACTCCTGCACCGTCCACACGGTCATCGGACTTCCTCTGCTTCTTCGACTCGGGCACACGCTCCGACGATAACGAAGCTAGTTCACGGGCTAATGCTCGATCTTGATAGTCCCTCAACGAGGTGCAATTGAATCCCGACATATACACGCGAATATCCGGCTTCATCCGTCTGTCAAAGTGAAGGATTCTCTCTTCCTGTTCTCACCGGTCTCGCACATAATCGAGTTGTTTGCTATAATCGATGATAGCTTGCGACACCGATATATCTTGTGTTTCGCCAAGTAGAATTCGCGAATCCTCTGCTCTATAATCTGTTTCGGACTGAACTCGGCTTCCATTATTGCTTGGAACTCAGCCCACGTGACATCACTATCACGAGGTTTAAAAGCTTCACTCCTATTAGCGGCATCTTTTTGGTGAAGGTACTGAGCGATTGGTAACTTCCGCTCTTCGGGACATCCGATGACCTCGAAAATCTTTCCCAACCGGAAAATCCAACCATCCCACCCAACGCATCCGCAAAGACCGCGAATCGAAGGGGATTCATACGAACTACCTCGCGAAGCCATTGATTTACACCAACGTTCTGACTCGCGTCAATGCTACGTTGAACCACCTGGGTCAACTGAGTCATCTGAGTCGCTACTTGTTGCAATATAGTAGCAACACCCAAACTAAAATCATTCTCAACGACATTCCCTCGATTCTGCATCTGATCCCCGTGGCCATCAACACCACGGTTACGACCACGACCTCTGCCCCTCGGCATACTAACAAACAACAACCTATGGTAACGAAAGATCATAACACATAGCAAGATATTCACATCTATGTCTTTAATCCAACATCATTAAATCATATACATATTACCATTTAATTCCAGCTAGAGCACAATATACAAACTATTATACCAACAATCTTCATTTGTAATGCCGTTGTTATGCGATTTATAAATGCAATGAAATTGAAATCATCCATTATATCAAAATCACTTTCTGTACGGTTTCCGCGCCGGAACTCACCGAGTTGAAAACCATTTTCGAAAACGTTCCAAAATGCCAGAAAGGCCGATGACGGTAATACTTTCCAAATACTCCCCAAAAGTCATTTTCCAAATACCAAATACCGTCACCAAATACCGTTTGAAATTACAAGACGTAGACGCGAAAACTCAATAGTTTCAAAATATATGTTAAATCGCCCGACAAAAGAGTTGGGAAAAAGGGTCAACGAAATAATTCAAATTTACAAATACGAAAGGTCATTTTTGAAACACACACTATTTGGTAAAAGTACCCAAAAAGTCACTTTGAACTTTACACACGCAGCGGACAAGAACACAGTTCAAATTACACATATCCACACCCAAAAATTGTTATTCATGAACAACACACATGGAGTACCGTCTCAAACGGTCAGCCTAACAATCGCAAAAGTTAGACTTACGGCCAGAATGTAGTTTCCGAGCTTCTGCTCAGACCGGTTAGGGTATGATTCAACAGAGACTTAGCGTGCGCTAGCCATGCCACGTTAGTGCGCGCTAGCTATACTAATTCAGCAACACATTCATGAACATATACCAAATAATGCCAAAAGCCGAAGGTTACATATAAACAACAACATACGAATCCAAGCGCCAACAATTTACATTCTCACTACATATCGTTTAATCGAAAAAAATTGAAGGCGAAAGTCACGTCTCAAGTAAACTATTGGTAGACCTCGTTTAAGCATTTAAAATCAAATTTTGAAAATTTTCAATGCAAGATGAAAATATAATATGTGTAGTTTGAATTCTCAAAATCTTTGGTCTCGAGGTCATCATATGAAAATCAAATCATTTTTCCTTCTCGAAGGATATTTTTAAATAGAATTTACGTGACTTCCCCAAAACATTTGAAATTGAAATATCACATTGATAAACTTTTATTGAGTAACCAATCCAAAACATCACTCCTGTAAAAACGATTTCACACAAGGATGTATACATATATACATGCATACCGGTACTACTCTTTATTCCAACACAATACGAGAATCAAACAAGTATGGAGTAAGTATTCACGAGGCACAATTAAACTCCACATAATAACACAGAATCACATAAAGTCGTATAGCACGAGACACAACAAGGTAGGGAGACTTACATCCACAGATCGCACGAAGATGATGGTTGCACCTCGATACTAATCACGACCGACAACTCGGACGACGCGTCGCGACACCACTCAGTCAGACCAAATCTGACAAGACAAGACCCGACAACACACAACTCAACCCGACAGCCTAGGTTTCCTCAACCTAAGCTCCGATACCATATTCTGTAACACCCCCAAACCACTCGGGAATATTACAGCGCCGCAGACCCTCTCCGCGAGGATCTACCAGGATAAATACAAAACAATGCATCACTTCACATGCCGACATGGCTACATAAAGGACCATTAGACCGATATGGTCTTATCTCACAACACACAGAACAATACATACAAGATCCTTGCCCAGAACACATACCCACGCAGGGGCTAGAATACAATATCACTTCCATAATTCGATAAAATAACACATCGGAGGAATAAGCAACACGACTCTACCAACTACTCTATGATTGGTCTTCACGTGATTAGTATCTTCGTTTCCCATCATCCTTCGTATCGATCCTGTGATTCGCTCCCCAGCTACCTGCAAGTACCTGGACGCAATACAGACATCCACCCCCCGAATACTCGGGGGTTAGCAAAACTCCACTGTTTTGCTAGTGCAAGTATAAAACCGAAAGTACAAGCCATACATAACGTGCTTCAAGAATAAAAAATCTTGAATATATTTCCCGAGATAAATCACTTAATCCAAAACAGTTTGATTTATAAAAGGTAGGAATAGAACCATGTATCTCACACAAAATATTTTACGGTCTCGGGAGTTTGAAAACATTTGGAAATAAGGAATTCTCAAGTCTTTCGAAAACACTTGGGGACACGGCCCAAAATCATCTTTCCAAAATACGATTCCACTCATAAAACGCGGTTTCACAACCCGACTCACAACACACGGGGTCCAAGACCCAAATCATAAGCCACAGGGTCCACGACCCGAATCACATAACACATATTCCTAAGGATTATTCGCGTCCCGTGCTAACAAGCCACGAACCTCAGATGCTCCCGTAGAACATACCCGAGTGAATAACCCAATAGGAAACCATACCAAATCACATGTCCTCGTGACAACAGTCACGGAACCATTCCATACCACAACCATAAGTTATCCCGGCATCGGGCTAACAAGCCACGAACCTCGGAGTCCCCGCAAGACATACCCGATGATAACCCCACAAGTTATCTCGGCATCGGGCTAGCAAGCCCCGAACCTCGGAGTCCCCGCAAGACATACCCGAATTGGATAACCCTACGGTCACGCCCGACCCATACTAGCAAGTATGGATCCCGGAGATTCAACAATCCTACCCGGAGGCACATCACTTTCAGCAATCACATCACAATGAGCAGAATATCAAGCCAAGCAACACTTAAACATCACAACCTCCTTTCAAAGGAGTATCAATTAATATCACACCCAATACGTTCTTACCGAACAAATGCACATAACAATACGTAATCCCCGACAAAGGATTACAGTCTATTAAACTCACTCAAAGTGGTCATAGCATCTTTTCAACATACAAAACCAACACACATATCCCGAGACACATATATTCACGAAGTACACGAATTATCGTTGAAAGACAACATTTATCGAGAACATACCAATCCCTTTTTACGTTCATTAAACATTGGGTTTCGTATATAATCATTTATCAATAATTACGCCTACGAAACATGAAACGTATGGACAAGATACTTGCCTCGATATCACGAGCAACGAAACGATGAACGGGCACGATCGGGCAACCTTCGAACCTCCAAAAACAATCAAGACTTCGACAGCCCACGAATACTACGAAAATAGCATCACCACAATTCAATAACACTAATCGAAATCCGAAACGATCCTAAAAACGACAAGGAT
This sequence comes from Orobanche coerulescens, assembly GCA_033398695.1. NCBI lineage: Eukaryota > Viridiplantae > Streptophyta > Magnoliopsida > Lamiales > Orobanchaceae > Orobanche > Orobanche coerulescens. The sequence goes on from CM065810.1 coordinate 6,305,907, forward strand.
CTAAGTATTCTCAAAGAAATCAAGAATCGTTGATCGGCGATAAAAATCGATGAGCGGTTAACAAAATCAAGATTACGGTCAAGAAATACTAGAACTAATATCCGATCGTATGAGATCGTCACCAAGAATCACAAATCCAAGCAAAAACCCCAAATTTAAGAAAATAGGGTTCTAACAAGAGATTACCTTGATTTGGACCAAGAAGACGATTAGATGTTGTTAAACATCTACAAATCCGCTCAAAGATGAAGCTAGAAGAAAAGGATCGGTCCTACTCGCCTCTGGATCTCACTCCCGTCGAAAGGGATGAAGAAAAGTGGGAAATGACGACTAAATGCTGTTGTCCAGTATTTATACTGGACAGTTATTAGCGTGCGCTAATCATCCTTCATTAGCGTGCGCTAACGGGGTCAACGCTCCAGAGAAACCGCGTATAACGTAGTTAGCGTGCGCTAGCCAAAAGCCGTAGCGTGCGCTAACGGGTCACAAAACCAGTCCAGTAGCCCCTGGACAGAACTGCACCTACCGAGTAGCGTGCGCTAGAAAGAAGAGGGAGCGTGCGCTAAGCAGTCGATAGCGTGCGCTAGCTATCGGCCTTAGCGTGCGCTAACAAAGCTCGATCCCGATCCGGTAGCTACCGGATCGCCTCTGAATCGCCGATTAGCGTGCGCTACACATTCAGTAGCGTGCGCTAAACACCACGCAGTAGCGTGCGCTATGCTTTAAGCATTAGCGTGCGCTACACCACAAAATCTCAAAAACTCACAAGGTGATCCGAAATGCCTCCAAAAACATGTCCCAACAAGTCACAACCAAACATGGCACGAAATTCCTACGATGAGGACCATGATAAACCGATAAAACCCAGAAAACCCAACGAATCCGGAATAAAGATCTCGGGTATTACAGTCTTGACTTTCATGCACTAAATCAGTCATAAATTCTTCGATTAAATAGGTATCAATGAGACTGTAAGAACTTATGAAAACTAGACACTCATAGCTTTTCATTCACATACAGTACGTAACCTAGATCGACCTGAGCAGATCACAAAGCTCTATCGAAGTTGAGTCAGCAAATTACCGGACATATCATGTCCTACTTTGCAACAATAGTCATATGTCACTAAGCATGATGGATGTGATCAAATATTTGTTTCCTTGGAAAGTAGACACAAACCTTTCCAATGGTACCAATTTCACTATTTTTCCAGCAAGTGAGCTACCCTGTAGGTCGTATGGGAGATAGACCAATACATTCAGGGCAAATTCGTGTATCGATGTTCAAGTGTCCTTTTATCGAGATAGAACGAGCTTCAACCTTCTTGTCAATCACAGACATTGCGTGAGCGCATCCTAGACCATCATCACAGTGGCTTTATCGGATTATTACGAATGAGTACATTGAGTCAAACATGAGTACATAATACCATACTTTTCTCTTAAGACTGTATCATCACTTAAGTGAGCCAAGTCTTATTATGACTTCGACTAGTCATTGGGAATCATATAGGCATTGATTTATCGTCTCTTAGGGAAACCGTCCCTTAGATTGCCTTAAACTGATTGATGAACACGCATTATCAAGTGTCTCCAAGATCCTTTCATTCTTAACTTTGTATTTAGCGAAATCTCTTAGTCTCACAAGAGTACATCACTACAAACCCTTAGTTTTACACGCAAAAGCTTCATATCTCTTCCAAATCAAGTATATACTTAGTATGCGTTCCTGACAATCACTTGTCAACGCTCTCCGTGGTCAGGAGCCACTTGATTTGAGTCTGATCCACCACGATATTATTTTATCATTTAGCTTAGTTCCTCACTAAGATAAGATTTAACCACAAGCTGCATGTCAGTTTTTGGGAAACTATCTAACTGAAAAGATAGTGGATGCTATAACATCCATTACGATAGCACAACTAAGTTTTGTGTCATCATAGTCGATTCCAATGTATCCATGAGAAACCTCGCGCCATGAGGTGAGTTTAGCTTCTTCTCTCACTCGCTTTAACAAAGTATACGTATAGATCTTATCTTTGGAGTGTCTGTACCACTTCAACAAAGGGCTATCACTTTGTTTATACTGGAGTCGCATATGTTTCCATTTTAGGCAAATGCAACAACGTTGTAAATTTTCAACGAAGTATGGTTCGATTAAACTCACATTCCACGTCCTCATGAACCAGCTCTATTCATAGAGTACTCTTTATGGATTGACATTCATTGAGGCGTCCCCCAATGATGACTATAATACAGAATCACATGAGACGAATGAGTTCATTTGATCATATGATCAAGTTTCATGTACCAAACTCGCATACATTCTTAGCGAGAGTATTTATCGAACCAAGTGACATCCCAATACTCGATGAGATCCACGACCTAGTAACACCGTCTACCATAATTTATCGTGTTACCATATCACCATTTATAGGTGACGAACATCCATGACCGGACACAATTCTTGCAGACATGGTTGCAGCATGTATTTAATCTCGTCACTTTAGGGAACTTGGTGAGGCACAGTAGGGACAAACTATGACAATTCCAAGTCGTTCTACTCGAACATGATCGTTCGCATCTCCCCCTAACGACGGGAAGACTAGCTTATCAAAGTGACTTACGAGATCGTCTGCCAAGGTATATTTTAAATGGACTATGAGTGAAAGCACATGTCATATTCATAATTTATAACCCATCATAATGCATTGTGGTAACACACTTTGGCACATGAATATGTGGACGATAAAGGTTTTTCATTGTTAACACAATCTAGTTAACAAAATGCATACTGTTACACTTGTAACTAAACATTTGAATGATGATAGGTATAGGTGAATATGACATGTTGACCTATGCTACATAACCGTAGCTACTGGTCTTGAGAATCCAACAAAACCGCCACCATGCACCACCGGGATCGAACATAAAGAAACGATTGAACCGATGATAGGTCGTTGGTTTTATCGAACCTCTAGTGCTTTCTTGAAGAGTTCACTCCCTTCACCATCCCCAACACCTCAAAATTTCGTGAGCATGTATAAACGGGTGTTTAGGATTCCAAAACCATCAACCTTGTGATCAAAAATCGGTCGAAATGACATTGAACTGGTCGTTCGGACGGCTGGTTGTATGTGCTTCATTTAAGTGGTTCACCTCCTTCCAAGTCTCCAAATAGCACCAAAATTTGTGAGAAGGTAGCCTTGAATGTTAGGAAGTACTCTTTAAAATTTCACTTTAAGACTTGGTCTACAAGTGGGTGAACCGTCCTTTACAATGACTGGTCCGGAAGTTGGACAACCATAAACTCGGGTTTCATCAACTTATCAATCATTGTCAAAGGAACCACATAACATATAATGTTATTACTTGAGTTCGACCATTTTTGAACACCATCATAGCATCATAAGCTACCCAGGCTAATACTTATGATCATGTATGTATAAGGACTCGGTGAAAAGGGAGGACTCAGCACCATGCTTATACGAGTCGTTACATTATTCTCTTTAGCATAGGAGGGTGTCATCTCCTAATCATGTCAAAGAATAGGCTTTAATCAATGAACATGGCTAAGAAGGGTGCATATTTTGGGCTTCTCCAAGGAAACTGTTTTTCAACATTTGAATGATGACATTTTAGCGTACAATGAATACCAAAAATTGCATCATCTATGGCAAATTCGACCAAAAAGAGGTTGAAAAACATGTGTCATAAGACCACTTGAAAATTAAAGATGGGAACCAAATTGGTTGGGATAAAAGTTAGCACAATCGCTGGAAATAAAATTCCACGCAGCTTGACCATTGTTCACTAAAATAGCAGTAACTCCCTTGTTAGGAAGGCTATGGACGAACAGTCAGATGTTTTGGAAACTAGACTTCCGTTTATTTCTATCCATAGGTTGTGAACCACATGGATAATTAAAATCAGATCACAGTGCATGTTTTAATTGGCTATTTTAGTATTTTCCAAGTTTAGTGAGAAAACAAGGTTGAGACCATATCCAATGGCATAAGTGTTGATGCAAAAACATGGCAATGACAGCCATATGTGCGTTTAAACGCAGCAGGGTGTTCGATTTCTTATCTCGACTAATGATCCTTTCGGTAACTCCAACTTGGTAGACTTGCAGAGAAAGTAGGAATGTCGGTACAACTAAGGCTGTTTAAAAATCACTGATTCCGTTTGAACTTTCAAAGCATAAACAAATACCAAGGAGGATGTGCCTAGTCATGATCAAAAGTGTAGACAAAATCCACCGAAGTGCATCAAATCAACCAAGAATTTTAATTCTCAATTTGCAAGTATACGTCATAATAGCCATGTTATATGGATGCAATGCGGTGCATCAATATTAAGCATTTTGAACCATGAGACATAAGGAATATACCATAACCAACTCGTCTTAACCATCCAATAAGATCGACTAAACATAGTCAAATGTATAAGACACATGCCTTTATAAATACTTGGAAAAGTATTCGGACCTATAGTCACACGAACTATAATCGAGGTCAACGAATTCATGTCCTTACCGCAATATGCCATTGCTTTACATGTTAAAATTCATGAGAATTACTCGTACATTCTTTCATATATCATATTGCAAGGAGACGGTGCATGACTACACCTACATACAATATTTTATTTTAATAAGATGAAAGATGGAGTTTTCCAAGTACGGGATTGGGTCAAGACCAACGTGGTGGTCGCTCAATTCAACGTAACAAATCCATCACAAATTGATTTTAACCATGACATATCCGTCGCAATCGATGTTTGTCCCATTTGTACGTCACAAATTTGTGACTAATCATGAACAAGTCATAACTTTACTGTTACCGACAATGTTCATTTTTTTTTCAATTGTTGGTTTAAAATTGACAAAACGGCAACGTAAAATCGCACCCAAATCGTGGTGTATGCAACAACCACAAATATCGATTTTCAACAATTATCCGTGACTCCATCAGGACCGTCACATAGTTTACTTCGACATATGAGAGTGATACCACCTCTCATAGTCTCATCCACCGCAAAGTAGCGTGAGAGATAAAGAACCCAAATACCCAATTCCCCAAAAAAATTCCCAAAAGAGTGGAATTAAAAAACGGAAACTTTAATAAAATCTTACGGGTACTTGATTCCATATTTTCTTTGATCCTTGAACGGGATAATAAATTTGGCTTCTCTCCATATGAGCAACATATTTCCGTGGGTACTCCGTTCTATATTTACTTTGATCCTTGAACGGGATAACAAATATGGGTTTTCTCCATAGTGTACACATCATCATGAGCAACATATTTTCATATATGCACGTAAAACATGAACATGGTAAGATTCATAAGTGTACAAATCAATGAACAAACGAATCATTAATTAGGAAAAGATGGAGAGTTGAGAAACGCCCGGAAAGGGCTACTGGGCTCGATAATCGGCCGAATAAGGACTCGGATTATGCGACATGGGAGCGGACAAATATGGGTCGGGCTATTCGAACCGAGCTAGGTCGGGCCGGACTGAAACGAGCGGGTCGGGCCGTATCCGACGAATAACAAACAGATCGAACGATCGCGATGAATCGGATCAGGTCACTATCGACAAGGGGGCGGACAAATGGGATCGGGGCTCGTTATGTGATGGCAGTGTCCGACCAATATCGAGAAGGGTCGATCACGACTGGGTCGGATCGGGCGGACTGTGGTGGCAGTGTCCGGACGGCGTCGAGCAGGGTCGATCACGACTGGGTTGGATCGGACGGACTGTGGTGGCAGTGTCCGGACGGCGTCGAGCATGGTCGATCACGACTGGGTCAGATCGGCAGTGTTCGGTCAGTGTCGAACGGGATCTGGTCGGTACAGGCGAGTCGCGGTCGCGACTAGGCTGGATCGGCAAGCACCGGACGGGATCGACAGGCACAAGCGAGTTGCGGTCGCGGCTAGGCTGGATCGACAGGTACCGGACGAAATCGGCAGGTACCGAGCGGGATCTGATGTGGTCGCTCTGGTCGATCGGTGTTCCGATAGGGGTCCGGCAGTGATCGGATGTGATTGGTTTGAGTAGATCTGAGGTCCGGTAGGGTTCCGGCATTGATCGATTGTGATCAGTCTGAGTAGATCTGAGGTCCGGAATGGGTCCGACAGTGGTCGGTAGTGATCGGCGGTGGTTCGTCAGGCGTCCGGCAGTGGTCCGGCAGGCGTCCGACAGTGATTGGTGTTGGTCGACGGTTAGGGTTAAGGTCCGTTTTTTGTTGTTTTTTTCGGAATTTGTAAAATTTTCTCGAGCTACGTGTTGATAACGTGTTTCAAGAGAAAGTAAAAGACTGTAAATACGAATCAATCAATTGTATTCATAACACTGATAGAGGGGCTTTTATATAGACATTACAATGAGAGTCCTTCCATACATAGGATTCCTAGATAAGGTAAGACATCTAATAAGATCCTACTACTTCCAGAAGGATCTAGAATCTTCCATCTATGTATCTACAACCAGTATTAGGTAAGACACATCACGGGAATAATAATTCTCGGAACAACAACATTTATTTTAAAAGAATATTGCAACTTTGAGTGATTAGGGGAAGAAACATTGATAAATTATGGGTGTTCTCTTTACATTTTTAACTAAACATAGAAGCAAACATATGTGAGTTTCATAAATCTCTAAATGTCTTCTATTAATCATGTTTTCTCCTTTTTAATTAGTGTCCTTATATTGACATCAATCTCACTAGCCGGCGGACAAAACTTGGGTTTGAATTTTCCCGATTAAGCGTAAATGGCCGACTTTGTTGCACACCCACGGCAAATTGCCCCGGGAGGAGTCTAGTCGGGGCAGTTGTTAAGTTGGACTGTAGTACTAGACTTTTTGGTGCTTCCACGATAATTTCCGAAAGTACGACCAATGCTACGAGATCTTTAAAACGTGATCTTTAAAACGTGATGATTTTCGTGTTATATTGAGGATGTATTTCTCAAAAAATTCAGTTTCAATCGATATTCTGCTCAAATTTGAAAATTTTGGATTTTCCGACCAATCCGTGTGCTTTTCTTAAGTTTTAATATTGGCAAAACAGCTCTATTAGGGACTGAAATTTGCCATTTTTATCACTTAAGGGACTAAAATTTTAAGAGTTTCAAACAACGAACTAAAGTTTAATCTGTTTCACCCGTTAGGGACTCCGTTAGTTTGGTCCCGTTAAGTTTTAACGGATCGATGACATGACCGTTAAGTGACACATGTCAGCATTTTATTGGTCGGTAATAAAAAATAATAATGAAAATTTTCAGATTTTTGTAATAATAATAAAATAATGACAAAAATATAAAAGTCTAAAAATATATAAAAAATAAAAAAACTGTATTTCTCAGAAAAAATGAAACTTTATTTTTTTTTTTAAAATTTGGAATATTAATATTAAAAATATAATGCTTTTATTTAAAGTTAAAAATATAATAAAAAATTTCAGTGTAATAATAATAATAATAATAATAATAATAAAAATATAAAAGTCTAAACAAACATAAAAAATAAAAAAATCTGGATTTTTTTTAAAATGAAACTTTATTTTTTCTCAAATTTTGTACAAAAATCTCGAATATTAGTACTTAAAATCGGATGTTTTTATTTAAAATTTAAAAATAAAAAATAAAATTTAAAAAATTTGGATCTAATTTATAAACTTTTTTTTAAAATTGAAATATTATTTTTCATAAATAAATATTATTTTACAAAAAAATCTAAAAATATAAATAAATAAACTAAAGGTTAATTATAATCGGATCCAAATATTTTTAATTTTTAATATTTAACTTTGAATTAAAGCATTAGATTTTTAATATTAATATTCCAGTTAATAAAAAAAAATAAAGTTTCAATTTTTCTAAAAAATACTGATTTTTTAATTTTTTATATTTTTAGGCTTTTATATTTTTTGTTATTATTTATTATTATTACAAAAATCTAAAAAAAATTATTATTATTTTATTATTACCGACCAATAAAATGCTGACATGTGGCACTTAACGGCCATGTCATCAATTCGTTAAAACTTAACGGGACCAAACTAACGGAGTCCCTAACGGGTGAAACGGATTAAACTTTAGTCCCTTATTTGAAACACTTAAAACTTTAGTCCCTTAAGTGATAAAAATGGCAAACTTCAGTCCCTAGTAGAACTATTTTGCCTTTTAATATTAGTCATTGTATGTTAATTTAGTTAGCTAATTACTTAATAAATCAAATCCGAAAAAAATATAAAATTAGATAATTTTAATAAAAAAAAGTAATTTTAGATAATGATTTTATAAATTTGCAAAATAAAAGCAAAAAATAAAAACACCATAAAATGATACAAATAAAAACTGAAAAGCTATTAAATGAGTTAAATAATATAAAGGTTGCAACTAAAATTTAAAATCATTTAATAAATTTGAAAAATGAAATAAAAACAAAAAGAATCAGAATAATTGTAAATAACATAAAATACATCTAAAAAATTCTACAACCAGTTGAAAAGTATAATGTTATAGATTCAAATTTCAATCTTTTTTTTCTATTTATTTTTGTCCATAAGGTCTTTGGATTTATAAAATCAGTTATATAGAATTCAAATATTTTTTATATATCTTTAATCAACATTATGATTTTTTGAAATTTATATTTATTATTTTCTTTGAATAGATAATTTCAAGGCCCCGAAGATGCATATTTTTTTTATATATATTTAGTTAAGAATCCATTTGTATACAAGTTAGCTCTTAAACAACGAAGGTAAAATACTGTCTCTTTCCTCAGTTGTCCATTGGCGAAGAATGGGAGGAACTAGGGAGTACAGTTTCAGAAGTTTTAGCTAGGGTTGGGATAGTTCGTTTTTTTTTTTTGAAAAAAATAGTCTATAACCGAATTGGAAATTTGTTATGTAATTCAGGTTCGTTTCCTGATTTTCTTCAAGAACCGAACTTTTTGGAACCGGAGTAATTTTCTCAAGGAGTCGAAATATCCAAACCGAAATTTCTATTTCAAATTTCTCAGAAGGAAACGAAAGAACCAAATTTTTTCGGTTACTTCGTTTTTCTTTGGTTATTTTCAAATCTCTATGAGAAAGAGATAGTAAATTATGGTGTTTTAGTTTATATAGTACGAGTCATTCAGACCCGTGCGATGCACTGAGATTGGATCAAATTATTTTTGCGTAATGTTCAGCACTAGTTTTCGTCATGTTTGGAACTCTTATTTTTTTGGTGATGGTCGGATTTTGTTGGTCAATAAGTTCCTAACTTGTGATGTTACCACAACTTTTGTTAGCATGGCATGAAAATTGTTGGTGCCTTTATTCGTCACTTTTAATTGAGGTCGAGTCAAAAACTCAAAATGATATTCAGACTCCTGCGATGCAGACGGGCTGTATCTAAGTGTTCACAGCATAATGTTTGGCATTATTTTCATCATATGTAACTTGGACTGCCTCAGGACTCGTGCGATGCACACAAGTTGTATCTAATTGCTCATCGCGTAAAGTTTATTTAATTGTTCTTTACATAATGTTCAGCATCAAAAAAGAACGGTACCTTTAAATGACGAGAGAAACTTAAAAGCTATCAAATGTTGGAGTACTTATTATAAAACCCTTGTTATATGTGTTTGAACTCAAAAAAGATATATGGAGCTTTTTTGTATAATAGTACAACACATGTTGGAGTATACATGGCATAATAGTATAACACACGGGTGCTCGTAATTTTAAAAGATAACTGGAGCTTTTTTTGTACCAAACTCCGAATTGTTATATCATGGAGTCGAGCCCAAGATACAATATGGATCGATAAACAATACACATGGCATGTGAGATGAAAAGGGTATTTCTGTCATTTACCCTTTATCTCATGATATACTGGATAGTCCTATTTCCATTTGCAACTAAAAATACTCTAAAAAGAAATTCTACATTCAATCCACATTTGCTACAAACAAGTATCACAACACTACTCTGGAAAAGGCTCTTAATCTTAATGAGAGTACAAAATACAACTTGCAAATCAGAAAGTATACTTAGCAAGACTGATCATATTTTGTCTAAATTTTTTCTATTCATATATAACACTATCCTGTTAGAATTTACAGAAAACGACAAACAACTCAGTGGCGGTGTACGGACGGTGTAGTAGACGGCTGTCCGTAAAACCCAACACCCACCGGCCTAAAATACCCCCCACTTGCCGGCGGCTGAGCTTGTTGAGGAGACGGGCCTGGCTGAGCAAACGCCATCCCACCATAACCATACGACATTCCCATCATATTACTAGATGAATTAGTAGCCGGCGGACCACGCGGTGGGGGTGGCGGAGGGATAAACGGAATTTGCAATTGGTTTGCTTGAGTATTCGACTGTGTCGTGTCAGATGGCATATTGGCAAACACTTGGTGCGAGTTAGAAAAATAGGCTGGGTGACCTCCTTCTCCTCCTCCAGGGTCTAGCTTGGGCCTTTTCAGACCGGTGCTCATGGAGGCAGCCTCTTCGGCCACGAGAGAAGAGAGGATTGATGTGAGCATTTGAGCGGAGGAGGTTGAGGCGGCTAATTTGGCGGCGACAGCGGCGGCTGTCGCTTTCTTGCTTTCCTCGTCGGTTACGAATGGGGTTAGGGGATGAGTGGTGGTTGGCATTGGAAAAGAGGGGTCGGTGGTTGGTTGGTGTACCATTGGTGATGGAGAGGGGACGGACGTTAGCTGGAGTTTTATGTTGGCTGCTTGTTCGATTTGGCCCCGGGCAACCTGCGAGTTGAATAAACATGTAAAACTGCAAGAACAGACTTCAAAAAAAAAAAAAAAAAAAAAAGAGAACTTGGAATTTAACTCGCATTTTCAATCACCAATTAAAATTAATCGTTACTTGCTATATTTCTATAGCAAATAAAGTTTTATCATTACATTTTATCGTTTTTTCATCATTTTTCTTTCAAATTTTCCAATCCTATCTCGCAGGAGAGAAGACAAAAACAAAGGGAAAAAAGAACGAAAGAAGGCTCCTCTAATATGCAAATTAGCACGTTAGAGATAATATAAATGCATCTCAATTTTTTATCTTAAGATTACGTTTATAATTATGCCATATATTTTAATAATTATAATTAATTATTTGTATCTGACTAAATTATTGACAGCGTTAAACATTAATAATGTTCCTTACAACATTATCTAATCTTCCAAATCAACATTAAACTCATTGATTTTTCTGTTTTTTTTTAAGAAGAAAGAAATATACATACAAACATCAAATTTAGAACTTTATCTCAAACAAACAAAAAAAACATAATGGACAATGCAATTGCAGTTGCCTGGGATGCCTGAAAAAGCTCTTGTAGGATCAAAATTGCAGGACAACGTCTGAGTTCTAAACTTAATTATTTTGTACACAAAAAATAAAATAAAGAAAAAATAGCTGTATAAAAGCTTTAGAAATATAGATGCAAAAGGTCTTGAAACATCGGCACATTGGCTGGAAGCTGGAGCCAGGAGCCAGGAGCCGCCACTTGTAAGTAAGTTTGGCGTTTAATTACCGATATTCACAAGAATGAATTAGAATTCGCAGTTATCAGATGGGTCACTTTTTAGGTATGCTTTTATTCATTTACTTTTTTGATGAAGTTCTAGCTTTGATGTTTGTAGTTGTATTTCTTGAAAAAAAAAAGGAAAAAAAAATCAATGAGTTTAATGTTGATTTGGAAGATTGGGTGATGTTGAAAGGACATTACCGGTAATGTTTCACGCCGTTAAGGATTTAGTTAAATATAAATAACTAATTATAATTATTAACATATGTGGCATAATCCCAAAGGTAATCTTAAGATGAACGGCTGAGATGTATATCTAATGTGCTCCCATTTGGACATTAGAGGAACTGCTCCTGAAAGGATACCCAACCACACCCCTTATCTTTCATCTTTTACTTGATTTTCATGCAAAGACTAAAACAACAGACATAATAGGCATTCTTTTATGCTCTTGGTTTCTTAATCTAGAATTTGCATTTCTCGCTTTATGTGTCATCCTTGCGCAACAACCATGTAGTCTTCTCTGCATCATTCCAATTTTATCGGATGTCCCAGAAGGGACTCTTAATCTAGAATTTTCAAAATCAAGCTACACTGCACTAGCTACTAGAGCCACTTTAATGGGATGGGATATGGACGTACACATAGAGAGAGGGGGAGGGAGGGGGAGCGTTGGAGGGAGGGAGGGAGGGAAAGAGGGAGAGAAGGGGGGATGGGGTGAAGTGGGAGAGGGAGAGAGCCTACAAGTAACTCGCTGCGAATCTGCTCCAGCTTTGTTTCCTGCAAAACCATAACTAATCAGAATTCGAATTTTTTTAACAAATGTGTCAAGTAAACTCTACTGAATACAGGCTGCCATTCTAACTCTCCTAAAACAAATATAGCATCTAGGAGTGGCTATAGACCTTTGCCCAATAATTGTAAATAACCAAAAAATTCGTAAAGGGCGTCAAGTACGTCAATTGGCTATGATTTTTCTCATAAAGATTTCAACTAGGATGCACATTGCACGGACACACCTAAAACAGGAAGTGTGGGTGTTTCGGCTCAGAACGGCTTGGACACGACACGGCTCAGACACAGCATGGACACGACACATGCGCTGTCTCACATGTGCTGTTTGGGTCCGACATAGATTTGGACACGGCTGGACGCATGGAAAATTGACACATCCAGAACACAGATTTCTAGGTGGATAAGCCATTCGGTTTGTCATGTGCTGTCTTCACCTCAAAAATTCTCTTCCGAAATATTCTACCAAATCCGACATTTACAATAAAAAATGAAAATAAAAATATATAAATATATTTATTTCCCATCGCAACTCTCTAATACACTTTCGGCTTCAACGACGCTAGCTGACTCATCGGAGTTGCCGTTGTGGGATCTAGACAGTCGCTGGTTTTCCATGCTCGAAACCCCCTTGGCCTTGAACTACCTTCGGCAGAATAGATCTATGGTATGCATAGATATTTTCGGTATGCATTATGCAAAGACCTTCCATACTCTGATATTTCACTCTTTATATTTGTATAAGAAACCCAGTATGCATAAATTGTTTGTTATCTTTTTGTCATAAAAAAATTATATATGGATAAATGTTGCATACATGTTTATATATATATATATGTGTATATGTCATCGTCATCATCGCACCTTAATCTCGACTATGTTTGGATCTGTTGGCATGGAAATTGTAGTGTCAAATAATGGTCAAAATTAATTAACACTATAAAATCATGCAAAACACAAAGTATCAAACTTTTACGCGGATAGCCTTCCTGTCGCAACCTTCGTACGAAGGAGAAATGAGATGAAATTTCAATAACCGTCATCATCATAAGTTTTTCACTTGCATGAAAAATATCTGAGTTGAGATAATTGTAATAGTCATGTTCAATTGCAGGATTGATATTGTAAAATCAACATGTACATCATGGAACATGAAGGGATATATATATATATATATGTATATATATATATATATATTATGTGTGTGTGTGTAACAACAAAGGGTTATCGCCGTGTCCATGTCCTATGTTTCTAAAATTTGCAGTATTAATATGTCAGGGCAACATACAATTTCAATAACTGCGACAGAACACTTTTAATCATTCTGATCAAAGTACAGTTTGAGCAGTTTAACCACTCTGATTATATATTGATACGAATTCGCTCGGAAAGATGAATATGTATCGGTCGGAGTGTGTATAAGAATATCGTAGCGGAAGTCTTTTATAAGTAGTGTATTTCGGATGTAGTTTTATGGATGTAATATCGGAATAAGTGATAATATCGATCAAGAAAACTTGAACGATCAAGAACAAAGGTTTATCGAATTAGACCTATAATTCGATAAGATGATTTCTTCTCAAGACCTATTGAGAATCGATCGGATTAATACTCGAAAATGCGTCGAATAAAAATCAAGGTTCGATGAAAATCATTCACCAAGGATGAAAACACAAAGTGTAATCTTTTACTTCAACATTCAATGTCCATTACAATACTTATGCAAGACTACTTATAGGAAGCCAAGTCTCCCTACCAATATTAAAGAAAATAATTCAAAGATTACAAAATCTTTGAATAATCAAAACAAATCAAAATAAAATACAAAGGGGAACACAAGATCATAATTTAGGGGAAACACAATCCCTAAAATGAGTAAAAAGGAAAAGAAAAGACAAACACAAAAGTGTATAAAAAATGAAGGCTGCCGGCTGGACACGGGCCGTGTCGCTTGACACGGCCGCGGCGCGCGCATCTTGGTCGGCAGAACTCGACCGTGTCCTGGAACACGGCCGGGTTGTCTGGGCAGGTGTTCCGGCATTTCTTGATGAGTAGGACTCGACCGTGTCGCCTGACACGGTCGGGTTGGACGGCAGGCGTTCCGGCATTTCTGGGCGAGTAGGACTCGACCGTGTCGCCTGGCACGGTCGGGTTGGACGAGCAAGCATTCCGGCATTTCTGGGCGAGTAGGACTCGACCGTGTCGCCTGGCACGGTCGGGTTCGGCCGACAGTGATTTTGGCTTGTCCGGGACAGTGTGGCACGGGCCGTGTCGGATGACACGGCCGGGTTCGGCGGGCAGGACTTCGGCATTTTCCGGCACAACATGACACGGCCGAGACCTGGCACCTTGGTCCTTCTCGTTTTGTGTCCGTTTTCTCGCCTAAAAATGTAGTCGCACATGCATGGCGCGTTGTAAGGCCGTTTATGTCGATCCTTGCTTCGTCTTCTTCATTTGTAATACTCGTTTTCGCATCATTCCCTCCCCCTTTAAAAAGAATTGTCCTCAATTCCGCAATCCCGTCGTTTCCAGACGAATTAATCAGTGCCACTACCTCAAAAATGTTTGCAGTGCGTATATGGTTCAAAATCTTGAGGCGGTAGGCAGTAGGCATAGTTGTTAAAGGCGAAAGGCGCACCAAGGCGATTCGGGCGCCCATCGCCTGAGGCGCAAGGCGCAAGGCGAGGCGCACGCCTGAGAGATGTGAGGCGCATAAAAACTAAAAAATAAATTAAATTGAATTATAAAATTTATAAGAACATAGTAACAAGAAAATATAACTATCCATAAAAAACTTGATAATTAATCAAACTGAAGTGTCAATACAACCAAATAACTTTTAAAATATTCTGAAAAATAAAGAAAAATAACAAAAAAGAAGTCCTACTGCCGAGGCGCACCTGAGGCGCATCGAGGCGCACCAAGGCGCAGCAAAAAGGCGCACCGAGGCGCACCAAGGCACGCGCCTGGCTGAGGTCGCCCGCCTGGACGCTTAAAAGGCGACCTGCCTTTTTTTCTGCGCGCCTAGCGCCTGAGGCGCGCCTTTAACAACTATGGCAGTAGGGAGTCTCAGAGAATCACCAACAAAATAACTATCATTATTAAAAAAATAATAATAATTATTCTGCGAGGCAACATCGATATCATGACATGAATCATCGGCAATGGCGTGCTCCGTCTCCCGCTCGCTGGCAAACATGGTAAGTTTCGATTTTTCAACCCGATTAGAGCTCACAGAACGAATAATTTGAGGTGGCATTGGTTTAAGAACAAATTTTTTCCCTTATCCTGGAATTCATATTCGTTACTTCTTCCACGATGCACGACATCTCTATCAAATAGCCATGGCTGTCCCAAGAGTATTTGGCATGCATCCATCGGGAGTACATCACATAATATGTCGTCACCGTATGAACCCATAGTAAAACCGACCCGCACTTGCTTCGAAACTTTCATTTTACTCCCGTCATCGAGCCAATGTAACGCGTATGGTTTTGGATGAGTAGTAGTGATGAGTCCGAGCTTCGTCACCACCTCACTTGAAGCTACATTAGTACAACTTCCTCCATTGATGATCAAACTACACCATTTGTTCCCGACTTGACACTTGGAGTAAAATATTTGATCCCGTTGTTCCGAATCATTCAAAACGGGTTTGACTTGTAAAGTACGAAGAACTAAGGTTGTATCATAGTTTGGAGCCTCGTAAGTTTCACATTCTTCTCCCTCGTGCTCCTCCACCTCCACGTTGAAATTAAATACATCACCTAGTCTTTCTCCTTCGTCCTCGACTAGCAAGTCGCCTCGAACCGTGATGGCTTCTCTTAGCGTCACCACCCGTTTGTTTGGAAAAGCATTTTGGTAATGACCAAACCCTTGACATTTAAAACATCTTACTTTGGTTAGGCTCGTTTACTTCGGTACGCCGGGGGCCTTAGAAACCGTAGTAGGGATAGGAGTCGGTATTGTTGTGGTAGTTGAACTCGAACCGGTACTTGGATCCTCGAATTTTGATGGAAATTCGGTTTTGAAAAACTTCACCTTATTTTGGGCCTCTATCTTCACACATAGTCCACATAAAGTATCGAAATCTTCATATGGGTATAACTCCACCGTGTTGGCTATGTTTTTGTTTAAGCCACGTAAGAAACGAGACATCTTTTGCTCTTCGTTTTCTTCTAACTCTCCCATTAAGATCAAGCTTTCGAACTCTTCAATGTATTCACCAACACTTAGTTTTCCTTGCATGAAATCGGCAATCTTCCGGTATAAGTTTAACCGATGTGATGTTGGCACATACCTCTTACGAAGTTTTCTTTTTAAAGATTCCCACGAATGGATTTTTGCTTTTCCCGCCCGAGCTCTTCGTGTCTTCACTCCTTCGAACCAAAGAAAAGCCCCCTTCCCTAACTTGAGAATTGCATATTTGCAACGTTTCTCGTCGTTAAGGTCTTTGAATTCGAACATGCGTTCAATCTTCCGTTCCCACTCCAAATATGCTTCGGGATCGGTACCTCCAACGAACTCCGAAAGTTCGTTTACTTTAAACTCGTCCGCATGGTGTGTTGAACGTGTGTCGTCTCCGCGCCTTGCTTGCATACGTTGCTCCGGTAGACCGCTTAGTGCGTCACGAAATTTCATCAAGAAATCGGGATCGGAGAAATCCATAACAAGATTCAAGAGATAGTTTTGAACAAGAAATCGTCAATAAAATCGCCAAGGAAATAGCCTTGGGCTCCGATGCCAATAATGATACGAATTCGCTCGGAACGATGAATATGTATCGGTCGGAGTGTGCAAGAATATCGTAGCGGAAGTCTTTTATGAGTAGTGTATTTCGGATGTAGTTTTATGGATGTAATATCGGAATAAGTGATAATATCGATCAAGAAGACTTGAACGATCAAGAACAAAGGTTTATCGAATTAGACCTATAATTCGATAAGATGATTTCTTCTCAAGACCTATTGAGAATCGATCGAATTAATACTCGAAAACGCGTCGAATAAAAATCAAGGTTCGATGAAAATCATTGACCAAGGATGAAAACACAAAGTGTACTCTTTTACTTCAACATTCAATGTCCATTACAATACTTATGCAAGACTACTTATAGGAAGCCAAGTCTCCCTACCAATCATCATCATCATCATCAACACCTTAATCCCAACTATGTTGGGGTCGGTGGCATGAAGATTATAGTGTCGTTAAATTGTCTAAAATTAGTTAACACCATAACTCATGCAAATAACAAAGTGGCAAAGTTTTACGCCGGATGCCCTTCCTGTCGCAACCTTCATATGAAGGAGAAATAGAACGAAATTCCAAAACCGTCAGCATCATATTTTTTTTCATTTATATGGAAAATATCATGAGACGGCGATGAGTTTGAGATAATTGCTATTTTCAAGTCTCCCTACCAATATTAAAGAAAATAATTCAAAGATTACAAAATCTTTGAATAATCAAAACAAATCAAAATAAAATACAAAGGGGAACACAAGATCATAATTTCGGGGAAACACAATCCCTAAAATGAGTAAAAAAGAAAAGAAAAGACAAACAACACAAAAGTGTATAAAAAATGAAGGCTGCCGGCTGGACACGGGCCGTGTCGCTTGACACGGCCGCGGCGCGCGCATCTTGGTCGGCAGGACTCGACCGTGTCCTGGAACACGGCCGGGTAGTCTGGGCAGGTGTTCCGGCATTTCTGGACGAGTAGGACTCGACCGTGTCGCCTGGCACGGTCGGGTTGGACGGCAGGCGTTCCGGCATTTCTGGGCGAGTAGGACTCGACCGTGTCGCCTGGCACGGTCGGGTTGGACGGGCAGGCATTCCGGCATTTCTGGGCGAGTAGGACTCGGCCGTGTCGCCTGACACGGTCGGGTTCGGCCGACAGTGACTTTGGCTTGTCCGTGACAGTGTGGCACGGGCCGTGTCGGATGACACGGCCGGGTTCGGCGGGCAAGACTTCGGCATTTTCCGGCACAGCATGACACGGGTCGTGTCATATGACACGGCCGAGACCTGGCACCTTGGTCCTCATTTTGTGTCCGTTTTCTCGCCTAAAAATGTAGTCGCACGTGCATGGCGCGTTGTAAGGCCGTTTATGTCGATCCTTGCTTCGTCTTCTTCATTTGTAATACTCGTTTTCGCATCATATATTTTTAAAATGAGTAAATTACAAACTTGAGAGGAAAAAATCCTGAACATTTGTTTCTATTATTTTACAACTTTCACTTATTGAGTGGGGTTTCTGTAAGCGCTTCAAATTCGGAAAAATAACTACTTTTTTTGTAATTAGGCTAAACCTGGGATAATTTCACTTTTTATCCATTAAAAAGTATAAATAATTAAACAAATTTGTGAAATTGCCATATAACCAAAACGTGTTGACCAAGAGACAAAATTAAGAGGCACAGCCCTACGTTAACATAAGTAACTTAGATTGCAAACAAAAGATTCAGAAAAATTAAAACATACTTGATCCTGAAGTGCTTCTCTAAGGTGGGAAACTAGTGCAAGTCTAATTTCTTCAGACTTTTCAAGTTCGCTAATGCACTGCTGAATCATTTTCTCCTGTTCTTGTATATTATCAATGACATCAGGAGCCTGTAGGTTTCCTGAAAACAAAGTTAAAGTTCAACATTAAAGGTTAACAAATATTGCAGTTAATATATCCCTCTGGGAGAAAAACAACATAAAATAATACGCTCCTCCCTGCGTGCTTGCCTGCTCATTTTGAACTACCATCTTTTTTTAATAATTATGGAGGGGAGGGGAGGGGAGGGATGATGTTATGAAGCATGACGACCCGAATGGTTCAGGCGATCCGAATGGAGACGGAGCAGCAGCAGGTGGTCAAGTATGCGGGTTTATTCAAGGCGTCCGTGGGTCAATCGGTCCAATGATTAAATAATATTTATTATGATATTATTTACTAAGTGCTGGAGTTATTATTATATCAGGTCCTCTTTCCTAATAAGGAGACGTAGGGTAGTCTATATATTAATTAGGGTTAAGGATTATCATTGATAATCATTTGAGCTTTTCCTTGCAACAAGATGTTATCTTGTCGATATCTTTCTGGATTAATCTGTTCTTCAATTTTCCTTTCTCTGATTTCCATCTTAACAATTTGCGCCCTGGGAAACATTGGGACGGGATGATGACCTCTAAAATTGCAGAGATAGAGGCGGCGCTTAGTGTTGTAACGGAGGAAGAGGCGCAGATCCGAGGGGAGATTTTGGATCTGCGGAGGACATGGAGACCAGGTTCAGGGGAATTGAAGCCCGGTTTGCCGAACTGCTGCGGCAATTGTGGCATTGAAACTGGGCATGGCGGCTGGGAGATGCCGAGGGGTGTTGCTGGAACCGAGGCGGTTGTGTAGACGACAGAACACGGACGGGTAGCAGCGACTCAGGAGACAGGAGGTGCCACGGCGTCCGCGGGGTGGTAGCGAGGCTGGTACACAGGCGAGTTTGCCTTTCATTCACGGGTCAAACCCGAATGGATGGTTGGCTTGGGCCGAACAGCAGTTTGATCTCCACGGCATCCCCGAAGAGCAGCGCACTAACCTAGCAATGGTGGCCATGGAAGGGACCACTTTGTGGTGGTTCCATTGGTTGTGATCTCGGAATGGAAGTTTGTCGGGGTTGGTATTCTCTCAAGCATGGTTCAGCATTTTGACAAGAGGTATAAGGGAAACCTGTACGAGAGGTTAGCAACGGCTAAGCAAGTGGGGTAGGTGGATGCGTATATCGACGAATCTATACAACTGGCTAACCAAGTTCCAGGGTTGCAAGAGGAGCATTATCTCTGGGTATTTTATGAACGGGTTGAGTGAGTCGACTCGAGTCAATCTGCGAGTTTGGATCCGCGGGATTTAGAAATAGCCATGCAGATGGCCCATAATAACATTGAGGCTAGACTTGTATTTGATCGGGGAGGCAGTCTCGATTGCACCTCGATTATGCCGCCACAGGTGTCCACTGGAGGGTTCCAATAACCCGTTCATCGGGGCACCGAATTGTATGCCAGAGCGGGAGGTTTCGGCACAACGAGTAATTCCGACAGCAACTAGGCTAAATGGGTCAAATAACCGTGCTTCTATGCAGAGGATGACTCAGCAAGAGTAGAAGAACTTAAGATTGGAGAGGTTCTGTTTTCGGTGCTGACAGCCCTTTCACCCTTCACCCTTTACACGAATGCCCGAGCAAGCAGTTGCGTGTTATGCTTTCTCGGGAAAAGAAAATGCCGGAAACCGAATTGGTCGAGGTGAAGGAATTTCGAGGAGAAGACGGGGAATTCAGGGAGACAGAAGGCAGGGAAGAAGTAGCCTTGTCCTTACTGTCAATGGCAGGTATATCGGGCCCCGATACTATGCGGAAGGGGTCAGATTAGGATCGGGCGGTGTCAGTGTTAGTAGATAGTGGGGCCAGTTACAATTTTATCTCCGAAGAGTTAGCGTAAGAGTTGCAGCTACGGAGGGTGGAGACGGAGTTTTAGAATTCGTTTTGGGGCGATTCTATATTCGAAGATAGATTTACAGTCCGGCTACCACCAGATCGGTGTGGCACCCGCAAACGTAGAGAAAACTGCATTTCGCACTCATAATGGTCATTATGCCTTCTTGGTGATGCCATTTGGGCTAACCAACGCCCCGTCAACATTCCAATCGACCATGAACGAACTTTTTCTGCCCTAATTAAAGAGGTTGGTCATGGTCTTCTTTGATGACATAATGGTGTACAATCGAACGGAGGCTGAGATTTGCGTGGGGTCCTTAAATTTTGAAGGATAATCAATTCAAAGCCAATAAAAAGAAGTGTGTATTTGGAGCACGATAAGTGGAATACTCAGGCCACTTGATCTCGGTGGACGGGGTGTCGATGGATCCGGAGATAATTGTCGCAGTAATGGAGTGGCCGATGCCGCAGTCGGTGAAGGATGTCCGCGAGTTTTTGGGGCTGACGGACGATTATCGGAGACTCGTGAAAAACTTAAGGTTGTTAGCCCGGCCTTTGACTCGGTTGTTGAAAAAGGAAGCCTCAACCAAGTTCACATGGACAGCAGCGGCCAACGAGGCATTTATGGCCCTGGTATCGGCCTTGACCGCGACTTCGGTCTTGCAGATGCCAAATTTCGATAAGCATTGTGTGGTAGTGTGGCACCTCAGGAGTTGGTACCGTGGCGGTATTGATGCAGGAGGAATGGCCGGTGGCCCACTTTAGTAAGGCATCAGCGGAAGCTACGTTGGGAAAATCCACCTATGAACGAGAACTAATGGCCTTGGTGTTGTCCGAGCAACATTGGCGGCCTTGGCATATCGGCGTGCGATTCACAATACGGACTGATCACCAGTCTCAAACAATTGTTGCCACATGGAATTGGGATCTCGGCGAGCAAGTTTGGTGGCAAAGTTAATTAGGTATGATTTCGAAATTGTCTACAAGTCAAGACGGGTGAACGCAGCCGTCGATCACTCCCTCGGTGGCAAGACTAGGGGGATCTTATGGTGGTCGGTGGCGCAATTTGGCCAACCACGAGGCCCACGATGGAGATTGGAGAGGAGCAAAGGGGGGAAGATTTTTCTACGGTCGGTGATAGAGGACTTAGAGAAGAACGAGGGTTGTCGTCCAGGGTACACCTTGGAGCAAGGAAGGTTGTCCAATAGAGACCGACTGCTACTATCAAAATCGCCTCAATGGATTCGTAAGTTACTACACGAGTACTACAGTATCCCGGGGGGGGTGCAGGTGCATTCTGACCTTATCGGCCGAAAGAAGCTAGTGTCTATTGGTGGGGAATGTTTCGAAGGGTTCAGGAATATGTTGCTAACTGTCGCGTATGTCAGAAGTCGAAATATGAGGCCACTTCAACCGCCAGGCTGCTTCAACCAGTGGTCTATTGCCGATTCCGGAAGCAGTATGGGGGATGTTTGAAGGGATTTTGTCACATGCCTTTTGAAGTCTCAAGGTTATTCCTGTATTATGGTGGTCGTGGATCGTTTGTCAAAATACAGTCATTTTGTGGCAATACATTCGTCATTGACAGCCCGGTCTGTGGCCGAATTGTTTACCGCGATCTTGTTTGATTGCATGGGGTGTCGTGATTCATTGTGAGCGATCGTGATCCCGGGTTTTTGAGTTAGTTTTGGAAGGACTTGTTCAATGTGCAGAGGACAAAACTGAAATTTAGCATGGCCTATCATCCCGAGACGGATGGGTAAACTAAGGTGCTTAACCGTATTTTAGAGACTATTTGCATTGTTTTTCATCGGAACAACCTCGGAAATGGATGGGTTGGCTGTCGTGGGCCAAATTCTGGTATAACACATCTTATCAGACTAAGAAGCACAGGTGCGGGGGTGCGGGTGCGGGTGCGTAGTATGGGATACGGGGATTCGATAAATTTAAAAATATGGAGATTCGGGTGCGGGGGGATACGACATATATATATATATATATATATATATATATATATATATATATATAGAGAGAGAGAGAGAGAGAGAGAGAGAGAGAGAGAGAGATGTGTGTGTGTGTAAAGATAACAAATTCAGGTTGTCTAAAGGGCTTTATTTTGTGAGAGCTGAGAAGAGAGAATGAGAGAACTCGAGAGAGTGGCATTTTCTTTTTAGTGATAATAGGGTTTTTTTGGTGCTAAGACCCTTTTCCCTTTATGAGCTTAAATCTCGTTTCGCGTTTTTATTTTTTGGGCCCAGTAACAATTTCGTTTTTGTATGTTTTTTTTTAAATCAAAAGCGGACGCTTTTTCTGAAAGGCATGAAAGGTGCACGCTAAACCAGTAAACCCTAAAGCGTGCGCTCCATCTACAAAGGCGGTCGCGTTCCTTGCAGCCCACCTTTCTTCACACGCCTCGCGGCATTTTCCAAGAAAAGCCCTCATGTACAGCGCTTTTTCAAACACTAGTCAATATCTTTCCCGCACCCCCTCTCCCGCACCCCTGCTCCAAAATATGGGGATATGCCACGTGGCGCACCCCGTATGCACCCTGGCGAATTCTCGCACCCCCGCGAATCCCACATAGTATGGCAGCTAACTGAAGAATCCCTGCTTCCTAGCTATCAAACTAGTGCCAGGTTGTCGCCATTTGAAGTAGTGTACGGCAGGCCGCTGCCAACCATCCAGAGACATCTACTCGGCAACTTTTAAGTCACGGCCTCTACAGCGGTTCTCGGAGGAAGGGAGATCGAGTTCCAATGTGGCGACTAGGTGTCTAAAGATTAGGTTATATAGGCAAGGGTCAGTGGCGGCGATGCATCAAAAGTTAAGTGCCAAGTACTACGTTCCTTTTAAAATTGAGGAACGGATCGAGAAGACCACGTATTCATTCCGACTATTGGATACGAGTCGCACAGGGCCCAGGGCGAGAGGGAAAAAAAGGCCCTTAAAATACACAAATTTCATCAACTTTTTTATAATAACTCTACTTTAATGATTCGATAACCGTGAAATCAGCCTCACATCGCACGCACCTCGCACGCACCTCGCAAGTCGCACTGTCGTTTCAGTAATCGATATATCCTCCTCAAATGGGCGCCAGGATCGAATTTCATCAATTGTCTCCGGCTTCCACATTTGTTGGGCTACTTTGTACAATTGGGCTGCTAAGATGGAGTGGACGAAAGGGCTCAATATATATATATATATATATATATATATATATAGTGGCGCGTTCTATGCAGTACCAATATTAGATGCAGTACTTTACAGTACTAATTTATGCATGAGTTTTGTACTAATTATGCATGAAATATATGCATTTCGTGCATCAAAATTTCAATACATTAAAATATGCAATATATTTGATGCATATAATCTAATATTTTAATGCATCCCTATATAGTGGCGCGTTCTATGCAGTACCAATATTAGATGCAGTACTTTACAGTACTAATTTATGCATGAGTTTTGTACTAATTATATGCATCAAATATATTGCATATTTTAATGCATTGAAATTTTGATGCACGAAATGCATATATTTCATGCATAATTAGTACAAAACTCATGCATAAATTAGTACTGTAAAGTACTGCATCTAATATTGGTACTGCATAGAACGCGCCCCTATATATATATATATATATATATATATATATATATATAATAAAGTCAGTGAAAATTTTGGGGCCCTTTAAAGGATGGGCCTTGGACGGTCGCCCCTATCGCCCACCGTCTGGGACGGGCCTGGAGCCGCATACACCCGGTGTTCCACGTGTCGCAACTCAAGCAGGTAAAGAGCAGCCACCCGCTTGCGTCCGAGCTCCCACCTAGCTTGGAGATTTCAGGGTCCAATGCATTTGAGCCCGCTGAGGTGTTACAATGGCAACCTAGAAAGGAAGGAGGCAAAGAAGTCACGCACGTGTTAGTAATGGAAGGGGCAGTCGTGGGATAACGCAATTTGGGTGGATGAGGCGGAGATTAGGGATCAATTGTCGGAATTCCACCTTGTTCGTGGTTTCGGCGGGGGGAGGGGGGGGGGGGGTACAGTTGTTACGAAGCAGGGCGGTCCGAATGGTTTGGGCGACTCGAATGGAGACGAAGCTGCGCTGGTGGTCAAGTACCCTTACGGGTCTATTCAAGGCGTATGCGGGTCAACCGGTCCAAGGATTAAATATTCATTATTTATTTATTATTTACCAAGTGTTGGAGATATTATATTAGGTCTTTATCCTAATTAGGAGAAGTAGAGTAGTCTAGATATTTATTCATTAGGGTTAAGGAATATCGGTAAAAATTAATATCATTCGAGCTTTTACTTGGGACAAGACATTATCATTCGAGCTTTTACTTGGGACAAGGCATTACTCTGGATTATTAATTTGTTCTTCAACTTTACTTTCTTTGAATCTCGTCGTAACAGGTGAAAATAACTAAATGAACTGAAAGGTACAAGGTTCGAACTCGATATCCAAGGTTATTACGGCGTCAAGGTAAGGACGGCCTAGGCAACAATTATGTGCCAAATCAAAATACATTTGATAAAAAAATAAAACGTAATATACCGTTATCCCATATTAAAACAAAAAGAAACTATTAATATAAAGTTTATAAATGTTAAATCAACTTTTATTTGTTATCTTGTATTGAGATTTTCCCGTTTTAGGAGTAAAACGATATATAAAAGTAACTTCGGAGGTTTGTTGTAAACAATAAAAAGAGGAATTCAGCTATTTATTAGATTTTCTACTAATTTTGTTATATAAGTTAAATGTTTTTTAATATATATTAAATGGCTCACAAGTTCAAATTTAAAATATAATACATAAATAAAAATTTTCATATTATATTTACTTCTTAATATTTATATTTAAATTGTGTACTTCAGTCTAGATGTTAATTTTTATGGGTTTGAAAAAACTACAAAGCCAAATCCAAAAATATTAGGGAATCTAGGCCCAATCAAGAAGTTTTAATAAAATAAAATAAAAAACAAATTAGATACTCCCTCCCCCCTCCCTCCCTCTCGTCTCTCTCTCCCTTTATTGCTCTCTCTTTCACTCGTTCTCTCCACGGTCCCAAGCAAGCTATCTCCCTCGGTTTCTCTCTCCCACTCTCTCACACAAACCCAGAATCGACGGTGGTCACCTACAAATTTCTGGTGGAGAACCGCACTCAACCGCCTGTAAAGCTGAAAGTTCTTTTTTTAAAAAATGGGTTGCGACCTGGCCACCTCGAAGCGGCGCGCCACCTCGAAGTATGGGTGTGGTGTCAAATGTGCAAGAATCCTTGCAGCGTGGACGGGGACACACAGAGAAGTTAGTTCATGCGGCTAGTAAGGGTAGTAAGGTGCCGTTTGGAACTTGGAACGTTGGCTCTTTGACGGGGAGATCAGCAGAAGTGGGGGAGGTTATGAAAAGGAGGAGGATTCACATAATGTGTCTACAAGAGACTAAGTGGGTTGGCGAGAAGGCAAGAGTGTTAGCTCCTTGGGGTTACAAGCTTTGGTACTCTGGAAAGGATAGAAGTAGAAATGGAGTGGGTATCGTCATTGATAAAGAATTCATTGATGATATGGTGGAAGTGTCAAGAAAGAGCGATGGAATAATGAGTATTAACTATTAAGCTTGTGATAGGGGATGAGTTTCTAACTATCATAAGTGCTTATGCACCACAAGTAGGATTGGATGCATCGATCAAACAAGAATTTTGGGAAGATTTGGAAGAGGTTGTCGAACGAATTCCTATGGGTGAGAAATTGATCATTGGTGGTGACCTCAATGGGCATGTCGGTGTTAGCAGAGATGGCTTTGAGAGCATTCATGGTGGCTTTGGTTTTGGGGATAGGAATGAAGCAGGAAATGGTATATTGGATTTCGCATTAGCTCATGACTTGGGTAATATGAACACTTGGTTCGAGAAAAGGGACTCTCATTTGGTGACATATAGAAACGGAGGTAATGCAAGTCAGATTGATTTCTTTTTAGTAAGGAATGTTTGGAGGAAAAGTTTTACTAATTGCAAGGTGATACCCGGTGAGAGTGCTGCAACGAAGCATAGGGTTGTGGTGCTTGACTTTCGAGGTAAGAGGCACTTAAGAAAGAGAAGACTACAAGTTGACCCTCGAATTAAGTGGTTGAAGCTCCAAGGGGATAGTCGACATACTTTTGTGGCTAAGATTGCTGATAGTGGTATTTGGTCTGATTGCACGGAGATGGATATAGATTCGATGTGGAACTTGTTGGAGCATAACATAAAGGAAGTTGCAAAAGAAGTCCTAGGAGAATTAAAGGAAACAGACCATCAAGTAAGGACACATCTTGGTGGAATGATGAAGTTAAGCAAGCGATAAAGACCAAACGTGAATGTTATAAGGTACTGGGTAAATGCTCGAGCGATGAGAATTATGAGAAGTACAAGAAAGCTCGAACAGAAGCTAAAAAGGCAGTGCGAAATGCCCGATCAAAGGTCAATCAAGAATTATATGCAAGATTATATACTAAAGAAGGGGAAAAAGATATCTATAAACTTGCTCGAATGAAAGAGAAGAAGACGCGAGATATTAGAAAAGTTAAATGTGTAAAAGATACTGACCAAAAAGTTTTGGTTCAAGATAAAGAGATAAAAGAGAGATGGAGGTCATACTTTGATACCCTATTCAATGGCCATCAAGAACAAGATATTGGGAATTTAAACATCCCCTCAAGTATGGTTAACCGAGAGCTTAAGAGAAGAATTCAAAAGGGTGAAGTGACAATTGCATTGAAGAAGATGGGGTCAAAGAAAGCAGAAGGAACAGATGGTATACCTATTGAAGTTTGGAGGTGTTTGGGGGAGAGAGGGATCGAATGGGTAACTATGCTTTTCAATAAGATTTGGAGAAGCAATAAGATGTCATTAGCATGGAGGAAAAGTATTCTCGTCCCTTTGTATAAGAACAAAGATGATGTTCAAGATTGTTCTAATTATCGCGGAATTAAACTAATGAGTCATACCATGAAATTGTGGGAACGAGTGATTGAACAAAGGATCAGGAAATGTGTGAAGATAACAGAAAATCAGTTTGGATTTATGACTGAAAGATCGACCATGGAAGCAATTTATCTTATCCGGCAGTTGATGGAACATTATCGAGATAAAAAGAAAGATCTGCATATGATTTTTATTGATTTAGAGAAGGCATATGATAAAGTACCAAGAGAAGTACTTTGGTGGGCCTTAGCAGAGAAGGGTGTATCGCGGAAATATATTGACATTAAAAGGACATGTATGGGGGAGCTAGTACAAGTGTACGTACTAATGTTGGGAGGACAGAAGAATTCCTTATTACGATTGGGGTGCATCAAGGATCTGCTCTTAGTCCTTTTCTCTTTGCCATAGTATGGACGAATTGACAAGAGAAATTCAAAATGACGTTCCGTGGTGTATGATGTTCGCAGATGATATTGTGTTGATTGATGAAACGAAAGTTGGAGTGCAACAAAAATTGGAACTTTAGAGGGATACTTTGGAAGCTCGAGGCTTTAGGCTGAGCAGAAGTAAGACTGAATATATGGAGTGTAGGTTTAGCAAAAATAGTGATAGAGAGTCGGGGATGATCACATTTGATGGGAAAGTTGTTCATAGATTCACTTTGTTTTGGTATCTTGGATCTATTATCCAAAAGGATGGAGAGCGAGATGGCGATGTGGCTCACATAATAAAGGCAGGGTGGTTGAAGTGGAAGAGTGTCACATGGGTTTTATGTGATCCTGACATGCCTCATAAATTAAAGGATAAATTTTACTGCACGACAATTAGGCCCGCACTGTTATATAGCACCGAGTGTTGGGTCAGAAACAAAGCAGTGTCACGTTCAAAAGATGAATGTGGCAGAGATGCGTATGCTACGATGGATGTGTGGTCATACAAAAAAGGATCGGCTCAGAAATGAAGTGATTAGAGAGAAGGTAAGAGTTGCGTCTATAGAAGACAAGATGATGGAGAATCGATTACGATGGTTTGGTCATGTGAGAAGAAGACCTGTTGATGCACAGTGAGGAGGCTAGAAAGTTGAGGAACAAGTAATGTTGTGAAAGGTAGAGGAAGATCCAAGAAAACTTGGATAAAAATGATTGAAAATGATATGCGGTTTCTTGGAATTGGAGAAAGTATGGCGATGTAGAGGCAAATGTGGCGGGAAAGAATACGGATGGTGGATGGAATCTGATTCCTTTTTTTTTCTTTTTTTTTTAATCTGTATTTTTATTCCTATTTTCTTTTATTCCATGTTATCTTTTAATTTATTTTTCAGGATTTTTCATTTTTTTTCTTTTTTTTTTAACATTCATTCTCTTTTTTTTATTTGCTTTTTTCTCTACTTTTTTCCCTCTTTTTTCCTTTTATGTTATTTATGTAACGATTATTGACGGTTTCAAAGTTTGATTCATGTTAGCCGACCCCAAATCATTTTGGGACTAAGGCTTAGATGTTGTTGTTGTTGGTTGCGACCTGGCCAGGCGAGGCGAGGTCTCCTGGCGGGCTGGCTAGACCACCCAATCGCCTAAGCGACGCCGTGATAACCATGCCTGTATCAACACCCTTTTCCAAGGGTGAGTAGTACCACTTGAGCTATAATGCTCATGGTACAAGGTATGAAACCTGTATCAATACTTTATAAAGGATTTTATTAATATTCAACATGGGGATTCCAGATTGTGAAGAGTTTACAATGAAAACGAAGGAATGAAAAATGGCTACACTACTGCCTTAGCTCCCAAGCTATCCCAACCCAATTCTGTTTCTAAATTCCTCTTTGTCCCCCTCCCCCACGAGGTCCTCCCACTATATAGGCCTTTTTCTTTTCTCTCTCTTCTAACTACCCTTTGAATATTCCTTTCCATAATGCCAGGTGGCATTAATCCATGTGCCTTCAATTCCCCTTCTTAACCGTGGTCCCTCCTCCAGGACCCTCCACTTCCCTCTCTCATACACTAGCAGCTTCTTTGTTTTATTCCCTGTGGTTACATTCTCATCACTTCCCCCTCCTTCAAATACCACCTTGTTCTCATGATCAGGCAGATTTTCTTCCATTTTACCAATAATTCCTTGTCTTCATTTGTCTCACCCCTCAATGCTAAAATTTCTTCAGGATCACACTACAGCTCCCATTCCTCAGAGATGATGGGTGGTAAGGGTTGTACATGTGTTGTGTCCTTCACCACTGGTTTAAGCAAGGACACAAGGAAGACAGGATGCACCCTACTGTCTTCTGGCAGTTTCAATTTATAGGTAACTTCCCCAATCTTCTCCAAAATCTCATAGGGACCATAGAATCTAGGGCTCAATTTTTGATTGATCCTCTTAGCCAACTTCTTCAATTTATAAGGTTGAATTTTCAAATAAACTTTTTCAAAGTTCACCTCTCTCCTATGTGGATCTGCCTGCTGCCTCATTCTGTTCTGAGCTTGATGTAACTGCTCTTTCAGTACCCCCAGTAGTTCATTTCTTTCTTCAGTCACTTGTGTTACTTCCTCCATCTTGGTTTTCTGCATATCTCCTCTCACCAACGGTGGTGGTTTTCTGCCATATAGTGCTTGGAAAGGGGTCATTTTGATGGTTGAGTGGTAATTGGTATTATACCAGTATTCAGCCCATGTCAACCATTTCACCCACTGTCTAGACCTGGTGCGCATCTCAGATAGGTTTCTAAGCATGTGTTAACCACTTCACTCTGACCATCGGTTTGTGGATGGTAAGCTGATCTGAATTTCAATTTAGTTCCTGCCAGTTTGAACAATTCAATCCAGAATCCACTCAAAAATAATCTGTCTCTATATGATATTATGGTGATAGGGAATCCATGTAATTTCACCACTTCCTTCAAGAAAATTTCAGCCACCTTCCTGGCAGTATAGGGGTGAGCTAATGCCATGAAGTGGGCATATTTAGTTAGCCTATCCACTACTACCAGTATGGTGTCCATGCCTCCTGATAATCCTCCAATGAAATCCATGGAGATATCACTCCAGACTTGCTGCGGAATGGGTAGGGGTTGCAATAATCGTGCAGGGCTCAAAGTTTGGTACTTGTTCCTTTGGTAAGTCTCACATCCTTGCACATACTCCTGAATCTGTTTCCTCATCCCTTCCCAGAAAAAAGGCTGGAAATTCTTTTACAAGTCCTGAAGTAGCCCGAATGACCTCTCATGGCAGAGTCATGGAATTCCTTCAAAATCAAGGGCACCTTAGGAGATTTGGCATCTGCCTTGGTAATACAATCTTCCTTTCTGTAGGCCATATCCCTGTGGTGCCTCCCTTCCCACTGACAAGTCTTGTATCAGAATTTGGTCCAGTGATATCTCATCCTCTAACTCTTCCCATTCAAAAAACTGCACTGAAGTTAAACTAGCATGCTGCATTTTTCTTGAGAGAGCATCAGCAGCTTTATTTTTAATTCCAGGCTTATACTTGATTTCAAAATCAAATCCCAATAGTTTAGAAATCCAATGGTACTGTTCCTCAGCCATGAGTCTCAGATCAGCCAGGAATTTCAGGCACTTTTGGTTAGTGTGTATTACAAAATGTCTGCCCAATAGATAATGCCTCCACACTTTTGGATGGCTAATACTACAGCCAGCTCTCTTTCATACACTGATTTTTTACTCCCTCTTTCAGATAATGTTTGGCTCATGTAAGCTACTGGCTTCCCCCTTTGCATCAGATCGCCTCACTTCTTTCCTGAAGCATCTGTCTCAATCACAATTGTTCGTAATCTGCACAACAAAGACAAAGAATCGTAGTCATAGCATGTTTGAGTGCCAAGAAGGCTGTTTGGGCTTCTTTACTCCAAAGGAATTGATCTTTTTTTTAGCAACTGAGTTAGTGGCCAAGCTAACTTACCAATTACCATAATCCTTCACAAACTTTCTAGTCAGGCCTAGAAATTCCCTTAATCCTTTAAGATCCTTGGGAACAGGCCAATCATACATAGCTTGAACCTTAGCAGGGTCAGCTGATACCCGTTGCCAGATATAATGTGACCTAGGTATTCTAACTTTTCTTGCCCAAAAGTGCATTTCTTCCTATTGATTACCAATTCATGTTCATGAAGCATTTGTAACACCATCTTTAAATGTTCCACATGTGCCGCTATGCTGGGACTATACACCAGTATATCATCAAAAAAAACTAGGGCAAATTTCCTCAAGAAAGGATGCAGAACCTGATTCATGAGAGATTGAAATGTTGAGGGTGCATTGGTGAGACCAAAAGGCATCACCAGAAATTCATAGTGACACTCATGTGTCCTGAGAGCAGTCTTATGCACATCTTCCTTCTTCATTCTTATCTGGTGGTACCCAGATTTCAAGTCCAATTTGCTGAATATCTTGGCCCCTCCCAGCTCATCCAGTAACTCCTCTATAATGGGGATGGGGAATTTGTCTGGGATTGTGAGCTTATTCAAGGCCCTGTAGTCTACACAGAATCTCTATCCCCCATCTTTCTTTCTCACCAAGATAACTGGGCTACTATAAGGGCTACTACTGGGTCTAATGATCCCAGCAGCTAACATCTCTCCTACAATTTTTTCTATTTCATTCTTTTGGTAATAGGGGTATTTGTAGGGCCTAATATTAGGAATGTTGGCTCCTTCCTTCAAGGTGATTGCATGATCACAAGCTCTCTTAGGAGGTAATCCTTCTGGTTCTTTGAATAGCCCTTGAAATCCTTCCAGTACAGCTTCCACTTCAATGGGAATGAGTTTCTGAACATTCTCTTCCTCCATAGCTCCTTGATAAGCTAGCACATATCCTTCCCCTTTATTATTCAAAGCTTTCATCACAGCCTTCCAAGATGCTTGAGTTTTGCATAAGGCAGGGTCACCTTGTAACACCTTCTCTTCCCCATTCCTGTTCCACTTCAAACTGAGATGTTTGAAATTAGCTTTGATCTCTCCCAAACTTTCTAACCAAGTCAGTTCCCCTAACTCCAATAAGAAGAAATCTTGGATAATTGGTACTCCTTGAATAATGACCCTTAAGTTCTTGCAAATCCCTCTACTATTAATGCATTCTCCATTTCCCAGCTCTACTACATATGGAGGAGTATCACAGATGTCCAGCCTTATTTCATCTACTAATTTCTTAGACACAAAATTACTGGAAGCTCCACAGTCAATTAATACCAACACTTGTTCCCCTTTCATGTTCCCTAAGGCCTTGAAGGATTTGTTAGAAGTCAGCCCTTGTATACTTTTCATGGATAATTTCATCACTTTAGATTACAACACCTCAGGTGTCTCCTGTTCATCTTCAGATGTGTCCCATTTGATCTCTCCTTCAGAGTCCTCTCCTTCCCCTTCCATCAGCATGATCTGGTAGTGCTTAAGTTTACATACATGGCCCTGACCCCATTTTTCACCACATTTAAAACATAACCCCTTTTTACTTCGTTCTCTAATTCTGCCTGGGATAATCTACACCCTTCTTCATATATTTTTTCTACTTTATTCCTTTATACCCCCTCACTCTCCTTTTTCTCCCTTCCTCCTGTTTTCTCCCATTTTAGATCTGTCCACCCATCTCTGGTAAAACCTTTACTCCAGGGTTTACCCTGGTCCCGCAAGTCCCTTCTATCCTCCCCCTTTTGCTCCCCTTTCCTTAGTGCCAGGTTTTTTCCTTCAATAATAATGCTCTATCCATAATCTCATCTAATTCTCCATCCCCGTGTAATTATAGCTCCGCATGTATTTCTTCCTTCAATCCGTTCAAGAAGATTCCCTTCAGCATCGCTCGTTCCTCTTTCTTTAAAGGAGCAGCTTCTCTCTCGAATTTTTCTCTGTATTTCATCACTGACCCGATTTGTTTAATGCTCAGCAATGGTCCGAAAGGATTCTGAACCAATCCAAGTTGGAATCTCCGAATCAGCGCTTCCTTGAATGTTACCGAGTTGCGATCGGAATTCTGATCTTCCCACCATTGAAACCAGCTCAAGGCTCGGTCCTCGAGTGCGATAACTACTGCATCTAGCTTGTCTTCGTCTTACACGTGGTTCAATTTAAAATATCGTTCGGTCCGAACGAACGATCAATCCATACGCGTCGTCGCATCTAAACAGGTGAATCTTCATTTTCCTTCCCCCGAAATCACGCATGGGGGCGCAGCTGGAGTTTCGAGTTGTGTAGCTCGATTCCGACACGTCGTCGATGTCGCTAGTGTCAGAATCCCTCGTCATCCTCCGTCGATGCCGGCGGCGATGATTTTTGTCTCGTTGTGCTCGGTTTCGTTCCAGTAGCAGGGTGCGAAGTTCCTCGTTCTGTACTCTGAGCTCTTCTCCTTGTAAACGAATCGCTTCCAGTTGTTGCTCCAGACTGTGGACTCGTCTTTCCATGGTGCGTCGCGTAATCAATTGGCGCTCCAGAATCGAAATTCTCCGATACCAGTTGATAGATAACCAGTGATTTATAAAGAATTTTATTAATATTCAACCTGGGGATTCCAGATTGTGAAGAGTTTACAATGAAAACGAAGGAATGAAAAATAGCTACACTACTGCCTTAGCTCCCAAGCTATCCCAACCCAATTCTGTTTCTAAATTCCTCTATGTCCCCCTCCCCCACGAGGTCCTCCCACTATATAGGCCTTTTTCTTTTCTCTCTTCTAACTACCCTTTGAATATTCCTTTCCATCTCTCCCTTCCTAATGCCAGGTGGCATTAATCCATGTGCCTTCAATTCCCCTTCTTAACCGTGGTCCCTCCTCCAGGCCCCTCCACTTCCCTCTCTCATACACTAGCAGCTTCTTTGTTTTATTCCATGTGGTTACATTCTCATCAAATACCCTGTCAAATTACCATCTTTAACTAGAGACATGATTAAAAATTCAACATAAGGGTTAGCCTAATTACAAAAACTATAATAATAATAAATTATCTTTCAGATTTAAAAGGAAAAAGAAATAAGCTACTAAGGTTCATGTCTATGCTACAAATTACCACCCCCTTCGATGAGTGCAACTTGTAAAACATTGGGTAATTGGTTCTTTTGTGTAATTAAGGTAAACCTCAATGGTAATTTATGTTATTATTATCCATGTTATACTAATCCCGCCAAGAGAATCATTTCCAACATCCTGTAAGTTTAAGAGGGAAGCAAAAATGTCAAAACCTTGAGAAGAAGCATTTAAAACATCTTCCTCCAACTCCCGTACACAAGAAACAGCATCATGACATTTGTTTAAGGCCGCTTCTTCACTGGCAACTTCATCGTGTAATAACTGCATAGCAGTTAAAATCCTTTCCGGCAAACCTCCAACAGCCAATTTCTGGAATCAATCAAAAGATAAAGTTCCTGATAAAAAACTACTGTCAAAGGAAATCTGGGGAAAAGTCTATGGGCCCCTAAAAGGAGTGGATTTCAAACTTACGATTCTCAAGGAAGTGGCATCTCTCTTCATCACCTTGATAGGATTTGCATTCTTCACGTTGTTCAGCGGAAGAGATGGATTCTTCCCCAACACTTCATTTTTCAAGTTTTGGCCCCTAGATCCAAAAACTTTTCTATCTTCCCAGATTGTAACCTGATACAAAGAATGCACACCCACAAGCAAGGGGGAAAGAGTAAAAAGAAAAAAGAAAAATAATAAATATCAAAAATTAGAGCAATACAGACAAAGAGAGTAATACGGACAGGAAAATTATGCATAGAACTTTAAGAAAATTTTAGACCCTCCAAGCCGGATCGACAACCTACTTCGACACCAGGAGCTCGTTGAAGGAAAGGAACACAAACTAACATAAAAAGTAAACAGTACATAAAGCTCCTTCAAAGAGTACTCAATAATCTATCTAGAATAATACGATAGACAAATTCAAATTTGCGAGAAGATAAATGTATCCCCAGAAACTGGTGCATGCCAGAATAACTAGCTGGTAAACTGTATATATCAATCTGAGATGAGCAGAAGAAATACTGAGACTCATGCATATCACATATAATTTTATATAATAGTGTATAACTCACAAAAGGGATCAAAAGCCTTTTGCTGCAAAAGTTATAATTTGAAACCCTCCAATAATCAGATTCCTACAATTTGCTAAGCACTGCAAAACGAGCCAAAACCTGTTGACCAGCCTGTTAGCCCGTAAATACAAACAGGCTTGGACATTGTTTCTCCAGGCCAAATTAGATGTGGGCCTATTTGGCGCTCCCCATTTAGCCGACGTGCTAAAGAGGGAAGAGGGCTGGAGTCCATTATGTTTTCTTTTCTTTTTTTAATAACTTAATTAATGTTAGCCTTAGTACTTGTTAAGATTTCAAATTTCAGCCGGATTTTTTTATCCCAGATTTTGCAAATGATGCAGCTTTAGTTTGGATTTGAACTTTTTTGTATTAAAAAAAAGCGCCATCACAAAATGAAGTAATTACTGTTCTAAAAATTTAATCCAATATGATCACAAAAGCAAATCACAACTGAATCTAGACAACCCACAAGATCAATTTATTTCCATAGACTACATCACAAGACTAGCTACCTGCAGTGATAAAGATTCGTAAAAGATTAGATATAAAATAAAGTAGATAACTTATTTTCTTGCAAAATCACTAGCACATATTCAATATAGCTGATTCAATCAACAAATAGAAAGAAACAGCTAGGTATCCCGAGTTCTTCGATATGATTACACTTCAATACGACCAAGTAAAATTGGGCAAACAAAATAATGAAACTAAACATAAAAAAAAAAAAAAAAAACAGGCCTGTGGGCTTCCATTTGCCACACGGGCCTACTATTGAGGACCGTGGACTGGGAGTTCCAGCAAAACGGGCCACCCCACCCCACCCCATTAAAGGGCAGCTCATTGTGGGCTGGAGTAGCCCGTTTGACAGAAATATGTGCTAGTTTTCAACTCATTTCCACCTCTAATAGGTCCAATAAATATCAAGTGAAGATAAGATATGTTCAGGTAGCAACAAAATGCCATAATATTTTGTTTATCCACTTTCCTCGCCCCACCATCTGCGAAGGGGAATAATAAATTCGCACAGCACGAGGTCAAAAAGAAAATGAAGCCCCAAAACACAATAAAAAAGAACAAACAAAATTAACATCAAAAGAATGCCAGTGAGCATACCCTGCCTTTCTATCCTATATGTTAAAAGGGGGTCCTGTGCAACAATAGAAGTAAAATCCATCTCTACTTATCCATTCCACCTAATTATGTTCTCTTTTAAAATCCATCTCCCTACCGTAATAGGTAGGGGCATGGTCTGCGTACATCTTACCCTCCCCAGACCCTGCTCTGAGCGGGATATACTGGGTATGTTTGGTTTGGTTTGGTTTTTTAAACCAAGTAAAGGATCAAATTCCTTTTCTATATAGCTTCCACATAATGAAATCTTACAGAACAGCTATATATGATCTCAATGAGGGTCCTCTTCCTCCAATCATAATAACTGAAATTGTAGTCAACATTACAGGAACGTATCCACAAATTTCAATCAAGAAGATAAATATCCAATCATCAGAATGCTTGTGCTCAAACCAGTAAGTAGGAATTTACCTTCTGATCTAATTAAAATATAGACATAATAAATATAAATGATAAGTACCATCATCAAAACACAAGCCAAATAGAGAATAATAGTATCTGAGAAAAAAAACTATGATATAGTAAATTAGATTTAGAAGTCTCACATGCCACTTTTACAGACTTACTCGAGTTGTATACAAGAAAAAGGCTCAAGGAAGGAAAACAAATGTGGTTGCAAAATTACCAGCCTGGAGGCAACTTCTCTGCAGTTATCATTGCCACCACCATAATAGCCCTTGAGAGCTGACGGGAGAACCTTCCAGAACTCATTCACAAATTCACTGCCCTTGCGTCTACTATTTTGCAGGATGTCATTGGACAAGTATAAAAAAGAAACCTGTTGTTGGGGCTGTGCAGATTTAAATAATTTCTCCCATGTTTCAACAACTTGCTTAGCCTTTTTGCGGTGACATATGCACCACCTAGATACAGCTGATTCAAATGTTAAAAGTTAACGGATCTATATGATAAATGGAATACATAAAGGATAATTACAAAACTATCCGTGAGGTTTAGCGTATAAAAAAAACACTACATTTGAAAATTACAAAAATCACCCTAGAGATTTGATTTCGTCTTAGATTTTGCCCCAGTCGTCAGTTGACCTGGCAGAATTCGCTAATGTCATCAAATATGTTCCAACTACACCCCTCAACTTCTCAAAGTATTACAAATTGCTCAACTTTTTATTTCGCTGCTTCTAATATTTAGAAAAGCTGAGGGATGTGAATGTAAAATGTAAGATAAGAAGTTGGAGTTTATTTGTTATATACAAAAGTTGAGGGATGTAATTGTAAAAAGAATTGATGATGCAAGGAGTTTTGGTTAGCTTCAGCATGTGCAAAATGTAAGCCGGAAGTAACCTCAAGGGTGGTCTTTGTATTTCTCAAAGTAAACTGGTTCCTTTGTAATTTGGCCAAATCTCAAAGGTAGTTTTTGCAAGTATCCCAACTCATGAAGTATGACTACAGACTAAATAATGCTCATATGCATATGCATATAAATTCATGCCATTTCTTATGGCCATATATTGTTTGACATCGCATATGTAAGTGTCAATATACTCAAACCAACAGATGTTTGTTTCTTGATATTGCAATGCTAAAATTAAACACTCAACTAATGAGTTTCGGTCAAAGGATACATTCAATGCTTTGTTGGGAACTGTTGAGTTTCGACAGTTTATCAGTCAGTAATGTCTCATTGAAAGACTCATTACCCATTCCGTTTGAGTAAATCTAATTATGTCTACTTGCCTGCAAAAACACAAGAGAAATTAAAATCCAATAACACTTGGATGTTTTTTCTCCATGAGAACTATGTTTGGCATTCATTCATACATGAATTCATACATGATTGTTGCACCCATATAATAAATATAATATCCTTATTAACAGAGTAAAAACTAATGGAAATATGATTGATTGATTGTAAATGTCATTTCTAACTGAGGCGTCATGTAGCAATGCGTACTGATTAGCATGGTTCAAGTCAGCATAAAATGGAAAAAATAAGAATAGAGGCCAAACTCTCACTCGTGGAAATAAATAATTTAGAAAAATGGCCATATTTCAGCCAGTGTTTTATCACTTAAAAGGCCATGCAGTTTCGTTCGCCTAAAAGCACAAAGAGGCATAAAGCATTCTAATGCTCAAATCAATTCTTTTCCAACAACTCTATTGTGCTTTGAGGTCGCCTTAACATGACAACGACCTGAAGATAATAAAGGCATAAACAGTAGAAATAATGTTTATTCCTAAATACAAGGAATCAATCAAGTCTCATCCTTAAAAATTATAATTTATTACGTGAACCATTAACAAGAACAAAGTTAGATATAAATAAAAGAAAAGGAGCAGCATATAATACTAAAAAAAAAAACAGAATTGCTCAGTGCCTCCGGCAGCTATTCATTTTCTAGTTTTTCTACTTTTCATTCTACTCCATCACAAACTTTTGGTCCTATATTCTTTACCATCGTTTCCTTCTTTCTTCTATTTATCTGAAACTAAAACCTGAAAAACGTTACTGGTGGTCAAGCAATATTCTATAGAAGGGATGTCTTTTGGGTAATTAATAAGGAGAAGGGGTGATACTTCTTTTGTCTATACGAACCTAACCAAGGTTGCACGAAACTAGGACGAACAGCGCCTTTTTTATACGTGAAAGCATATATTCGTCCAAAGAATAAACTCAGGATCAATGGCCTCATGCCGAGGAAAAGAACACTTGGTACAAAGCACATAAACTTTTGTTTAGGCAGTTGTTACCAGATAAAAGAGGACGACCTTTGGCCAAGGGCCAAGACACATTTTCTTCCTTGAGTGACAAATGAAAGAATTTCAAGCAGTGAAAGAACAAAAAGTTAAAATTGAAAAATAGACAACAAATGATCAACAGGCAGAGCCAACTCGAGCGGTTCATTTAATTTTTAAGAGGACATAGTCGGAAAATATGGCCAAAAGAGGTCTTCAGGTAATAGTTGAAGGCAAAAGTGGAAAATGACCCTTATTTGAATATGGCCAAAAGAGGTTTTTAGATAATAGTTGAAGGTGACCTATATTCAAAAATGAACCGCTCAAGTTGACTCTGATTGTTGATCATTTGTTGTCTGTTTTTCAACTATGACTTTTTGTTCTTTCACCTGAAACTCTTACATTTGTCGCTCAAGGAAGAAAATGTGCCTTGGCTCGTGGCCAAAGATCGTCCACTTTTATTTGATAGCAACTGCCTAAACAAAAGTTTATGTGCTCAGTACCAGGTGCTCTTTTCCTTTGACTCAAAAAAATTGATAACAACTGCCTAAAACAAGTGATAATTTATATCATTATCATCTGGACTCAAAAGATTGTTATTAGCGCACTTTGGACCAATGTTACCTGGTTCGCGGTACGTTTCGGTACGCGGAATACGTATCGGGTCGTGGTACGCTACATATACCGGAACGCGGTACGTTGGGGGTAGGCTTAGCCGGGAAGCTTTTTTGGGATGTGGTACGCGAATTCATTCTTCACAGTACACTAGTATTTTATTTTTTATATATATTTGATCACTTATAAATTTTAATTTATATCATGTTATAATTATATATATTTCCTTGTAATCATATCAATATCATCCAACGTTTACAAAAAAATACACCGTAAGTGTAAGTTTATTAAAAATTATGAGAAGATAAACCATAATATATAAAAGGAATAAGTTAAGAAAAAAGGGAACTGATTTGTTCTGGAAATTGAGTTGATGTTTGCATTACTTTAAAAAAAAAGTAAAAAGAAAAAGAAAAAGTGATTGGCCCTTAGTGAGACGCGTTTTATTTTTTCTCCAACTGTTGTCTTCCTTCTCCAAATCCGGTCTACTGGATATGGAGAAAGCCTACATATTTGGGGTCGCCGGATATGGAGATCCAATACGCGAATGCACCGCGTTCTGGTACGCGCGTTTCGGTTCGTGGGACAAGGGGGGTGGTAGAGAATTAGGTAACACTGCTTTGGACAAGGACCACCTAAGGTTACCATCGGAAGTCAAATTCCTATTAGCATCACTCATAAATCCATCAACACCTACTTGGTATCGCATTGATTTCAAAGATGAAGCTAAATTTTCCTTGATTAATTTCAAATCCATGATCTACCAAACTGAAATTCAATAATCATAATCATCAAATTAATTGTGTACTAAAACCACTAGATAATATATACTTCCATTAAATATAACACAGAATAGTTTACTTGTTATTGCTTTGATTAGAATCATGAATCTACTAGATCATATAACACAAATGAAGAAACAAGTGAAATGACATCCACATGTATGTCTTTCTTTTTGTTTCTAATTCCATCTCCTTTCCTTCATATTGTTATACACTATATAGACAATGTATTCTGGCAATGATGACAGCACATGTCCATCCCACCAAAACGCGACAACTTACTACTAAATTCTAGAAATATAACTACAACAATCTTGGATATAATTGTGTTGCAAACGGATCACCTTAATTATTTATGATGTCACGTGTGTAAAGAGCTCTCTTTTTTTATAATTCAGACATTAGCTGACTACTAGCGTGAACTGTGTCAGCTTCACATATGGTTGGTCCAAGTTTCGGATATTATCCCCTCTGTTATTATGGGTTCAAATTGAGGAATTTTACAAGAATTTCATCCATTCATGTTTTCCAAATCAAATTGGAAAAGTTAATGAATTCTGTCCTATTTTAAACCCATAATAATTGGAAAAGGAACCAACAAGCAAACCTAGCCCATTAATGACAAGCTAGGGATATTAAACTGGAGGACAAAGCCACTTTTGTCATGTACTGGAATGGTTAAGGAGAACCCGCTTTAAGAGATTAGACTGGTTATAAAAGTGAATTAGAAGATCGAGTTAAAATGAAGAATTTTGAAAAAATACTGAGTTTCTGGTTGAGCTAACTACTATATGCCCACGAGATTCATTGATCTAAGTTATGATGCTAACATTTGACCCGCTGTTAACATACTAGTTTTTTTATCGTAGGCATAGCCTATAAACTAACTGGCACAGGTCCCTACTAATGGCAACTTAAGATATAATTAAAAGGAACATACAGATTCATACCAGCTAATAGGATCCTTTAACCAACTATCTATTCTACTACTTACTACTATACCTACTTTTTCTTCATCAGTTCCTAACCTAACAGAAGATGTTAACTACTTGATGTTCAATTAATAATTAACGGTTTTCTTAACTACAAATCCTAACAGCAATTTGCAGAAACGAAAACGCACAATTCAGAACAGAATCTGTGATCGAGCCATCATCCGTCATAACGAAAACCCGTTCAGAACGAAAAACATGGAGCAGATCAGGCAACTATTTCATCAGATTTACCTACTAAAAATGCAATTTAAAAAAATGACATATGACAAGCAATGCTTACTGAATTCAGCTAGGAATAAAATCAAACAGAATGTCTACATTTTCTATCTCCTATTTCAAACAAAATGAAAACTACACCAGGCAGAAGAATTTGAAAATAGTAAGGTAAAACTGACGATAGCAAGAACAAGAAATCAATATGAAACCCATTTTAATGACCTAAAAGATGTATAAACATGGATCACATACGCTTTTCATTTGAATAAATTAGACATCAGGTTGTAGATTAAAAAAATATATATATCAAGAGAAATACAGACCTTTTTCTCTTCACTGAAAGTTGGGGAAAATTGTGAAAATGAGCGCACAAGGCACTACAACAGGTGGGAATCGGCGGCAGCGGAGCAGAACATATTCGGAGGCAGGTTCAGGAGGCGGGTTCAGCTTTAGCAGGAATGGGGCAACTAGGGTTTCGGATAGAAGGGGAGCAAGGAGCTTATCTCTGTCTTGAATTGTTTCAGTTTTTCCCTATTGTGTTAAATTTTTCATTTTATTTTTTCTCAGTTTTTTTTAAATATACATTGTGTTTTCAATCATGTGATTATTCTATTGGGTGAACCTGATTTATTTAGATTATACTTGGCAATTTGGCACACGACACGAAAACTCTATACGAAAACGACGCAAAAATTTAGTGTTTGTGTTTGCATTTTTAATACACGACACGAAAGTACACTACCGAGATTTAGTGTCGATTTTGTGTTTACCCTTTGTATACACGACACGACACGAGGTACACGAAATAAATTAATATATATATATATATATAACATAAAATCGACCAAGGACCGAGGTACACTTATACTGTTAGTGTTACTGTGGAGTATATACTTATACACTATCCAATTTTAGGGTTAGAAATTCTAAACAGCTGCAGCTCTCCGCTCCGCCTCTCTGACTAAACAGTAACTTAGAATAGAAACAGTCGCAGCTCTCCGCCTCTCCGATTAAACAGTAAACACAATCGCAGCTCTCATCGGAATTCGAGTTTAAATCCAAATGGACTACTCCTAAATCCAAATCGAGTGTTATAATGGCTGAAGAGCAACGAAATTCAAATAGTCTAGTAATAATCC
The DNA here is from genome assembly GCA_033398695.1 of Orobanche coerulescens. NCBI lineage: Eukaryota > Viridiplantae > Streptophyta > Magnoliopsida > Lamiales > Orobanchaceae > Orobanche > Orobanche coerulescens. The sequence continues at coordinate 6,349,298 of CM065810.1, forward strand.
TTATACTCTGAATTTTATTTTGTTAGATCTTCGATTTGTCAGATTTTTTTATGTAGTTATTCAATTTGTTCGAATTCTGAATTCATTAAGTACTTATATTCGTGGTGTATTTATATTTGTAAAGATTTTATTTAGTGTGTGTTTAATTCGTTGTTATTCATGGTGTGTTTATATTCGTAAAGATTTTGTTTAGATTTATGTTTAATTCGTTGTTATTCGTTTTGTATTTACTTCCTATGGGTTTTTTCAGCAATACGAATTTTTAAGCGAAGACGAGGCAGATAAGAGGGAGAACGAAAACGACAACAGCGGGCCACTAACAGAAGGTCCTGTCAAGCCAGAAAACGAAAAGGGCACTAAAAGGAAGAGGTCTAAAGCATAGGATACATTTGATTTCTTCAAAGGTACAAATGATGAGGGAGATACAGTCAAATGTAAGAAGTGCATTTATATGATTGGATATAACTCGTCATTCGGGACTGGAAATGTGTTGAAGCATCAAAAAATTTGTGTAAACTCTTACGATATTAGGAAAATGATTATTTCTAGGAGCCAAGGATCCATGATGGTGCATAATGGAGCATTTGACCCCAAGATTTTCAGAGATATGATCACGGATGCCGTTGTAAGACACAATCCACCTCTTCAATTTATTGAATATGAGGGCATTAGAGAAGCCTTTTTATATGCAAATCCGAGAGCTATTTTAGTGAGTAGAAATACCTTGAGAAGTGATATATTACTCGATTTTAAATATGAGAAAAGAAAGTTGTGGGACATGTTAAACAATTGTGCTGGTAGAGTATATTTAACTCCGGATTTGTGGACTTCTGTAGCAACTGATTGATATATCACTATTACTGCTCATTTTATCACTAGTGATTGGATTTTGCATAAAAAAATTGCTAAATTTTTCGTACATGCCATCACCACACACGGGGATCACAATTTATGATAAAATATATAAGTTGTTGTGTGAATGGAACCTCGAGTTTAAATTGTTTAGTATCACCTTAGATAATGCGTCTAGTAATGATGCATTTGTTGGTACTTTGAAAACACAATTAAACTTGAGGAATGCTTTGCTTTGTCGAGGAGAGTTTTTTCACATAAGATGTAGTGCACATATTCTTAACTTGATTGTGCAAGAGGGTCTAAAAGATATGGATGCATCGGTTGTTAAAGTTAGGGAATCGGTCAAGTATATCAAAGGTTCTCAAGGTAGGAAGGAAAAATTTAAAGAATGTATAGCAGGAGTGGCTTTAGAAAATAAAAAATGGTTGTGCCAAGATGTGCCTGAAGAGTGAAAAATAGCACTAGAAGGGAGGGTTGAATAGTGGTGTTGTGGATAAATAAAATTTCTCGAGAAATTAAAATATAATGCGGAAAATAAATGACACCAGATTTATAGAGGTTCGGCAACTTGACTATGTCCTCCTTCCGTTTCCTTTTTCTATTAGCTTAAGGAGCAACCACACTTCACTTTGCCTCGTTGTTCGGGTACAACCGATGCAAATTGCTTGTCTTCTATTGGTCCAAGCACAACCGACTATAATTGATACAATACTTTTTCTAGTATTCTATTGGAACTAGAATAACCTCATTTTGAATCTAAGATTTCAATCCTAACAATGCCATATCACTGATCTTAATAACACCGGATTGAACTTCCTGATTCGATTTGTGAAAGAGCAATGCGACACTCTATCACAATGAAAAAGACAGTATATGATATGGAAAATTAAGTACAATTATTTGTATCTTTTTCGTACACAACTTAGTAAAATAAACTTGCTTGAATATAAATTGAGCTCAAAGTGTATGCTTGATAGCTTGAAGTTGTGTGTCCATCAATTCCAAATGTGATGTTATTTATAGGCATTTTGTGCCTTATAGCCGTTACTGACTTGAGAAGATTAGCGTGCGCTAGCCTTTAAGCGTTGCGTGCGCTAATGGCTTTAGTCAACAAACTTTTCTTCTGACGTTGACATGAAACGATCTTGTCTCTTAACGTCTCTTTCCAACGGATAAAATTTGAACTTAGCATGCGCCAAAGTTCATTCCTTACGTGCGCTAGATGGTCAAGATTTGCTTTCCAGATTGAGAGAGATTTCTGTATTGACTTTGTTGATTCAACGGTTGAATGACTAACGGTGGAATTTTGAATAGTTAGTGTGCACTAACATGTAGTGTATAGCGTGCGCTAATGGCTTCAGGTAGCGTGCGTTAGTCTTCAGCATAGCATGCGTTACATGTTGCTTCATTTAAGCTTCAAAGCTTTATCTCGAATATACTAACAGGTAACATGCGTAATTTATATCCCTTAGCGTGCGTTACGACTCCTCATACAGGGCCGGATCTGTGGGCGGGCGAGGAGGGGCGACCGCCCAAGGCCCAATAATTTAGGGGGCCCGAAAAATTTGTGTCATATTATTTACACTGTAAAAAAATTTAGATGGGTCCATTATAATTTTATTTTCTATAAACAAGGTGAGTAAAATGTTGCAATTAAAATATATGTTCATTGAATCTGTCATGAAATAATTAGAAGATTTAGTTTCTTATTTTGAAAACTATAAGAATGATGGTTTTGATAAAAATTTACTTATTGCCAAAAGTCGTGCATCTAGAATGAATATAGAGTCAATATTTCCAATAAAATGTCGTACTACTAATAGACAATTTGATGATTGAAGTTTTATTAGCACCGGAAGAATCATTTATAATTGAGTATTTTGTAGTAGTTGTGGACATGGCTATAACTTCTTTAAAATTTAGATTTGAAGAAATGAAATCGTTTGGAGATATATTTGATTTTCTGTATGGCTTGAATGTTCTAAAATCATTGGATGATGATACATTAAGAAATTATTGTGTGAATTTAAAATCTACACTAACTCAGGTAATTTATCTGGTGTCAATTTAGATGATTTGTTTATGGAATTAAAAGTGTTGCAAATGACTTTGCCAAATAATGTGATATCAGCTATTGAAATTCTTGAGTTTGTGAAAAGTGCAGATTGTTATCCAAATATTGCAATTGCTTATCGAATCATATTGACTATGCTGGTCTCTGTAGCTTCAATTTAAAGAAGTGTCTCCAAGTTAAAGTTATTGAAAACGTATTTGAGATCGTCAATGTCGTAAGATAAATTGAATGGGTTGATAATTTTATGTATTGAACGAGATATTTTAGATAGTCTTGATTTGAATGATCTTGTAAACGATTTTTCCAGTAGAAATTCTAGAAGAAGTCATTTTCCATGATTAATGAATAAAAATTATTTTTATATATTGCGTATCTATGGCGATGCATTGAGGGCCCATTTTTTTTTGTTTTGCCCCGGGCCTCATTTTTGTCAGGATCGGCCCTGTCTTCATAGCGTGCGCAAATTTCTTCTTAGCATGCGTTACTCGTTGTTCCTTTTTCGCTCTAGACCTCATTGTCCTTACTGTCTTGTTTGAACATAATATCGATAGCATGCGCTAGACATCTTTTTGCGTGTGTTAATTTGATCAACTAGCATGCACTAGTATTTGTAATTTGTGTGCGCTAAAACATCAGGTGAGTTTACAAGTGCTCTGCAGGTGACTTTCTGACTGCAGCTAACTTTTCATTAGCGTGCGCTACTAAACATGTGTAGCGTGCGCTAGAGTTTGTCTTCAAATTTCGTTAAATGTTTTGAAAGCTTTCATCATCCAAATAATTTGTTCAACAATCTTCCCCTTTTTGATGATGTCAAAACATTTAATAAATACCTGCAAAAAGTGTAAGAAATTTTGAATCAAAGTTCTTGTTCGATTTTGTTAGTATATTTAGTTTTTGAGTGTTTTCTCCCCCTTTTTGGCATAAGCAAAAAGGTACTCCCCCTGAATCGAAGCTATCTTGTGAATAAATAAGGATAAGACATAAGACAAATCGAAGGTCGTTAATAATCAACATGAAAACCAACTTCATTGATAATACAGAAATCAAAGTACAACAAGTGCAAACAGGTTTTAACCAACAAGTCACATATTCAATTACACCGACAAGTCAAACAAAAAGACATCAAGATACATCAATTTATTCGTCTTTAATGAGAATCGAAACACGAGAAACTGTGGGGCTTGGTCGGAGTGAGAAGTAGGAAACGGGAAAGACGGGTTGGAGAAGCGAATAAAGTCTTAACAGAGTGAATTTCTTGTGTAGCACCTTGTACTTCGGAACATAGCACCCTGACTTCATCACGAATCTCGATTTGCGTAGTTTTGAGACTACGCATCCGGGCTACTAAGTCATTTTCTTTATATTCTTCAACGACCACTTTCCTCTTTCCTTTGACCTTAGGGTGACGAAAAAACGACCCGGTTTGAATTTCACGAAGAGTTTTCGGCCCTCTTCTAAAGATACGCTCGGCCGGAGTCGGCACACGCGTCCCCTTAGGAACTTGATCATCCTCCCAGGGATATGAAAATAGGACCCATCCTCTATTGAGCATCTCGACATAATGCATCGCTTTGAGGAATAAGTCACAAACTTCGTGTCCCCGAGACACCGGAACCGATGCCTCTCCCAATAAGTCCACATTAAAGTGCCTGAAAATGACCATAAGAATTGAGCCGAAAGGCAGCCCTGCCTTTCAAGACCTGGACACGTAATGTTTGGAGCGAAACATGTCTCCCTTTACTTTCATCCAGCTTGTCACAATCATCGCAAAATCCATTTTGTCATCGTTTAGAACTCGATACATGACATGCTTATCGATTCCCACAATCTTGTGCTGAGTGTTTACCTTAGGCATAAGACATTTGGTAAGAGCAACCGAATCTGAATTACAAAGTCGTCGTTCTCGAAATGTCGTCGGTTATTTTGATAACCGCCTTCAAACTCAAGAACTCTGTTACTTCGAGCTCAGTTAAATCGGATTCTTTAGCAACCGATTTCCCCGAACAAGCATAGCCGTCCATAGATAACCAAAACAGCTCATTGAGAATCTCCGATGAAACTTTCATCGCCGTTCCACCAACAATATTATTAAGAACCAACGACGGGGACCCCTCACTTTCCCCAATATGCAAATTAGCATAGAATTCACGAACGAAATCAGAAAAAATCGGCTCTTTACATTCAACAAAATGATCAATACCCAAAGTCGAGAAAAATTCATGGATTTGTACCTTAGCTCGCTCTAGACTTCCGAAATTGAAGTAGTAACAATCTGTTAAGCTCTCTTGAGGAAGAATTTCAGAGAAAACCTTGTACGCCGTGGAGGAGATGAATCGGTTTGGGTCGAATTCGGGCTCGCGGGTACGCTTGGAACTCCTATATTGCTTCTTCATCGGGACTCGAATCCACCGGACATGATTAGATGAAGATTATTGGTGTAATTTCGGATCTGGAGGAAGAATTTTGAGAGTTTTCGGTCGATAGTGAGATTAGGGTTCTTTAGAAATGAAAAGGGGATCTGGCGATTTTGGGTTTATAAGAGAAAAGCTGACCGTTAGCTATGCAAAGTATAGCGTACGTTATTAATAATTGAATAGGCACTGGACTGTCTAGTAGCATCAGGGGATTTTAAAGGACGATTATTAGCATACGCGAATAATGGTAAGTAGCGTGCTGTCACGGCCGACAGTCGACAACGAGACATGTGTGCGCAGACGGTCGCACAGGGTGCCGAGGGACCGGCACGAGCAGGACGCCATGGATGGCATCGGGCTGCATGAGGATATTCAGCCTTCAGGACGGCGTGATCGGACGGAGAATCACGCGAGTAAGCCGTGGGAGCACGGACGCCGCTGTGGGAAGCGGATCGCCCAAGGGGCATTCCGGACTAGACATGTTCGGATCGTCCGGCAGTCAGGGGCGCGGCAAGGCTGGACGAGCAGCCAGATGGGACAAGGCACGACGGACAAGGCCGAGTCTGGGAACAGGACTCGAGCCGGGCAAATGGACGCTGGCGTGGGATGCCGGCACGGCCGGCGTGCGCGCGCGCGCGTGAGGTGCGAGAGAGACCCTCCCCCTATAATAGGCTTAGACGGAAAAGCCTTGTGGGGGCAAGAGACATTGAAAAGCCGAGGAGCCACTCACAGAAAGACTCGGCCTAAGCAACTAGAAGCACTCGGCTTGGTCCAGGAGGTTCGGGAAGAGTCCGGAACATTGTAGAGACGGCCCAGATGGTCGGGCCGAGACGGGCCGGGCGGGCCGGCGATGCGGACGGACAGAGACGGGCCGGGCGCCCGGGATGATGGAAGAACCTTCTAGGACCCTCCTAGAAGGATGTAGTACTTGAAGGTTGTGGAGTATTCTAGATTATACTTAGTCTTGTACTTGTAGAATACTCTAGACTTGTGTTTGTAAGACTTGTATATTGTAGACAAGTGTGGATGATTCTAGAGTTAGGTTCTAGAATTGTAATGTTGTAGATAGGTCTAGAACCCTCCAAATGAGGAGGTGGAGTAGAAGGTTCTAGGTTCTTAGGAGTAGTATAAATAGGTGAGGGGGAGGCTCATTTGCACCCAACCCTCAAAGACTCAACATTCTTGTATTGTGAAGTGTTTGTAAAATAGTGAAGTTTTCTCTCAACTCCCAAGTGTTAAACCCCTCCTTTCATACTTAGCAACCGAGTGAGTTAGGCTTACTAGCTAGATCGAGGCAATTCTAGTCTAGTGCCGCACGGGTCCGAGGAGCTTTCGAGTGCTCAAACCCAACCCCGTGACAAGTGGTATCGGAGCCACGCTAGTGGTTCAAGGAGCTTCCGCATTGAGACGTTGCTGAGAGGTTTTGTGCAAGGAGGACCGATGGAGACTACGTCCAGCGTCACCAATGTTCAACCCGGCCAGGAGAAGGACAAGTCCAGGAAAGGGTCTAGGGACAAGTCCGTGGAAAGAGGTGTTGCCATGGAAGCACGAGTGGCTCGGCTGGAGGAAACCATGGGCAGACACGAGGATGCTCTCGAGGCATGGAGCAGAGTGGCCGACCAGGTGACAGAGATGAGCGAGTCGTTGGAGGAGCTTGAGAATCGGGTGACGGGCACCCTTAACGCGTTGCGACGCGACTTGTGTGAGGAGATCCTTGAAGCTGTCAGGAAAGAGGTTCGGTCGACGATCGCAGCCTTTCGAGAGGAGATCGTAGGGAGGATCGAGACCATCGAGGGAAGGACAGCATTGTACGAGCGGGCGATGGCCCACGGCAGGGACCAGCGGGGTGCGGCACCCCATCGAATTGACATCCCCCGGCCGTGTTCGTTCCAAGGATCGAGGAATGGTAGGGAAGTGGATGACTTCCTGTGGAACATGGAGCGTTACTTTGGTGCATCGGGGATAGTAGATGATGCGACCAAGTTGCATACGGCTCCATTCTTCTTAGCAGATGTGGCGCTGCTATGGTGGAGAAGGCGCGAAACAGAGATCGCGCGTGGTACATGTCAGATGGAGACATGGGAGGATTTCAAGGCCGAGTTCAAGCGGCAGTTTTACCCGGAGAATGTTGAGTTTGAGGTCCGGGCTAGGTTGAAGGAGTTGACACACAGCAAGGCGATCAAGGACTATGTGAAGGAGTTCCAGGAGATCGTGCTGGAGTTGCCTAGCCTTAGTGAGCAGGAAGCTTTGTTCGCGTTCGTAGATGGGCTAAAACCGTGGGCAAAGTTGGAAGTGCAGAGGGCCAAGGCACAGAACGTGTCCGAGGCGATTGCGATAGCGGAACGGCTGATCGAGTTAAAACCAGCCGGGGAGAGCCGAAAGTCCAGGAGGGACGAGGACGGCATCGGTACGCAGGACAAGTCGTACCAGGGTAATGCGGATAGGGGCGCGAGGATGGCCAGGCCCAAGGACGGCAAGCAGTCAGGGTGGGCTCGGACTTGCCATGGGTGCGGGAGTGCAGACCATCTCGTAGCAGCGTGTCCGAAGAAGAAGAAATGTGAGATTTGCTGGAGCACGGAGCATTCGACGAGGCAATGCTCGAAGTTTCCGAGGGTAGCCGCCATGGAGTACACCAAGGCACGGGACGATGCCGAGGGTGATGGGACATCGATGGCGTTTCAGGTGTTGAACTCAGCCATAAGGATGGCATCGCGGGACGGAGCACCGCTTGAGGGAAATCTGCTGTATGCGACGGGGCTGATCAATGGGAAACCCGTCAAGGCGTTGGTCGACACAGGGGCCGATTACAACTATATTGACGAGGCTGAAGCACAAAGGTTGGGGCTTCAGGTCATCGAGGGACGGGGCTGGATGAAGTCGAATAATGTACCACCCGTTCGAGTTACAGGGGTCGCCAATGGGGTGCGACTAAAGATAGGCACGTGGGAACCGCGCGTGCACTTCAAGGTGACGAGCATGGATGATCGCGACATAATACTGGGCATGGACTTCCTGAAGAAGAACAATGTTGGCGTAGTTCCGCACAAGAGGGCGTTGTACGTGTTTGATCAAGCCAAGCTGCAGGAAATACGCTTGACCACAGAGCCTTCGGGACAAGCTATGTCGGCACTCAAGTATGTGAGAAAGCTCGAGGAGGAGCCGAGTTACCACCTTGGAGCAGTTCGGTTCATCGAGGGGCCGCCACGTCGCCGAGGACGTCGACGAAATGGGCGGGGGAGAATGTCACGGCCGACAGTCGACAACGAGACATGTGTGCGCAGACGGTCGCACAGGGTGCCGAGGACCGCACGAGCAGACGCCATGGATGGCATCGGCCGCATGGGGATATTCAGCCTTCGGGACGGCGTGATCGGACGGAGAATCACGCGAGTAAGCCGTGGGAGCACGACGCCGCCGTGGAAGCGGATCGCCCAAGGGGCATTCGGATCGACATGTTCGGGATCGTCCGGCAACAGGGGCGCGGGCAAGGCCGGACGAGCAGCAGTCGTGTGGGACAAGGCACGATGGGACAAGGCCGAGTCTGGGAACAGGACTCGAGCTGGGCGGCCGGACGCGGGCGTGGGATGCCGGGCACAGCCGGCGTGCGCGGGCGCGCGCGCGCGAGGTGCGAGAGAGACCCTCCCCCCCTATAATAGGCTTAGACGGAAAAAGCCTTGTGGGGGCACTAAACATTGAAAAGCTGAGGAGCCACTCAGCAGGAAAGACTCGACCGGAAGCAACTAGAAGCAGACCGGCTTGGTCCAGGAGGTTCGGGAAGAGTCTGGAACATTGTAGAGACGGGCCCAGATGGTCGGGCCGAGACGGGCCGGTACGGGCCGGGACGGGCCGATGCGGGCCGGGACGGACAGAGACGGGCCGGGCGCCCGGGATGATGGAAGAACCTTCTAGGACCCTCCTAGAAGGATGTAGTACTTGAAGGTTGTGGAGTATTCTAGATTATACTTAGTCTTGTACTTGTAGAATACTCTAGACTTGTGTTTGTAAGACTTGTATATTGTAGACAAGTGTGGATGATTCTAGAGTTAGGTTCTAGAATTGTAATGTTGTAGATAGTGTAACACCCCCAAACCACTTGGGAATATTACAGCGCCGCAGACCCTCTCCATGAGGATCTACCAGGCTAAATACGAAAACAATACATCACATTTTAAGCCGGTATGGCTAAATAATGAACCATTAGACCGATTTGGTCTTTTACCAAATATTTTTACATCGAACATACAAAACTCCTTTTTCTAACTCGTACCCACGCAGGGGTTAGGATACATTAATACTTCCCGAAAATTAGAAAATACCCCAACAAAAAGACAAAACAATAAGACTTCACCAAATACCCAACACGGCCTTCATGTGATTAGCATCGTCATCTTCCATCATCCTTCGTACCGATCCTGTGATTCGCTCCCGAACTCGCAAGTACACGGACGCACACTGAGACATCCACCCCGAATACTGGGGTTAGCAAAACTCCACTGTTTTGCTAGTGCAAGTATAAAGTGCAAATACGAGCTATACACAACATATTCCAAGAATATAAAAACTTGATTAATTCCACAATTCAACCCAATGAAGATTTCCCGAGATATTTCATTGAATAAAATAGTTCAAACCATAAAAATTGGAATGAGACACGCAGCTCTTTGAAAAGCATTTAAAAAGTCTCGGGAGTTTTAGAAAGACATTTCGGCTAATAAATCTTTAACTCGACAAACCACATAGGGACACGGGCCAAAGAATTGTTTTTGCTCAAAGATACCAATCGTCACAAACACAGGTCCACGACCCAAATCATCCATATCCCATACTCGAGTGAATAACACAACGGTCACACTCGATACATAACCAAACCACAATGTACGGAAACAATCACAGGGCCCGTATCCTTATGCCAAAAATATCGCAACCATGAAACAAATAATATACGACGCTTATACCGGTGCCATTTTAGCCAAGTACCAAGACCTTACATATGATGTATCTCACTTTGGGAATTTGCATATGTGATACTCCGGACATATCACAATTATCGAAAAACAACATCGTGCCATATTCATCATCACAAAACAACCTCCCGAGCTATACTGGCCCTGTACCTCTCAAGCAAGATACACACCCCAGAGACACCTCGTCAGGCCCTCCCTGGTGTATAGCCCACCGAGTGATCCGTAGGGATACGCAGCCTACCGGACCCCAGGGGACCCTCACTGGTTTTAACTCGGTTCACACACTCTCAGTAACCACATGGCACAAACCACATTTTCTGAAATTACCACTTTCACGAAATCACGATTCAAAAACATATTCCCCCGAAGTACTTCAAATGTAAATCAAGGTACTTGCTAGGAATGGCCACAACATCCGACACATACTCACATCACTGATTAGTGCATAATTGATCTAAAATTCATATACAAAATATTCATTTTTCCGGGCATAATTGTACTGATTTGTGATTAAAAATATATATTTTACAGATATGTCCAAACATGAGCTAAAATGGTTATTTTACAGATTACTGACATGAAGCATCAAAAAGGACGGAAAACAAGATCAAATCCAACGACGGGAATTTTTCCAGGACAAACGACCATACAAAACGACGCAAAATGGACCGTGTTCTGTCGGCCGTTTCACATACGGCGCAAAAGAGGCCGTGTCTTGGGCCGTTTCACACACGGCCGGCATTTAGCGCCGTGTCCTCGCGTATTCGGAAGAGACCGAGTCGGCACAAAACGGCGCACAACACGGCAACCGAGCCGTTTTCATCGCCGTTTTTCACAGATGCCATGCAAAATTAGTCCACTTTTGACCAACTTGTGAACTCAACCACAAGATATTTGTTTGGTCAAAAATCTGAAAATTCAAAGACATGGGTGAAGTGTGAACAAAGAATTAAAAATGATATTACAATAGATATTTTGAATTAAATAATCAATTGTATTCTTGAAAATCACCTATAAAAGGGCATCTTCACCCATTGCAAAACAACCCACATTCTTACCAAGAAATCCTCAACTTCTTGCTAAGAAATACTCCTTTCCTTTAGCAATATATTTTCCTTAGAACTTTCAATTTTAGTTTGTATTTTATTTTTGGTTTGAAGTTTTTCTTTCATTTAGTTTGTAATTGAAAAGTGCTTGATCAATAAGCACTTAGTATTTTACTTAGTGTTTTACTTTCAAATTTTGTAAGCTTGTAACCTTTAAACAAGTTTGAAGTTATATTTTGAAGTTTGTTTCTTGCACTTTGATTCATCATATTCAAGTAAGTTTTATCTATTGTCATTAAGTTCTAGTAATTAAAAGTTTCTATATATATATTATATATATCAATTATTTCTATTATAATTTTAGTATGTGTAAACCAATGAGTAGCTAATCTTTCTTCCTAGGGAAGGGGATTTCTATTAGGTTATATATTGAGTATTTGATTGATTTAAACTATTTTTAGGACTAATTGGTTTAAATAGAGATTGATCATATCCTATTTTTACTAATGAAACCTTCTTGATTGATTGTTGAGTGAATTGGAAACATATCTTTTCAATCTATCAAATGTTAATCTTGTTATCAACATCTTAAGATTGCGAAAGTGGTTAAGACATCTTTGATTACGAAAGTACGGAGGTGAAAAGTTGATTACTCGATGAACGATCGTTTATCCTAAAAATAGTCAAGTTAGAGAAATGAAAGGACTAATTGGTTTAAATAGAGATTGATCATATCCTATTTCTACTAGTGAAACCTCCTTGATTGATTGTTAAGTGTATTGGAAACACATCTTTTCAATCTATCAAGTGTTAATCTTGTTATCAACATCTTAAAAAAGTGACAACATTAAGACATCTTTGATTACGAAAGTACGGAGGTGAAAAGTTGATTACTCGATAAATATTCATTTTTTCTTTTATATCCATATAAATCAATTCCTATACTTAATTAAATACCTAATTTAATGAACCCGTAACCCCCTAGATTTTATAAATTCCCAACTCATTTTAATTCTATTCATTTTCACTAGTTAAAAATAGTCTAGTATAAAAATAGTTTTCTTAAAACTAGTAGTATTAAAAATAGTCTTAATATAAATAGTCTTAATATAAATAGTCTAGTATAAATAGTCTTAATATAAATAGTCTTAATATAAATAGTCTAGTTAAAAATAGTCTAGTTAAAAATAGTCTTATATAAAATAGTCTTATATAAAATAGTCTTATATAAAATAGTTTGGTTTAAAATATAGTGCATTTAGTTAATTTTTAAAAAACCCAAAAATATCTTTTTTTATTTTAGTATTTATTTCTCGCAATTTGTAACAAAAAATTATACGAAGCCCTGTTGGACAATCCTCGAGAGAAAAGACCTTGGTAGAACTTACCACAAACTACTTCTACCTCGTATATATTTGCGAGCGACTCAAGAACTCCTATTTTTAGGATTTATTTCCGAGCGATCAAATTTTGGCGCCGTTGCCGGGGATTGTTTTAGGCCAAATATAATTTTTCTGTCCGGTCAAGTGGCGGATAACGGTACTCCGTGACTATTAAAGTCGGATTTTTCAGTTTCCCACAACAACTGATATTTGTAGATATTTTATCGTTTTTCATTTTAATTTTTTTTGGTCATGGATGAAACATTGTTTAAAATTGAAAAAAGATTTCCCTTTCTAAGCAAAAATGCAATTTTAAAAATTTACAAGACAAGGCTTGAAAGGATGAGGTTGCTTACGAATAAAAGCATACCTTTTGACATAAGATTCATTATCGAAGCAAAAGTAAGAATAGAAGGTGAATTCACAGAAACACCAACTAGATTCTTACCAGGGCTTGGAAAAAGTTCATATGCCAAGAAACGACGAGCAAAGAGTCTAGCCGTTTGCTATAAATGTGCTAGATGGAACTGTAATGCAAAATGTCGATCTTTAGGAATTCCATCTACAAACAGAGAAGATAAAATTCAGTTCATTAATGATGGTCTGAATAAGGAGAATTTAGATAATATCGAAATTTCTCTTGACATGCATCCTAGTGGACTTGTGTATTACGGAATTCAATGTTTGTGGAATAAATTCAAACCAGAATATGAACAACGTCTTGGGAATCTGACGTTAAAAGACCCTGTTTGCCAATTTGTAAGAAAATTGGATGGGAAGCTTCTCCCCGACTCATAGAAGGCGTTTAGGCCGTTTCTGAACGTAAAATCAGAGGAAGATGTGAGCCACAATCACAACTACTGTACATACGCGTAAGTATCTTTTATTTTTGTCGTGTGGTGAGATTTTCTGAATAAAAAATGTGATACGCGATAAAAGCTTTCATTATTCTATTGAGTAGTTGAAGCACAATCAAACAAAATCACAAACTTGTTAAGCAATTTTTCCTCATTTTTTCTTCTATAAATAACCTTTGTGCTTGTTTCTTTTATTCATCCCTCAAACTTGTACTTTTCTCTTTTTCTCTCTAAAAATTCTTTTCAAAAATGGAGTCATCATCTTCCACAAAAAAATTTTACACACCGCATTTTTGGTGGATCTAGTTCTGAAAAGAGGCATGCTTCATCAAGGCGACCCACGACTTGGGTCGTACCTTAGGAGAAAAATGCATTCATGTAGTTTACGGAGGAGGAAGTCTAGGATTAATGGGACGAGTCACTTCGCCTATATGGAAGGAGTAAGAGTATTGGGAGTAATCCCAAAACCTCTGGCCGAAAGTAAAATCACCGGTCAACTATTGGAGATGAGTTTAGATCTGTGAATATGCAAGATCGCATAACTCACATGATAAATAATTCGCGCCTTTATCGCCCTTCCGGTGGTTTTGGCACCCTTGAGGAACTTTTTCATGTGGTTACCAGAGCCCAACTAAATGTTCATCAAAACCAATAGAGTGCTTAATGTCAATGGTTTCTTTGATGGTTTCTGTCTTTCATCGACTACTCTGCCGAAAAGGGTTTTATTTCAGCGTGCTAAACGAATCATAGTCGTTGCAACCACACCGTAAGAACTAATCAAAAACTCAATGAATTTGTTCCTCAACCAGATCCAACTCTAGCTAAAATTGTGCAGGTAGAAGATTTTACGGTGAGAAAACGAAAAGTGGATTCATTCCTCTCCCTTTGATAACCCATGACGGACCTCTTGTATTTTTACTTTACGTCGTGTGTAATAATCGTGCTAAATGATGGCAACTTAAGGAGTTTCTTCTTGATCTCTTGACGCGCATCTATTCGCGATTTATGTATTCTTTGTAATTTTTATTTCGTGTTTTGCTTTTATAAAAACTTTGATGGCGTAAGGCGACTCTTCGGACTTTCTTGATGCGCATCTAAAAATTATGTTATACTTACGAGTATATTTTATTTTCTTTTGTGTGTGCCTCGTATATTTATTCTCTTGCATTCTAAAAGGCGTTAGGCTCGGACATCAACTTTCTTAACAGGAGTATTCGCTTTTCGCATTGATTTTTATTTTTTATTTTATAAACTGAGGACAGTTTTATTTTCAAGTTTGGGGGTGGTTTGTTTTAGTATTTTGGTGTGTTGTAATTTTGGTGTGGTTTGTTTAATAATTTTGGTGTGTTTTGATTGATTTGGTTATTTGCCTTAATTTTTTTTTATATATATATATATATGTTTATAGTATTTTGATTTTTGAGATTTTTAGATCTGGCCATAACACCAATAAATTAGCTATATACAAGCTTCTAAAATTGTTTTAACCGGTAAAAAAAATGTATATTCCAAAATTTTTTGAGCCTTAATCTCTCTTTCCAAGCCTTGTAATTATCATATAAAATCGAGTCATTCGTTACCTTGAGAAAAGAAGAATCAATTGTTTGATGAAAAATAAAAATGAAATATACATAATTTGTGGATTTTTTGATTTTTCATGCTAAACTAATAAATGATATTCTGCAATAATTCTATTCCCTAAAAAAAGGAGTCATTGGTGAAAAGAGCTACACGTTAGCAAATAACGGTGTGAAAGTTATCACCTAAAAAAATAAATGACGAAAAGGAGAAGTGTTGAGCGAATAAATTGCCTTATTTTGGTAGTCTTATATTTTGAGTAAAATAAAGGACTAACCTTTGTTTGTGCGTAGCTGAAGTATCAGAATAATTGGTGAAAAGAGCTACACGTTAGCAAATAACGGTGTGAAAGCTATCACCTTTTTACGAAAGAAAAATAATGAGATAGAAATTGTGTTAGTGAAAAGAGCTACACGTTAGCAAATAACGGTGTGAAAGCTATCACTAAAAGGGATGTAGTTTATGAGCAGATTTGAATTAATTAGCAGCTGAATTTCAATACACTCAATTTTGTGAAAATCACAATATTTGATGACGCCGATGAAATTCTTCTTCATATTGAGTCGAAAAATAAACGAGTGATCGAGAGCAACCATTAAAGGGAGTCGTGTGAAGTCACGAGTGGGAAAGAAATAATCAACCTTTTGGGTGGAAAACCTTGTATTTTGGAATTACAAAAATAAAAACCGTGTTTTAACTTCAAAATCGTTAGTAGATTTATTTTGAATCTTGATTCATTTCTATCTACCGTATAAAGTTGGTTATTGTGTATTAATGGCATTTTGATCTCTTTTTATCTTTATATATAATTATTTTTCTTAAATTTGTGTGTATTATTTTTTATTTTTTATTTTATGTCTTATTTTAATTTTTAATTTTTATTTTGTGTGTGATTAATAAAGAGTCTTGCTCGGGACTAGCAAGAATTTAAGTGTGGGGTATTTGATTAGTGCATAATTGATCTAAAATTCATATACAAAATATTCATTTTTCCGCATAATTGTATCGATTTGTGATTAAAAATATATATTTTACAGATATGTCCAAACATGAGCTAAAAATGGTTATTTTAATGACATCGACATGAAGCATCAAAAGGACGGAAAACAAGATCAAATCCAACGACGGAATTTTTCCAGACAAACGCGACCATACAAAACGACGCAAAATGGACCGTGTTCGTCGGCCGCTTCACATACGGCGCAAAAGAGGCCGTGTCTTGGGCCGTTTCACACACGGCCGGCATTTAGCGCCGTGTCCTCGCGTATTCCGAAGAGACCGAGTCAAGACAAAACGGCGCACAACACGGGCAACCGAGCCGTTTTCATCGCCGTTTTTCAGATGCCATGCAAAATTAGTCCACTTTTGACCAACTTGTGAACTCAACCACAAGATATTTGTTTGGTCAAAAATCTGAAAATTCAAAGACATGGGTGAAGTGTGAACAAAGAATTAAAAAAATGATATTACAATAGATATTTTGAATTAAATAATCAATTGTATTCTTGAAAATCACCTATAAAAGGGCATCTTCACCCATTGCAAAAACAACCCACATTCTTACCAAGAAATCCTCAACTTCTTGCTAAGAAATACTCCTTTCCTTTAGCAATATATTTTCCTTAGAACTTTCAATTTTAGTTTGTATTTTATTTTTGGTTTGAAGTTTTTCTTTCATTTAGTTTGTAATTGAAAAGTGCTTGATCAATAAGCACTTAGTATTTTACTTAGTGTTTTACTTTCAAATTTTGTAAGCTTGTAGCCTTTAAACAAGTTTGAAGTTATATTTTGAAGTTTGTTTCTTGCACTTTGATTCATCATATTCAAGTAAGTTTTATCTATTGTCATTAAGTTCTAGTAATTAAAAGTTTCTATATATATATTATATATATCAATTATTTCTATTATAATTTTAGTATGTATAAACCAATGAGTAGCTAATCTTTCTTCCTAGGGGAAGGGGATTTCTATTAGGTTATATATTGAGTATTTGATTGATTTAAACTATTTTTAGGACTAATTGGTTTAAATAGAGATTGATCATATCCTATTTTTACTAATGAAACCTTCTTGATTGATTGTTGAGTGAATTGGAAACATATCTTTTCAATCTATCAAATGTTAATCTTGTTATCAACATCTTAAGATTGCGAAAGTGGTTAAGACATCTTTGATTACGAAAGTACGGAGGTGAAAAGTTGATTACTCGATAAACGATCGTTTATCCTAAAAATAGTCAAGTTAGAGAAATGAAAGGACTAATTGGTTTAAATAGAGATTGATCATATCCTATTTCTACTAGTGAAACCTCCTTGATTGATTGTTAAGTGTATTGGAAACACATCTTTTCAATCTATCAAGTGTTAATCTTGTTATCAACATCTTAAAAAAGTGACATCGATTAAGACATCTTTGATTACGAAAGTACGGAGGTGAAAAGTTGATTACTCGATAAATATTCATTTTTTCTTTTATATCCATATAATTCAATTCCTATACTTAATTAAATACCTAATTTAATGAACCCGTAATCCCCTAGATTTTATAAATTCCCAACTCATTTTAATTCTATTCATTTTCACTAGTTAAAAATAGTCTAGTATAAAAATAGTTTTCTTAAAACTAGTAGTATTAAAAATAGTCTTAATATAAATAGTCTTAATATAAATAGTCTAGTATAAATAGTCTTAATATAAATAGTCTTAATATAAATAGTCTAGTTAAAAATAGTCTAGTTAAAAATAGTCTTATATAAAATAGTCTTATATAAAATAGTCTTATATAAAATAGTTTGGTTTAAAATATAGTGCATTTAGTTAATTATTAAAAAACCCAAAAATATCTTTTTTTATTTTAGTATTTATTTCTCGCAATTTGTAACAAAAAATTATACGAAGCCCTGTTGGACAATCCTCGAGAGAAAAGACCTTGGTAGAACTTACCACAAACTACTTCTACCTCGTATATATTTGCGAGCGACTCAAGAACTCCTATTTTTAGGATAAGTTTTTGGCCGATCAATCACACATCATCACAAACTCATCAATAGTACACACGTCCACACATATATACACACTTCTTGTCAGAAAGACATAACCTTAAGTCCACTATCAACATAATCACGCACAACGATACCAAACGTAAAGAAGATATTCCAAAGCACACCACTAGTACATATCCTCAGAACCACACAATCGTTCACAAACACATAAGTAGATTTTATAGAAGACCTTTATCGAGAATATACCGATTCTTTTATAAGTTCATTAAAAATAATTCAATTGCACACCTAGTCAATTACCGACTATAACCACTACGAAATATGAAGTGTATAGGCAAGATACTTGCCTCAATAATTGATACTGGACACTCCGACGAACGCCTCTTAACCTAAGACTTCGAATGCTCACAACTCTCCTGTGAAACGACAGAACACCACCGATCGGAAACGGCGAACGGAAGGGTTCCACTCGAGTTCTTCGCAAGGAACCTGACCCCAACATCATACCATGAATAAATTGACGATCGAACGAGGAAGAATAATCGTAGAACGCCCGAATCCCCTTTGTGACATTTTATCGAACACTTTCAAGGTGTCGATTAGAAACTCAATAAAACGACGAATCCTCGCAATCCAACCGTGGAAAACAAGGGATTCGATATAAAACAACTTAATAATCATCAATCCATCACTATTCTAAGTTATAACGAATCAAATGGGCGAAATCAACAAAATCCCCAATTTTTCCCAAAACTAGGATTTTAGGAAAACTAACCTTGATTCATTGATCAAGGATGTTATGGAGTGATTAATCGATGTTATAAGCTCCCAAACTTCGTGTATTAGTTGTATAACAACATGCCTTCACCTCCAAGACTCCAGCGCATACGAAAGGAAGGAAATGAAAATGAGTGCAAACAGGATCGCTTGGTCATATTTATATCGGTGCACTTAGCGTGCGCTAGATCGCAGAGCTAGCGTGCGCTAGCGGCGGTCATGGTCGAATGTTCGGCCGCCCGCCATCATGCGCCGAACACGTGCGCTTCGGCCGGCCACAATCCGAGAGACTTCTGGCTCGGCAGAAGGCGTCGCGCCAGAAGGCCGTCGGCCGGTCAGAAGGCGCGCTACGCCGGTCAGAAGGCGCATAGCCTCCGCAGAAGCGTGCGCCACTCGCCGATCTCCCGATCCCGTAACCTTTCGCCTTATCGCTCGGCCGACTAGCGCGCAGCCTAACCGGCCATAGCGCAGGCCGCCTCCCGGCCGTAGAAGTGCGCTACTTTTCCGGACGTAGCGTGCGCTACGCCGGCTCTGCCGCAACCGCCCGACCAAGCACTCGTCTGGCCAAGGCCGGCCTCGTCCGCCACCGTCCCCAACCGTCCGGCCGTTGTCCGACCACCAAGATTCGACGACTCGATTTTCCGAAATCGCACGGAACGAACACGACAAAATACTCGGGGACAACATCATCGGTCCGAAATGAAAACAACGGATAACAAATCATCACCTACGGTCTTAAACGCCAAAATCAGTTGTCGAGAAAATAATACCGGAACTCGACAACCGGGAAATATCCGAAAAAAAATCCAAAATAACCGGAATGGAAATCGTGGGTATTACAGATAGGTCTAGAACCCTCCAAATGAGGAGGTGGAGTAGAAGGTTCTAGGTTCTTAGGAGTAGTATAAATAGGTGAGGGGGAGGCTCATTTGCACCCAACCCTCAAAGACTCAACATTCTTGTATTGTGAAGTGTTTGTAAAATAGTGAAGTTTTCTCTCAACTCCCAAGTGTTAAACCCCTCCTTTCATACTTAGCAACCGATTGAGTTAGGCTTACTAGCTAGATCGAGGCAATTCTAGTCTAGTGCCGCACGGGTCCGAGGAGCTTTCGAGTGCTCAAACCCAACCCCGTGACAGTGCGCTATCGGGCTTGTGATATTTCAGGTGAGAATGGATAGCGCGCGTTAAGTAAATAATGCTAGCGCGCGCTAGAGTATGGAAAGTGTAACACCCCCAAACCACTCGGGAATATTACAGCACTGCATACCCTCTCCGTGAGAATCTACCAGGCTAAAAACAAAAAAACAATACATCGCATTACATGCCGACATGGCTACATAATGAACCATTAGATCGATTTGGTCTTTTACTACAATACAACACATTAAACATACATAACTCGAACTCATAACTCATACCCACGCAGGGGTTGAAATACATCAATATACCCATAAAACGAGAAGACTATACAACGGAGAGACAAACACTGAGACTCTACCAAAAATACTCAACGAATGGTCATCACGTAATTAGTATCGTCGTCTTCCATCATCCTTCGTACTGATCCTGTGATTCGCTCCCCAGCAACCTGCAAGTATGGGTGTTCATAAGCGGGTACCCGGCTTTTCGGGTACCTGTTTTTCGGGTACCCGGAACTTCGGGTACCTATTTAGGCGGCCCATAGTCCGGCCCATAAAATCCGGGTACCCGCTTTTTCGGGTACCCGACTTTTCGAGTCGGGTCACCCAGGTACCCGAGTTTTTCTTAACCATATATATTATTATTATTATAATAATTATATATATATATATGTGATTTTTTTGCTATATTTTTTCAACTTTTAGTTCAACAAAAATATTTAGTTTTAAATTAGCAAGAATTGATTTTAATTTTGAAGTCATGTGTTATGATTAAATTAAATATTAAGAAAATTTAACTTTAACTTAATTTATTTGCTCGATTGATTCTACAGAAAAAATTAAATTAAAAGTACGAAAATTGTTTACAATAATTATAACATTCATTTTATTATCATTGGTTCTAACATATTAAGATATTATATGAAACATTTGATCTATTCACTTTGAAATTAGACTACTATATGTATTAATACATACTCAGTTTTATAATTTTGATGTCATAATTTAAAATAGTTAATGAGATTTAAATTATAAAAAAATATGATTCATGAAAAGGAAAGAAAATTAGAGCATAAGCTTAATATGGACCAAATTTTATATAGGTATTGTAATGTTAATATTATTAAAATGTAAGTAAATACATACTAATTCTATACATAATTTTTAAAATGATTAAAATAAAATATGTAATGAGAAAATAAAAAAAAATAAAAATAAAAAAAGTTACCGGGTAGCCGGGTACCCAGTAATTTTATTTGGCCGGCCCATTACCCGGACCGGTAACTCACATAATTAGCGGGTCGGGTACCCGGCCCGCTAAAACCGGGTAATTAAAAAAAATTACCCGGTAAAAAGTTCCCGGATAGTCGGGTAATTGGGCTGGGTCAACCGGGTCGGGTAGTTTTGAACACCCCTACTTGCAAGTACCTGGACGCAATACAGATATCCATCCCCCGAATACTCGGGGGTTAGCAAAACTCCACTATTTTACTAGTGCAAGTATAAAAATGCAAATACAAATATAAGCCATACATATCATACTCCAAGAACATAATAATCGTAAACATGCTCCCCGAGATAAGTCATTTGATCAAAACAGTTCAAATCATGAAAGGTGGGGATGAAACCCGTATACATCTTACGAAACATTTAAGGTCTCGGGAGTTTTGAAAGCGTTTGGGATTTAAGAATTCTCAAGCCTTTCAAAACCATTTAGAGACAACCAAAAGTCATTTTCCAAAATATAATTATGATAACAACATACGGGTTCCACGACCCGATTATACCATTCCAATCACAAAGCGCGGGTCCACGACCCGATCATATCATAACAGCATATTTCCACAGATTACTCGCGTCCCGTGCTAGCAAGCCACGGACCTCAGATGCTCCCGCAGAACATACCCGAGTGAATAACCCACAGGGAAACCATACCAAATCACATGTCACCGTAACAACAGTCACGTGACCATAATCATATATACGTTCATAGTTATCCCAGCATCGCACTAACAAGCTACGAACCTCGGATGCTCCTACATAACATACCCGATTGGACAACCAATGACACGTACATCACATAACCAAATCACAACCATAAGTTATCCCGGCATCGCACTAAAAAGCTACGAACCTCGGAATCCCCGCAAGACATACCCATTGGATAACCCCACAAGTTATCCCAGCATCGAGATAGCAAGCCACGAACCTCGGAGTCCCCGCAAGACATACCCGATGGATAATCAGTACTCATGAAATGAGTCAAAACTCATGCAATGATCTGGAACGGAAATCAAACACGTGTCAACTCATGACATGACCATACGTGGCACGACAATCCAAAGACATGGGCAACGCCAAACCGATAACCTATAGAAAAACTCAACAAAATCAGAACGAAGATCTCGGGTATTACATTCTACCCCTCTTAAAAGAAGTTTCGGCCCCGAAACTTGAAACATAAAACGGTCAACGCAAAACAATCTCCGACATCATATGATATCCATTGCCGACGACCTGCAACGAATCACATGCAGAACGTGGCTACTTACATCCATATCGCTACGCCAGAACGATAACAAAACACAACGGACAAAAATCAGTATGGTTGACCAACCCAAACAGTACGTCAATCAAAATGCGAGCTAATCGCTGGACAAATACGAAATTCCACCACCCAAGGGTTGGAAGACCGACAACGAAGCTAATTTCCCATACATAAGAAAATTACGAAGTGATCTGAATGCTCCAAAATCACGATACGAAATCAACAAAAATCAGATAATAAATGATCGAGCCACAACGATCGAGACAACAACGTTCAAGCAATCATATTCGGGCCACGACGAATCAACAAAAATCAAATAACAACTCCGAAGTTCACACCTTGACTCGAGACGATAGGTGATAGGGGTATGCATGGTACGGTATGGTACAGTTTTAGGGTAAAACCGATATCCTACCAAATATATTAGGTTTATTATGATTTAATACCATATACATACGTTTTTTTTCGGTTTGGTAGTTCGGTATTTCGATTTGGTTTATATCGGTACGGTATTTTTTTCGGTTTTTCTACTTGATACTTGATAGCATTAATAATACAAAAATACTCGAATAAATTAATTCAACAAGGTACCATAAATAGTTGATCCAAATTAATAGCTAAACCAAAAAAATCACACCAATCTTAAGATAGTAACTAATTTAATGTTCAAGTTTTCATCCAACTATTTTGGAGGATAAAAAAAAAAAAAAAGACAAACAAGTGTCTTGAACTTCAATAAATTTGTTATACTTCTATATTCATATGAGTTTGTAACTACTATATATATATATAATATATTATCATAAAAATATTTAATATAAATAACAGTGCGATGCGTTTTTTCCCAGATTTAAGTCAAATACCGCATCATATCAAGTTTCGGTTTTACAAAAAATAAAAACCATGTATGTCGGTTTAAGCGGTTTATCGGTTTTTTCGGTACGGTTTTTACGGTGCGTTGCGGTTTTTCGGTTTAATCGTTTTTTTGCACACCCCTAATAGGTGATCTGGCAAAACACAAGATATGCATTTACGAAAGGCTCACAAGAATGGAACCGAATTCGGAAAAAGTCACAACGACAAACAATTTAATCCGAAACAATACCACAACTCGTTCAAACAGCAAAAAGTGAAGGATAGAACAAGTTCAGAAAATATCGACGGACACAAACGAGTTGACAGAGTTGAAAATACAGAAGTTAAAAAATCCGATCCACTTCTAATAAAAGAAGTTTATCCCCGAAATTCGAAACAACAAGGCAAGGAGATAACACAACATACAACTGGTAGACTGCACTCTCAGGTACTCCTCGGAGTCAATCCTGACATTAGTACTTACGTTTGAGCCTCGGAAGACTCGGGGACTAACTCGAAAAACTGAACCCGGTGTCCCACGAGTCCGCACTTGTAACACGTTACTGGCAGAGAAGGGCAATGTGCACGAACATGCCCTGACACATTGCAGTTGAAACACCTCCTGGCTTTACCAGGAGTCAAAGCTGACGATTTAGAACTCTCAGTCCCACGCATCGAGCGATGAAGCTTCACAACAGAAAAACTACGACGTTGCAATCCAGAAACATCAATTCCTGCACTGTCCATAAGGTCAACGAATATCTTCTGTTTCTTCGACTCGGGCACTCGCTCTGATGATAACGAAGCTAGATCGTAAGCTAAGGCTCGATCCTGGTAATCTCTCAGCGAAGTGCAAGTGAATCCCGCCTTATACTGGCGAATCTCTAGTTTCATTCGTCTGTCGAAATGAAGGATCTTCTCACCTTCGGTCCTCACCTGATCTCGCACATAACTGAGTTGTTTGCTGTAGTCAACGATGGCCTGTGATACCGATATATCTTGCGGTTCTACCAAATAAAATTCACGAATTCGCTGTTCTCTAATCGGTTTCGGACAGAACTCCGCTTCCATAAATGCCTGGAACTCTGCCCACGTGACATCACGATCACGAGGTTTAACAGCTTCCCACCAATTAGCGGCATCTTTGTCAAGAAGGTGCTGAGCAATAGGTACCTTCCGCTCTTCTGGACAATCGACGGCCTCGAATATCTTTCCCAGCTGGAAGAGTCAACCGTCCCAGCCCAATGCATCCGCAGCACCAGCGAAATGAGGGGGATTCATACGAACTACCCATCGAAGCCATTGGTTTATACCTACATTCCGAGTCGCGTCAGTGTTGCGTTGAACAGCCTGGGTCAATTGAGTCATCTGTGCTGCTATTTGTTGCAATATAGTAGCAACACCAATACCAACATCATTCCCGGCAATATTCTCTCGATTCTCCATCTGATCCACGTGGCCATCAGTACCACGGTTACGACCACGGCCTCTGCCCCTCGGCATACTAACAAGCAATAACCTAACGCAACGAAAATCACATAATCACACATAGAATCCATTCGGAGATGATCGACTGCAAAAATTAGGCCAGACAGCAAAAATGCAGTCCCAAAACTTTTGCCCAGCTAGAAAGTGCGCTTCCACAACAGAGATGGTGTGCGCTAACTATGCAAGTTTGACAACACAATCATACTCACCAACCAACGGTACTAGACCGGAGGTTACAGATAAACAACAGCGTACAAATCCAAATGCCAAGGTTCGCATAATTATAACCTTACACAAATAATCATCAGGAATTAATTAACATTCAAACCGAAATCCCATCTCTCGGTCAAGAACACTATTTCAACAAGTGCATACCGAACGACTCAACGTTCACACCACCACTTTAATCACAACTCAGAGCATTACAGGTGAACAACAACAACATCTTTACTACATACCCATTAACCAAAATTCATAATTGAAAAGTTAAAAGCGAGAGCCACGTTTTCAAGTAAATTTTTGGTAGACATCATTTGAGTTTAAAAAAAATCAAAATTTTGAAAACTTATAATACAGGATGGAAATAAGATATAAGTAGTTTGAATTCTCAAAATATTTCGGTCTCGAGGTCATAATAGGAAATCAAACTTTCTCCTCTCTCGAAGGATGTTTTAAAATAAAATTTATGTGACTTCTCAAAACATTCAAAATTTTAAAGCATCACGATGATAAACCTTCTTAGTGTAACCACACCAAAACATTAATCCTGTAAAAATGATTTATACAAGGATATATTTATATACATATATACATACACACCGGCACATTACAAAAATCAAACAAACATGGAGTACGTATTCACGATTCACATTTAACTCCTCATCATAACACAAATATCACACAAGCTCATGTAACACGAGACACAACCTATAGTGGGGAGACTTACATCCACAGATCGCACGAAGATGATGGTTGTACCTTGATACCAATCACGACCGACATCTCAGTCGACGCACCGCGACACGACCCAGTCAGACAAAATCTGACAAGACAAAACTCGACAACACATAACTCAACCCGACAGCCTAGGTTTCCGCAACTTAAGCTCTGATACCATATTATGTAACACCCCCAAACCACTCGGGAACATTACAACGCCGCAGACCCTCCCCGTGAGGATCTACCAGGCTAAAAACAAAAAACAATACATCACATTACATGCCGACATGGCTACATAATGAACCATTAGACCGATTTGCTCTTTTACCACAATACAACACATTAAACATACATAACTCGAACTCATAACTCATACCCACGCAGGGGTTGGAATACATCAATATACCCATAAAACGGAAGACTACACAACGGAGAGCCAAACATTGAGACTCTACCAAAAATACTCAACGAATGGTCATCATGTAATTAGTATCGTCGTCTTCCATCATCCTTCGTACTGATCCTGTGGTTCGCTCCCCAACAACCTGCAAGTACCTGGACGTAATACAAACATCCATCCCCCGAATACTCAGGGGTTAGCAAAACTCCACTATTTTGCTAGTGCAAGTATAAAAATGCAAATACAAATACAAGCCATATATATCATACTCCAAGAACATAATAATCGTAAACATGCTCCCCGAGATAAGTCATTTGATCAAAACAGTTCAAATCATGAAAGGTGGGGATGAAACCCGTATACATCTTACGAAACATTTAAGATCTCGGGAGTTTTGAAAGCGTTTGGGATTTAAGAATTCTCAAGCCTTTCGAAACCATTTAGAGACAGCCAAAAGTCATTTTCCCAAAATATAATTATGATAACAACACACGGGGTCTACGACCCGATTATACCATTCCGGTCACAAAGAATGGGGTCTACGACCCGATCATATCATAACAGCATGTTTCCACAGTTTACTCGCGTCCCGTGCTAGCAAGATACGGACCTCAGATGCTCCCGCATAATATACCCGAGTGAATAACCCACAGGGAAACCATACCAAATCACATGTCACCGTAACAACAGTCACGTGACCACAATCATATATATGTTCGTAGTTATCCCGGCATCGCACTAACAAGCTACGAACCTCGGATGCTCCTACAGAACATACCCGATTGGACAACCCATGACACGTACATCACATAACCAAATCACAACCATAAATTATCCCGGCATCGCACTAACAAGCTACGAACCTTGGAGTCCTCGCAAGACATACTCGATGGATAACCCCATAAGTTATCCCAGCATCGGGCTAGCAAACCACGGACCTCGGAGTCCCTGCAAGACATACCCGATGGATAACCCTACGGTCCCGCCCGACCCATACTACCAAGTATGAATCCCGGAGATTCAACAATCTTACCCGGTGGCGCATCACTTACAACAATCACATAACAATAATCAATTATCAAGCCAAACAACATTAAGCATCACAACCTCATTTCAAAGGAGTAACAATTAATATCACAACATGTCACATTCTCACCGAACATGTACACGTATCGACACACCATCCTCGGCAAGTCATCACGGTCTATTATATTCACGAAGTATGGTTATAACATTTATCAACATACAACACGTACTCACGTATTCCAAATACACATTTATCCATGAATCATACGAGTTATATTGAAGAAAACCCTTTTTATCGAGAATATACCGATCTTTTAGAAGGTTCATTAAAACATTCAAGTTCCACATATAATCAATCACCAACTACCACGTCTACGAAACACGAAATGTATGGGCATGATACTTGCCTCGAAACTACGAGCAATCGGACAACGAAGGGATGAGGTTGAGCAGCCATCGAATTTCCAAAAATGACCAAGAATCTGGAAACCCACGAACACTACGAAAATAACATCAACACGAATCAGTAACACTAATCGGAACCCGAATCAACACTAAGAACAACAATGATCTAAGGGTTTCTCAAAGAAATCAAGAACTATGTTCCGAGTGATATAAAATCATGAATGAGTTCAAAAATCTGAAGATCATGACCAAGACAACAAGAATCACATAATCGATTCATCATCCTCGGATTAAATCGAAGAACCAAGGAGAAACCCCTAAAATTCAAGAACTAGGGTTCTAAGAAGAGAATACCTTGATTTGGGCCAAGAAAATGATTAGACGATGTTAGGCATACGTAAATCCACCTCAAGATGAAGCTTGATGATGAAGATCGCCCAAAATCACCTCTGGAACTCAACCCAGCGGAAAAAGACGAAGGAAGAAGGAGAAATGACGATATAAAGTTGTTGTCCAGTATTTATGCTGGACAGTTATTAGCGTGCGCTAACCAGACAGCATTAGCGCGCGCTAACAGGGTCAACGCCCAGAATTTTCCACCTGCAACACTGTTAGCGTGCGCTAGCCAATATGCGTAGCGTGTGCTAACAAATCACAAATCCAGTCCAGTACTTCATGGACAGATCTGCAGCTACCAGGTAGCGTGCGCTAGAAAGAACAATTAGCGTGCGCTAGATACCAACCTTAGCGCGCGCTAACGAGATTCCAGTTCCAGTCAAGTAGCTCCTGGACTGCCTCTGCACTGCCAGTTAGCATGCGCTACACACCCGGTAGCGTGCGCTAATAACAGCACAGTAGCGCGCGCTACACTACAAGCGGTAGCGTGCTCTACACTGAAATGAGTCAAAACTCATGCAATGATCTGGAACGGAAATCAAACACGTGTCAACTCATGACACGACCATACGTGGCACGACAATCCAAAGACATGGGCAATGCCAAACCGATAACCTGCAGAAAAACTCAACAAAACTGGAACGAAGATCTCGGGTATTACATAAAGTTTCTCATGAAATGATTTCTCGTAAGATAAAATAATTTCAAAAATTATCGAGATGTCCCATACCAAGTTTAACTCTAATAGAATTAAATGATTCCTCTGGTAAAGATTTGGTAAAAATATCGGCTAATTGATATTTTGTGCCGACAAAAATTAAACAGATATCTTTCGTTTTAACACGATCGCACAAAAAATAATGTCTAATATCAATATGTTTGGTTCGACTGTGCAAAACAGGATTTTTACTGAGATTAATAGCACTAATATTATCACATAAAATAAGAGTATTTTCAAAATAAGTATCGTAATCTCGGAGTTGATTTTTGATCCACAGTACTTGAGCACAAGTGCTACCTTCGGCCACATACTCGGCTTCGGCGGTTGACATTGCTACACTCATTTGCTTTTTACTTCCCCATGAGATTAGGCATAAACCGATAAAATGACATGTACCGCTAGTGCTTTTCTTGTCAATTTTACAGCCGCCAAAATTGGCGTCACTGTATTCAATTAAATTAAAGTCCAAGCATGATGGATACGATAGTCCAAGACCAATAGTTCCATTTAAATAGCGAAAGATACGTTTGCAAGCAATCAAATGTGATTCCTTAGGATTCGATTGAAATCTAGCACAGAAACATGTAGCAAAAATTAAATATGGTCTAGATGCTGTCAAATAGAGTAGAGATCCAATCATACCTCGATAAAGCTTTTGATCAACGGGTTTTCCATTTTCGTCTTTATCCAATTTTAATGTAGAAGACATCGGTGTTGAGATTGCTTTGCTACTCTCCATTTTGAACTTTTTGAGGATATCGAGAGTATATTTGGTTTGATGGATAAAAATCTCATCTTCACATGGTTTAATTTGAAGCCCGAGGAAGAAAGTTAATTCTCCCATCATATTTATTTCGAATTCTCCCTTCATTAAATTTGAAAAATCTTGACAAAGAGATTCGTTAGTAGCACTGAAAACAATATCGTCCACATATATTTGGCAGATAAGCATGTCATTATTCAAAATTTTCACAAATAAAGTGTTGTCGATTTTACCTCTTTTGTAGTCTTTTGCAATAAAAATTTGACTTAAACTGTCGAATTTAAGTTTGGGTAAGCCACGAACTAAATCATATCTCGAGAGTTTTGAAATGATTGGTAGAGTTGTATGCCCCAATTTTCTATGCCACAAAAATGCATTTTCATCTAAAGCATACCTTCATAAGAGGGAGAATGAAAACATACATTTTGTAGTCATAAATGTAACCCAAAACAATTTAAACAAACATATATTTATTCGCCATAAATTATGAAATTCTTTTTCCCTTAAGTCGTTTAATATTCAAATTTACCAAATTGCCAAACAAGTGGCTACATTTTATTCTTTTCTACAAAAAGCACTCTTCTATCACAGTTGAATAATAGTTCCATGGTTGAGGCTTTATTTTATTTTTTTAATATTACTTCTAAGGAAAAAAATTCCCTTTAAATCGATGAAGAATTTCTTCACAATGTGCAAGGCATTGCCATAGAGTTAAGGCAATATGAGATGATATAATTAATATATATATATATATAGGATCAAATGAGAATGGTTCTTATCATGCGAATTGCGAATATGCATGAGTTTTGTACTAATTATGCATGAAATATATACATTTCGTTCATCAATATATATATATATAATGAAACTACATGTTTTTAATCAGGTGAGAATGCAATTTAAGTTAAGAAATAAAAATGAATTTCATCCATAGATCTTGATAAATGGATGGCCTAGATTTATTCTCACAAAATTTGATGCATATAATGCAATATTTTAATGCATCGATATTTTGAGGCATATAATGCATATTTTAATTCATTGCAATTTTGATGCACGAAATGCATATATTTCATTCACGATTAATACAAAACTCATGCATATTCGTAATCCACAAGATAAGAACCATTCACATTTGATCATATATATATATATATATATATATAATGACACCACATGTTTTTAGTCTGTTCCTCACAGTTAGAGGGAGACAGCATTTCGGGTCTATGGATATTGATGAAGGTTAATTTTTAGGTGTTTATTTTATATATAGATTTTAAGTATTTATGTTTAGGACTCGTGATGGACATATTTACGTTTAAGATTTGGTCTGATTTGATTTAAATGTGTTATTTTTCAGTTTAAGCACGAACGCTTGAATTGGGTTTGATATATGCTCTACAACGTATATTTATATACTTGTGGCGCTTTAAGGATCTTGCGCTATGGGGTGCAATGCGCCATTAACAAGGCACGACCACTAGAGCGAAGGACAACATTCATACTCCTAAATTTGAGTTTAAATCCAAATCGACTACTCCTAAATACAAATCGAGTGTTATAATGGCTGAAGAGCAACAGAATTCAAATAGTCTAGTGATAATCCTTAGACTCTGAATTTTATTTTGTTAGATCTTAATTCGATTTGTCAGATTTTTTTATGTAGTTGTTCAATTTGTTCGAATCCTGAATTCATTAAGTATTTATATTCGTGGTGTATTTATATTTGTACATATTTTGTTTAGATGTATGTTTAATTCATTGTTATTCGTGGTGTGTTTATATTCGTAAATATTTTATTTAGATTTATGTTTAATTCGTTGTTATTCGTTTAGTATTTACTTCTTATGGGGTTTTTTTCAGCAACACGAATCTTTAAGCAAAGACAAGGCAGATAAGAGGGAGAATAAAAACGACAACAGCGGGCCAATAACAGAAGGTTCTGTCAAGCTAGAAAAAGAAAAGGGCACTAAAAGGAAGAGGTCTAAAGCATGGGATACATTTGATTTCTTCAAATGTACAAATGATTAGGGAAATACAGTCAAATGTAAGAAGTGCAGTTATACGATTGGATATAACTCGTCATTCGGGACTGAAAATATATTGAAGCATCAAAAAATCTGTGTACGCTCTTCCGATATTAGGCAAATGATTATTTCTAGGAGCCAGGGATCCATGATGGTGCATAATGGAGCATTTGACCCCAAGATTTTCAGAGATATGATCACGGATGTCGTTGTAAGACAAAATCTACCTCTTCAATTTGTTGAATATGAGGGCATTGGAGAAGCCTTTTTATATGCAAGTCCGAGAGCTACTTTAGTGAGTAGAAATACCTTTGAGAAGTGATATATTACTCAATTTTAAATATGAGAAAAGAAATTTGTGGTACATGTTAAAAAAATGTGCTGGTAGAGTATAGTTAACTTCAGATTGTGGACTTCTCTAGCGACTGATGGATATATCACTATTAGTGCTCATTTTATCATTGTTGATTGGGAAATATATAAGTTGTTGTGTGAAAGGAACCTCGAGTTTAAATTGTTTAGTATCACCTTAGATAATGCGTCTAGTAATAATGCATTTGTTGGTACTTTGATAACACAATTAAACTTGAGGAATACTTTGCTTTGTCGAGGAGAGTTTTTTCACATAAGATGTTGTGCACATATTCTTAACTTGATTTTGCAAGAGGGTCTAAAATATATGGATGCATCGGTTGTTAAAGTTAGGGAATCGGCCAAGCATATCAAAGGTTCTCAAGGTAGGAAGGAAAAATTTAAAGAATGTATAGCACAAGTGGCTTTAGAAAATAAAAATGGCTTGCGCCAAGATGCGCCAACAAGATGGAATTCAACTTATCTTATGCTTGAGAGTGCACTTTATTATCGTAAAGCTTTTACTAATTTGCAATCAAGTGATTCTAACTACAAGCATGGTCTCGAGGATGCCGAATGGGATAAAATAGAGGGCATTTGTAAATTTATTGGTGTTTTTTATAATGTTACTCGATTATTCTCGGGAACAAAATATCCCACGGCCAATTTGTATTTTCCAAATGTATTCATAGTTCAACATACACTACAGAAGGCAGTTGAAGATCCAAATTATGTAGCAAGATCAATGTAATATCCGCATTTTTCTTTTCCCGATATTCTCATTTTTGGTGTATTTTTTATTTTTAGTGACTCGATTGTAACTGTATTAATATTTCAAGAATATTTAATACTGGCCTTTTTGTCATCCGAGCTTGTTTCGGTCCTACTATACTCAATTCCGTGTTTATTACTTTTCTGTCGCTATTTCGTTCGATTCTCGTAATTGTTATATGGAACCGCCGTCTCGGGGTTGCCGCAGATCCATCTCATGTTATTATGCATGTTGTGAGATTTCGTGTATTGTTTCGGCCATGTATCGTGTGTTTCGGATGTTTTGGGCCATTTTGTAATTTCCCGAAGTTTTGGGGTGATTACTAACATTGTGGTTTTTCGTGCCCTCAAGTAGTCAGAATTGTGTTTCCTTTTAGCGTTTTGGTTCTGACTCGACCTTGTTGTTTGTGCGTCTCCTTCGGTTCGTTGTTTGGTGTCGAATGCACGTTGTTTTCATCCGAGATGGAATTCGCTGTTTTCCATCCCTGTGTGCTGCCTGTGCTGCTGTCTGCACTCGATAGCGCACACTACTGTTGTTGTGTAGCGCACGTTACGACCGTCTAGTAGCGCGCGCTAACGGCTCGGGCACAGCAGTGACAGTGAGTTGTTTTTGTTCTCTGCTCTCTGGACGAGTAGCTTCGTACACGCTAAGAATGTATTCTAGCGCACGCTATGGTCTAGGCTTAGCGCACGCTGGGTGTCTGGTAGCGCGCGCTAACCTGTCAGTCCAGAACTGGGCAGAATGTTTCTGGACTCGGACTGGTGTTTAGGTAGCGCACGCTATGGCCCGATAGCGCGCGCTATCGAGGGGCCTTTAGCGCACGCTATTTCCTGGTAGCGCACGCTAACGGGCCAGAACCGTAGGCCTAGACTATCTTTGGCATGAGTAGCGCGCGCTAATATTTAGCTATAGCGCACGCTAACGACTCCATGGTTATATAAACCAGAGAGTTGACCGGATTCACCATTTCTTTCTCATTTCATCTCCTCTCCGCGGCCGACGACTCCAAGGGTGAATTTGGGCGATTTCTTTTTCCAATAACTTCATAGATAATTTACCTTGAGTTCTTGGTATAGATTAACAACATCTACATGTGTTCTTCCTCCTAAATCCAAGCTAATCTCCTAGAACCCTATTTTTGGGAAATTTGGGGGTTTTCATATTTTTGTCTGATTCGTTCAGTATTGTTGATTAATCCATGATGGGTATGATTAATCTTAGTAGTATTCATATGTTTCCTACGAAATTTTGGTGTTTTTCGGTATGTTCTTGAAATTGAGAGGGTTTGGGGTTGTTGTCCGCCTCGTCGATTTTGTCGTAGGAAACCACATGAATCGTATGTGGGTTCCGGGTGTTTTCCGTTATCATTGTTTTGTCGAGTTGTTGTAATCGTGTTTGACGAATCGTCTAGGTTCGGTGTTCGGTTTCTCGCAACCACGGTCGTACTCTTTTCCATTTCTCGTCGTCGTTCAATCAAGACAAGTATTCCTAATGAACTTACACTCTTAACATGATAGTATTGCATGAGTGATGGGTGTTTGTGTATGCTCACTACGGGTTAGATCCGACGGGGTCTTGGTAGGGGTCCACAGAGGCGTGGATCGACGAGTTTTGCTTTTAACCACTATGGGTTAGATCTGACGGGGTCTCGGTAGGGGTCCACAGAGGCGTGGATCGACGGTTAATTGTGGTGCATCTTACAAATGTGATTTGATTATGGCATTTCCGGAAATGAGTGATTTTGAACTGTGATTTCTTGATTGCATGCATTGACTAAATGTGTAAGATGTAAGTTGTTCATTTGGCCTACTTGTACTAGCGTAATTGCTAACCCCTTTGGGGAAATTCATTTTATGAATTTCAGGTTTTGTTCAGCCGGACGAGCGGGCATTGGGACAGTATGAGGATGCTGGCCAAGGTTGATGATCTGTGCAAACGAGTTTCTTGATTTCCGTTGTCCATTTCGATTTGGTTGTTTTCCAATTTGTAAACTAATAGACGTACTAGAGTACTTAGGGGCTTTTGATTTTGCAAAAGTGAATTGAGATGTCCGTTATGTTTTCATTGGATTATTTTGTTGTTTGATTGACTGGTCGAACCGGGTGGATTATTACTGTTTTGCGTCTTTATGATGTGGTGTTATTGCATCGACTTCGTGAGTCGATGAGTGAAGTTGATTACCTAGCCTGGTGGGTCCCATGTAGGGGTCCACGGCGCTATTATATTCCCGGGATTTCTTGGGAGTGTTACAGAAAATGGTATCAGAGAACTAAGTTTATGGATACCTAGACTTGTCGGTTATTTAGGTCTAGTTGTGTTTTGTTTTTGTTTTGTTTGCACATCGTCACCCCACTGTCATCATCTCCGTACTTCTAGTGTTCGTAAGTTTTCCTTACTCGATTTCTTGTTTTCTCATATCTTGCTTCCGTTTCTTGAACCGTGACTGTTTTCTCCTCGTACTTATCATCGTATTGCTTTGCCACCTCTTATCTCCAGTATGGATGCTGGAAGAGGCCGTGGTAGAAGTCATGGCCGTGGTCGTGGACGCGGTCGGGGACGTGGGACAGCCAGTGAGGCAGCCACGTCACACAATTCTGGGGCCGGTAGTACTGATGGTCATTAGAGCCATAGTGCTACTCATGAGGGCGCAGCCGGTGGTGGCGCCGATCTTGGTGTTGCAGCTGTGATGCAACAAATGGTGAACCAAATAGCTGCGATAGCTCAGGCGGTTCAGAACCCGACTCCGGCCCATGCTAATCGGGGCAGGGCAGATCGTTGGCTTCAGGATGTCATCAAGATGCATCCTCCTTAGTTTTCAGGGGATTCAAACCCGATTGGTTGGGACGGGTGGATCAAGGAGATATCCAAGGTTTTGTTGCCACCAACTGTCCCGAGGATCGCAAGGTCCCTATTGCCGAGTACTTTCTCACTGGGGACGCTACTGACTGGTGGGAGGCTGTGGAGCCTAAGGACCATGCTGCTTCATGGGTTGAGTTCAAAGATCTGATGGAGACCGAATATTGCCCGTGGCCAGTTAGGCAGGCTCGGGTCCATGTTTTTTATGATGCTCACTCTCGGGACATTCCTGTTTCTCAGGCTATTGCTGATTACAACCGAGAGTTGGGTTTCGTGAAGGCCCAAGTTAGAGAAGAGAGCGACAAGATTTTTCACTTTTCCAAATGGATGAAACTAAATATTCGCGACTACATGTCTGGGATCGCTTGCACTACCTTGAAGGATTATCAGAGTAGAGCTCTTGCCTATGATATGTCTTTGACGGCTAGTGAGGCGGCTCGTGAGAGCAAGAAACAGAAGTCCGCCGGAAATTTTTCGGGCTACAAGGGTGGGGGTCAGTAGAAATCTCAGTCTGCTAATTTTCCCACTCGTAGTGATCCATCTCGTTCTTCTGGGGGTTTCCGCAGGGCTGCCAGTGCTCCTTCTCGTGAGGTGAAGTGTTTTAACTGTGGCCAACCGGGCCACATCAGTCGAACTTGTCTGAGTCCTTTGCTGACGTGTAATCGGTGTGGCCAGCTGGGCCACAAGGCTGTTTTTTGTGCTGAGAGAGAGAGGACTCTTGGTGCCCAGACTTCCTTCCGAGCGCCTATGGAGCCGAGTGTGAACCAGGGGTCATCTAATCCACAACCCCCGTAGAGTACCGACCGAGGGAGGGGACGGGTCCATCCCGCTAGAGGGGGAGCTTCCAGCGTCAGCTCCGTTCACCCGCGTGTTTATGAGATGAGGAGGGTCGATGATCCAGCGGCCACTGTGGCGACAGGTACCGTTCATATTCATTCTCATCCTGTCAGTGTGCTTTTCGATTCGAGTGCTACGCATTCATTCATATCTCTGGAGTGTGTGCGCCATTTGAGTCTTGACTGTTTGTCACCTTATGAGCCTTTCATCGTTAAACTTCCTAGTGGTGATAGGATCGTTGGTGACCAAGAGAGCCGAGACTATTCTGTGTTTATTTGTGAGAGGGCTTGGCCCTCTAATCTTATTGTTGTGGGCATCGAGGGTGAGGATTTGATTCTCGGGGATGATTGGTTCGAGAGGCATGGTGTAATCATGAACTACCATACGAGGATCATCACCATGCTACCCGAGGACGGCACCGAGCACTCCTTCGCAGGGCGAAAGAGAAACTAGAAATTCGTAATCAACTCCTTGAAGGCAATCAGACTCCTCCGGAAGGGGTGTACTGGTTATTGGTGTTACGCCTTGAAGGCGGAGAATGGTGGAGTCGAGCTTTCATCGATTCCAGTCGTTAGTGAGTTTCCTAATGTCTTTCCTGACGAGTTACTGGGGTTTGCCACCGAACCGGGAGGTTGAATTTGCTATTGAACTAGAGTTGGGTGCGGCTCCGATTTTGAAGGCGCCGTATCGCATGGCATCTTCAGAGATGGCCGAGTTGAAGAATCAGTTGAGTGATCTTCTTGAGACGGGGTACATTAGACCTAGCGCTTCACCTTGGGGCGCACCGGTCTTGTTTGTGCGAAAGAAGGATGGTTCACTGCGTTTATGTATCGACTACCGCGAGCTAAACAAGGTGACCATCAAGAACAAGTATCCCTTGCCGCGAATTGATGACTTGTTTGATCAGTTGTAGGGAGCTGCGATATTCTCGAAGATTGATTTGAGATCAGAATACTATCAGCTTTGGGTGAAGGAGTCCGACATTCCGAAAACAGCTTTTCGGACGAGATATGGACATTATGAGTTTGTGGTCATGCCCTTCGGGTTGACTAATGCGCCGGTGGTGTTCATGCAGTTGATGAACAAGGTCTTTATTGAATATTTGGATAAGTTTGTCGTCGTCTTCATTGACGATATCCTTATTTATTCGAGGAACGAGGAGGAGCATGCGCATCATTTGCATGTGGTGTTAGACATTTTGAGGACCGAGCGACTCTATGCGAAGTTCTCGAAATGTGAGTTCTGGCTGAAGGAAGTGATGTTTCTAGGTCACGTGATTTCAGCCAAGGGGTTCCGTGTGGATCCTCAGAAAGTTGAGGCAGTGTTGGATTGGGCACCGCCTAAGAATGTGAAGGAGATCCGTAGTTTCTTGGGTTTGGATGGCTACTACCGTAGGTTCGTCGAGGGGTTCTCGAAACTAGCTCGGCCACTTACTCAGTTGCTCTAGAAATCCGAGAAGTTCGTCTGGAATGACGAGAGACAGTCGAGTTTTGAGGAGCTGAAGAGGCATTTGACTTCATCCCCAATTTTAGCGTTGTCGTATGGCAACGAGGGTTTTGCTATTTATAGTGACGCTTCGGGTCAGGGTCTTGGATGTGTATTGATGCAGCACGACAAGACTATTACGTATGCGTCGAGGCAGTTGAGGTCGTATGAGCTTAACTACCCTACTCACGATTTGGAGTTAGCGGTGGTTGTTTTCGCGCTCAAGATTTGGCGTCACTATCTTTTTGGCTCTGCGTGTCAGATTTTTACCGATCATAAAATTCTGGAGTACATATTTACTCGGCGGGAGTTGAATATGAGGCAGAGGAGGTGGTTGGAGTTGATTAAGGATTATGAGCTCGAGATCCTTTATCATCCGGGCCAGGCGAACGTCGTGGCAGACGCCTTGAGCCGGAAACCGGTTGCGTTACAGACACTCGAGTTACTTACATCCCTATCTGAGCTTCAGCGGGATTTGATCGAGTTGAATGTTGAGATTTTGTTGTCGGGAGCTGTCGGGCAACTTTGCGCTTTGGAGATTTCGCCGTCGCTGATCAATGAAATTAAACTGAAGCAGTTGGAGGATCCGATGATTATGCAAATTCGAGAGAATGTTCTTAAAGGAAGTCTCCTGGGTTTGTGATTCACGAGGACGGTGTGTTGAGATTCCAGAGTCGGCTTTATGTACCGAACGACTTGGAATTGAGACAGAGTATTTTGCGTGAGGCCCATGCTACGCCTTACTCAGTTCATCCTGGTTCGAGTAAGATGTACAAGGACTTAAGGAGGAACTTTTGGTGGAACTACATGAATGAGGAGGTCGCACGGTTTGTAGCGAGATGTTTGACTTGCCAACAGGTCAAAATCGAGCATCAGCGATCGACCGGGTTATTGTAGTCGCTTCCCATTCCGGAATGGAAATGGGAAGATATTTCGATGGACTTCGTCACGAGCTTTCCGAGATCGAAGTCTGGTATGAATATGGTGTGGGTGATTGTGGATCGTCTGACCAAGTTGGCACATTTTCTGGGCATCAAGGATACTTGGGGTCCGAAGAGGTTGGCTCGTGTGTTTATTGTGCAGATTGTGAGGTTTCATGGTACTCCTAAGTCCATTATTTCGGATCATGATGGCCGTTTTGTATCACACTTTTGGCGGGCGGTACATGAGGCATTGGGTACTCGTTTGCGTCTGAGTACTTCTTTTCACCCTCAGTCGGATGGGCAGTCGTAGCGCACTATCCAGACATTTGAAGATATATTGCGTGCTTGTTCCCTCGATTGGAGCAGTGACTGGGAGGAGCATTTGCCGTTGATCGAGTTCACGTACAACAACAATTGGCATGCATCGATCAAGATGGCACCGTATGAGGCGCTTTATGGGCGGCGTTGTCGATTGCCGATTTGTTGGGACGAGGCGTCTGATTTGGTCGGGACCGAACCGGATATCACCTTAGAGACGAGGAAGAAGGTGGTATTGATTCGAGAGAGGATGTTGATTGCTCAGAGTCGACAGAAATCCTATGCTGACGTTTGTTGTCGACCTTTGGAATTCGAGGTGGGCGACCACGTTTTGATAAAGGTGTCGCCGATGAGAGGAGTCACTACAAAAAAAATAGTTTTTACCGACGCCATTTACCGACGCCCGTACCGCCGTTGCTAAACTTATAATTTACCGACGCCATTACCGACGCCCGTTATTTAATTGATTTACCGACACCATTGCCGATGACCGGTTCGCAGACTTATTTTTTTTTTCTTTTTTTCACATCTACCGACGTCATTTACCGACGCCACTTTGGCGTTGGTAAATTTTTATTATTATCTTTTTTTCTTTTTTCACAATTAACGACGCCATTTACCGACGTCATTTTGGCGTTGGTATTTTTTTTAATTTAACGACGCCGTTTACGCCATTACCGACGCCATTTCGGCATCGGTAAATTTTTTACACTATCCTACATCGAAAAAACAGTAGTGTTTTAGGTGGTTTATAAACCAAAATCCTTCTCAACCATTTGAAATTGAATGGAGCCCGAACCTGACCCGCCCGGACCTGGACCTGACCGAACCTGACCCGCCTGAGCTCGGACCTAACCCGCCTGAGCCCGGACGTGACCCACCTGAGTCATGACCTGACTTTTTTAGATTTTTTTTAATTTAACGACGCCAAAAATGGCGTCGGTAAATGGCGGCGTCGGTAAAAAATTACCGGCGAGCGTTTTTCCAACGGCGGGTTGCCGTCGGTAATGGCGTCGGTAATTTTTTTACCAACGCCATTTTCTGTTTTACCAACGGCGTTTGGCGTCGGTAAAAACTATTTTTTTGTAGTGAGTTTTCCTCTTCGGGAAGAAGGGAAAGCTGAGTCCGAGATTTATTGGGCCCTTCGAGATTCTCGAGAGAGTCGGTGAGACATACCGTTTAGCGTTGCCCCCGGATCTGAGCCACGTTCATAGCGTTATCCATATTTCCCACCTGAGGAAATATGTTCCGGATCCTGGTCATATCATCGACTATGGTGAGATCGATATCGCGGAGGATATTACATTCGACGAGCGAACCTTGAAGATCTTGGAACACC
The DNA here is from genome assembly GCA_033398695.1 of Orobanche coerulescens. Taxonomy (NCBI): domain Eukaryota; kingdom Viridiplantae; phylum Streptophyta; class Magnoliopsida; order Lamiales; family Orobanchaceae; genus Orobanche; species Orobanche coerulescens. The sequence goes on from CM065810.1 coordinate 6,389,835, forward strand.
GTGAAGCGACTAAGGCATAAGACTATTCCTTGGGTCTAGGTGCAGTGGTCGAGGCATGGTGTCGAGGAGGCAACTTGGGAAACCGAGGATAGCATGCGTGCTAGGTACCCCGAGTTGTTTGTTTCTTAAGTTTCGGGACGAAACTTATTTTTAGAGGGGTAGAATGTAATATCCGCATTTTTCTTTTCCCGGTATTCGCATTTTTGGTGTATTTTTCATTTTTAGCGACTCACTTGTAATCGTATTAATATTTCGAGAATATTTAATACTATACTTTTTGTCATCCGAGCTTGTTTCGGACCTGCTATACTCAATTCCGTGTTTATTGCTTTTTCGTCGCTATTTCGTTCGATTCTCATATTTGTTATTCGGAACCGCCGTCTCGGGGTTTCCGCAGATCCATCTCGTGTTATTATGCATGTTGTGAGCTTTCGTATGTTGTTTCGGCCATGTATCGTGTGTTTCAGATGTTTTGGGCCATTTTGTAATTTCCCAAAGTTTTGGGGTGATTACTAACGTTGTGGTTTTTCGTGCCCTCGAGTAGTCGGAATTGTGTTTCCTTTTAGTGCTTTGGTTCTGACTCGACCTTGTTGTTTGTGTCTCCTTCAGTTCGTTGTTTGGTCGCGTGACTCTCCGTCCGATCACGCCATCCCGAAGGCTGAATCTCCACATGCAGCCCGATGCCATCCATGACGTCCTGCTCGTGTCGGTCCCTCGGCACCCCGTGCGGCCATATGCGCACACATGTCTCGTTGTCGACTTTCGGCCGTGACAGCGCGCTATCGAGGGGCCATTAGCGCTGTAATATCCGCAATTTTCGATTTTCGGTAAATTTCTTTTTTTTGGCCGGAGTCCATTTTGACGACTCGCTTGTGACCGTTTCGTCATTCTGGGAGTATTTAGTTCTGCACTTATTGTCATCCGAGTTCGTTTCGGTGTCGTTTTGTTGAGTTCCGTGTTCTTAAGCGACTTTCCCGCGCTTGAGTTCGATTCTTGCGAATCTCGTTCGAAACTGTCGTTTCGGGTTTCTCGTAAGTTCATTTAACATTGTTATACGTGTTGTGAGCTTCAGTTTGGTTATTCGTTGTCGTATCGTGATTTTTCGGACATCTGGGGCTGTTTTGTAATTTCCCAAAGTTGTGGGTATGTCGTTATACCCATTTCTGAGATGTTCTGTTGCTGTCCCTCTGAGTTGTTAGCGCACGCTACGCTTTGTGGCTAGCGCGCGCTAGGTTGCCGAAGTTAGCGCACGCTAAGTGTTGCCGTTAGCGCGCGCTAACGGGTGGTGCAGAAACAGTCCAGAGGCTACTGGACTGGGTTAGAACGTTGGTTAGCGCACGCTATTTGGTAACATAGCGCGCGCTAGGGTGCATTGATAGCGCACGCTGGGGGGGAGGATAGCGCGCTATCCAGAGTGCCAAGGCGATCCAGAGCTATCTTGACTGGTTTGGGAGTCTCGTTAGTGCACGCTAACATTTGTAGCTAGCGCGCGCTAACTGTACATTTTGGCAGAATGTTTTGTTCTGATGCTTCGATAGCACACGCTAATCAGGTAGTATTAGCGCACGCTAAGCTGTCCAGTATATAAACTGGACAGCAGTCATTACTCTTCATTTTTCTTCATTTATTCTTCTTCCTCCGCGGGTTGAGACGAGGGCGACTAGGGCTTGGGCTCCTGGCCGATTTCTACTCCATCCAAGGTGTTTTGGAGTATCCTAGGTGATTATAACATCATCTAATCCATTGTTCTTCACCGAATCAAGGTATTTTTCTTGAATCCCTAGAGTTGACTTTTTGGGAGTTTTGTTCTTGATTTCGTTTTCTGTCCATTTTTGACGAACCAATTGTTGTTAAATGATGTTGTTAAACATATCCTATGGATTGAACATCCATATTTTCGGTTGGGAATTTCGTTTCCATGTTTTATCGGGTCGATTCGTGTTCTTGGCCGTTTTGGGGGAAACCCTTGAACTTTCGTCATTTATTCTTTGAATTCAGCGGCCTTGGGTCGTGCTATAGAATTCATTTCATTGTTGTTATTGTTGTTCGTAGTTTATTGTTGCGGGTTGTCGTTTGGTGGAGTCGGCGGGTTCGTAGTCGGTTCGTGCCAACCTATTTCGGTCGATTCTCCGTGTTGTTCTTATTCGAGGCAAGTACCTTGTCCATACATTTCTTGTTTCATGGATATGATGATTGGTGATCGTCTTGGTATGTTTGTTTGTTTGTTTGAAATGAGTTTTCAAAAGATTCGGTTTAGCCTCGTTAAAGGCTTGCTTTCAAAACGTGTGTGTTTTGTGAATGGTGTAGTTTGTAAATGACTATGTGATTTCTATGGATATGTTTGGTGTTGATGTTGCACTTGGTATGGCATGTGGACGTATATTATTTCATTTCGGTGTGTTGTGGTTTGACGTGGTGTTTGCTAAGTGTTTGATGCCTCTGAGTGAATTGTTTGGATATCTTTGTTGCATTGTGCTATGTGTGTGATTGTGTGAATGTGGGCGGGGTCTACGGTGGCACGTGGCATGTGATCATGTGGCCAGGATGCAACAAGCGATTGATCCAACCGTGAGAGCCTAAGAAAAACTACGGTGACACATGGCATGTGATCATGTGGTCAGGATGCAACAAGTGATTGATCCAACCGTGAGCGCCAAAGATGTTGTGATTTGTTTAGCTAGCCAGCTCGGGAGGGTCCTTCGAGGCCTCGGGCGGGATCAATAGTATTACCCTGTTCCCAAGGCGATGCATGTGTGTGATTTGTTTCGCTAGCCAGCTCGGGAGGGTCCTTCGAGGCCTCGAGTGGGATTTGTGGCTTCGTCCCGGTCCTAGGCGATGCGCGTGCGTGATTATGTTTTGTTGTTTTTTATGTCCGTCGAGGACACGTGATGTTGGGCTCTGGCCCTGTGAATTGTTGTCGGTTTTCTATTTGCGAGAACAAAACATTTGGGCTGTGATCCCTGTTGATTTTGGTAAAAGAAGGATTCTGAAATCCTAAATTGTTTTCTATTAAAACTCTCGATGGCATTTTAAACTGTTTTATAAATTGTTTCCCTTGATTTGTGATCTTTCAGTTTTGGAATGATTTAGCCAAACTCATGCCTCGGGAAGTACTTTTCGTTACGTTTGGATCTTTGAGGATTCTTGGTTATTGTTATTCGTGGAATGTGAATTGTATGGCTCGTATTTGCACTTTGTTCTTGCACTAGCAAAACAGTGGAGTTTTGCTAACCACCGAGTATTCGGGGGTGGATGTCTGTTTTTGCATTCAGGTTTGGGAGCATAACACAGGGTCGGCACGAAGGATGATGAAAGATGAACGATACTAATCACACGAGGATCCGTATGAGGTCATTGGTTTAGTTATAGTTTATTTTCTGCTGCAGTATTTTTTCTCGTTGTACGGGAGTGTTTGTATTCGACCCCTGTGTGGGCATGTAATGAGTTTGAGTTGTATGTATTTATTGAAAGACCAAATCGGTCTACTGAGTCATTTTAGCCTTAAAGGCATTGTTGAGATGTTCTATGTTGTTATCAGCCTGGTAGATCCTTGGGGAAATGTTCTACGGCGTGTAATATCCCCGAGCGGATTGGGGGTGTTACATAAATGGTATCGGAGCTTAGGTTGTGGAAACCTAGGCTGTCGGGTTTAGTGGTATCTATTGAGTTTTGTCTCGTCGGATTTTGTCTGACTGAGTCGTGTCGCGACGCGTCATCTGAGTTGGTTTGTCGTGATTAGTATCGTGGGGCGATCATCATCTTCGTGCGACCTGTGGATGTAAGTCTCCCTTCTTTGTGTTTGTGCCTCGTCTGATGCGAGTTACAGGTATCATGAGTTAATTGACGGAATCCTCTTATGGATTTTGATTTCGTGATATGTGGTTAATTGACTCTCATATTTCGTTCATATGAGGAGTAGTGTTGCTGGATTGTGCATGTTGGACTGTGTTTCTTTTATCTGCTGCGTGAGTTCTTTTGTAATGGTTTTCGGTATTTTACCGAATGAGTTTTATTTTGAAAACTGATTCCCTTAACCGAGTTTTTGGCATTATGGCCTTGATCATTTTGGCGAAATTCTTATAACGGTATTTAGTATTTTGGTAAATGGCTTTCGTGAGTTTTTGAAATATTACCGTCATCGGCTTTTTTTTGGCGTTTTTGTAAATGGTTTTATCCTGGTGGATTCCGGCACGGGACCCACGGCGCTATAATGTTCCGTGTAATTACCTGAATTTTTTTGGGCATTCTAGCCCATTGAATTATCTTTGAAAACCTTGAGTATCTTAGGAAATAAATTTCGAGACGTACTTTTAAAATGAATTATTTTCTCGTGGTACATCCAAGGTGCCACAATATGTTTCAAAAATTTTCTACCTCGAGGACCAAAATGTTTTGAGATATTTTCAATATTTTAGAAACACTTTTACTTAGACCCGAGGGTCGAATATTCTGAAAGTTTTTCACTAAAAGGAAAGTGTCCTCATTTTTGTTCAAACGCAAGATGATTTTCAAAGTCTCGATAATGGTGTTTGTACTACTTTTTGAAAGGTGATACTCAAGATCAACTAGTGTTTCCAGAATCTTTCTTTTTCAAATGTGGTTTTCGTTTTTAAAACCTATCATTCCTGTTTGCAGTCGAGGAATGTATGTATGATATTCACATTATCGTTAGAATGTTAGCTCCCGAGTATGATGGAATTGGTGGCGTAAATGTTGAATCGTTTTCCATGCATTTGTTGTGATTAGCCCTCTATGAGAGGTGAGATGTTGGTATTGAATATTGTCGCTTTGTGATGATTTGTGTGTTATCACACTTGTGCGAGCTATTGGAACTGGAGTTTGTATGATTGTGTACATACGTGGTTGTTTCGTGATGTTTTGTAATTGTGCATTGGTCATCGTTCGAGTCGTTGATGTCGCCGAACGATGCCGTCGTTGCTGTGATATTCATGTGTGTGTTGCCTTACGATGGAAATCGTTGTATGTGTTATGTGTTGTGATTTTCTGTTGTGCTGAGTGGTTACTTATTCAGTATGCCGAGGGGCCGAGGTCGTGGTCGTGGCGATCGGACGCGTGGTCGAGATCATGCTGCCGGTGATGATATCGGTATCGGTGTCGCTACTATTTTACAGCAGGTAGCCACACAGATGACTCAGTTGAATCAGGCAGTTCAGCGTGTTACAGATGTAACCCAGCACATTGGTGCAAATCAGTGGCTTCGAGAAGTGGTTCATATGAATCCCCCTCTTTTCGCTGGTGCTGCAGATGCTTTAGGCTGGGATGGTTGGCTTTTCCAGTTGGAAAAGATTTTCGAGATAGTTGATTGTCCAGAAGAACGTAAGGTCCTGTGAGCGCAGATCTTTCGACAAAGATGCCGCTAGTCGGTGGGAGACTGTTAAGCCTCAAGATCGTGTTGTCACATGGGCGAGTTCCAGAGATTCATGAGAGATGAGTTTTGTCCTGAGCCGATCGTAAATCGAAGATTAATGAATTCTTTTCGCGAAACCGCAGGATGTACCGTTGTCTCAAGCTATTATTGATTTTAGCAAACACTCGGCTATGTGCGAGAATCAAGTAAGGACAGAGGAGGACAAGATTTGTCATTTTAGTAGGCGGATGAAGCCGGAGATTCACAAGATACATGGCAGGTCTCGCTTGTACTTCCTTGAGAGATTATCAGAATAGAGCGTTAGCCTATGAGCTATCCAGATTATCGACCGAGAGTATGTCTGACTCGAAGAAACAGAAAACCGTTGGGAACTTTTCAGGAAATCAGGGGAGTGGGCCCCTTGAGGTTGAGACTTCGTTTCGTCATCCCAAGATGGTTCCTAGATCGCGTGATCAGAGGAGTAGTACCCCTGTAGTGAGTAATGTGAGGAGCTCGAAGATATATTATAACTGTAGTCGAGCAGGCCATACTACGAAGAATTGTCGTTCACCGTTAGTCAGCTGTTTCGAGTGTGGCCAGGTGGGTCACCGAGCCGTACATTGCGAGACGGTAGCTGAGAGATTTGGGGATCGAGGTTGCGTCTCCGCTCCGAAAGGACACGGAGATGCCTAGTGTGGTTTTGAGGATTTCGGCGTAGTCTGAATTGTTTATGATTGCCCTTGTAGATCGTTTGTGTTACTTTCTGTTTTCTCGACTGTGCGTGTTTCATTGTAATAGGTACTTTGTGTTTTGTGAATGTTCGGATAATTGACTTGATAATATTATCTGTTTGATGACGCTTGTCACTTGTTGGTTTTATTATGTTTTTACCGGTAGCATTGTGTTGGTCGTCGTGGAGCGCGTTTTCACGCCGTATATTCCTTTGCGTTGCTTGTAACGTTTCGCCGATGGATGAAAGTTACGCATTTCTTGTGTATCTCATTGAGTTTTCTTGGCGGGATGTTGCTCCTCCCTACTTATTTTAAGTTTCGGGACGAAACTTCTTTTAAGGAGGGTAGAATGTAATATCCGCAATTTTCGATTTTCGGTAAATTTATTTTTTTCGGCCGGAGTCCATTTTGATGACTCGCTTGTGACCGTTTCGTCATTCTGAGAGTATTTAGTTCTGCACTTTTTGTCATCCGAGTTCGTTTCGGTGTCGTTTTGTTGAGTTCCGTGTTCTTAAGCGACTTTCCCGCGCTTGAGTTCGATTCTTGCGAATCTCGTTCAAAACTGTCGTTTCGGGTTTCTCGTAAGTTCATTTAACGTTGTTATACGTGTTGTGAGCTTCAGTTTGGTTATTCGTTGTCGTATCGTGATTTTTCGGACATCTGGGGCTGTTTTGTAATTTTCCAAAGTTGTGGGTATGTCGTCATACCCATTTCTGAGATGTTCTGTTGCTGTCCCTCTGAGTTGTTAGCGCACGCTACGCTTTGTGGCTAGCGCGCGCTAGGTTGCCGAAGTTAGCGCACGCTAAGTGTTGCCGTTAGCGCGCGCTAGGTTGCCGAAGTTAGCGCACGCTAAGTGTTGCCGTTAGCGCGCGCTAACGGGTGGTGCAGAAACAGTCCAGAGGCTACTGGACTGGGTTAGAACGTTGGTTAGCGCACGCTATTTGGTAACATAGCGCGCGCTAGGGTGCATTGGTAGCGCACGCTGGGGGGGAGGATAGCGCGCGCTATCCGATACTTCAGGGCAGTCCAGGAGCTACTGGACTAGGTTTGGGAGTCTCGTTAGCGCATGCTAACATTTATAGCTAGCGCGCGCTAACTGTACATTTTGGCAGAACGTTTTGTTCTGATGCTTCGATAGCGCACGCTAATCAGGTAGTATTAAGATGCGCTAAGCCGCCCAAGATATAAACTGGACAGCAGTCATTACTCTTCATTTTTCTTCATTTATTCTTCTTCCTCCGCGGGTTGAGATGAGGGCGACTAGGGCTTGGGCTCCTGGCCGATTTCTACTCCATCCAAGGTGTTTTGGAGTATCCTAGGTGATTATAACATCATCTAATCCATTGTTCTTCACCGAATCAAGGTATTTTTCTTGAATCCCTAGAGTTGACTTTTTGGGAGTTTTGTTCTTGATTTCGTTTTCTGTCCATTTTTGACGAACCAATTGTTGGTAAATGATGTTGTTAAACATATCCTATGGATTGAACATCCATATTTTCAGTTGGGAATTTCGTTTCCATGTTTTATCGGGTCGATTCGTGTTCTTGGCCGTTTTGGGGGAAACCCTTGAACTTTCGTCGTTTATTCTTTGAATTCAGCGGCCTTGGGTCGTGCTATAGAATTCATTTCATTGTTGTTATTGTTGTTCGTAGTTTATTGTTGCGGGTTGTCGTTTGGTGGAGTCGGCAGGTTCGTAGTCGGTTCGTGCCAACCTATTTCGGTCGATTCTCCGTGTTGTTCTTATTCGAGGCAAGTACCTTGTCCATACATTTCTTGTTTCATGGATATGATGATTGGTGATCGTCTTGGTATGTTTGTTTGTTTGTTTCAAATGAGTTTTCAAAAGATTCGGTTTAGCCTCGTTAAAGGCTTGCTTTCAAAACGCGTGTGTTTTGTGAATGGTGTAGTTTGTAAATGACTATGTGATTTCTATGGTTATGTTTGGTATTGATGTTGCACTTGGTATGGCATGTGGATATATATTATTTCATTTCGGTGCGTTGTGGTTTGACGTGGTGTTTGCTAAGTGTTTGATGCCTCTGAGTGAATTGTTTGGATATCTTTGTTGCATTGTGCTATGTGTGTGATTGTGTGGACGTGGGCGGGGTCTACGGTGGCACGTGGCATGTGATCATCTGGCCAGGATGCAACAAGCGATTGATCCAACCGTGAGAGCCTAAGAAAAACTACGGTGACGCATGGCATGTGATCATGTGGTCAGGATGCAACAAGTGATTGATCCAACCGTGAGCGCCAAAGATGTTGTGATTTGTTTAGCTAGCCAGCTCGGGAGGGTCCTTCGAGGCCTCGGGCGGGATCAATGGTATTACCCTGTTCCCAAGGCGATGCATGTATGTGATTTGTTTCGCTAGCCAGCTCGGGAGGGTCCTTCGAGGCCTCGAGTGGGATTTGTGGCTTTGTCCCGGTCCTAGGCGATGCGCGTGCGCGATTATGTTTTGTTGATTTTTATGTCTGTCGAGGACACGTGATTTTGGGCTCTGGCCCTGTGAATTGCTGTCGGTTTTTTATTTGCGAGAACAAAACCTTTGGGCTGTGATCCCTGTTGATTTTGGTAAAAGAAGGATTCTGAAATCCTAAATTGTTTTCTATTAAAACTCTCGATGGCATTTTAAACTGTTTTATAAATTGTTTCCCTTGATTTGTGATCTTTCGGTTTTGGAATGATTTAGCCAAACTCATTCCTCGGGAAGTACTTTTCGTTACGTTTGGATCTTTGAGGATTCTTGGTTATTGTTATTCGTGGAATGTGAATTGTATGGCTCGTATTTGCACTTTGTTCTTGCACTAGCAAAACAGTGGAGTTTTGCTAACCCCCGAGTATTCGGGGGGTGGATGTCTGTTTTTGCATTCAGGTTTGGGAGCATAACACAGGGTCGGCACGAATGATGATGAAAGATGAATGATACTAATCACACGAGGATCCGTATGAGGTCATTGGTTTAGTTATAGTTTATTTTCCATTGCAGTATTTTTTCCCGTTGTACGGGAGTGTTTGTATTCGACCCCTGTGTGGGCATGTAATGAGTTTGAGTTGTATGTATTTATTGAAAGACCAAATCGGTCTACTGAGTCATTTTAGCCTTAAAGGCATTGTTGAGATGTTCTATGTTTTATCAGCCTGGTAGATCCTTGGGGAAAGGTTCTACGGCGTGTAATATCCCCGAGCGGATTGGGGGTGTTACAAGCGCACGATAATGGGCCAGAACCGTAGGCTTAGACTATCTTTGGGCTGAGTAGCGCTCGCTAACATTTAGCTGTAGCGCACGCTAACGACTCCCTTGTTATATAAACCAGAGAGTTGACCGAATTCACCATTTATTTCTCATTTCATCTCCTCTCCGCGGTCGACGACTCCAAGGGCGAATTTGAGCGATTTCTTCTTCCAATCACTTTAGAGATCATTTACCTTGAGTTCTTGGTATAGATTAACAACATCTACTTGTGTTCTTCCTCCTAAATCCAAGGTAATCTCCTAAAACACTATTTTTGGGAAATTTGGGGGTTTTCGGGTTTTTGTCCGATACGTTCCGTATTGTTGATTAATTCATGATGTGTATGATTAATCTTAGTAGTATTCATATGTTTCCTACAAAATTTTGGTGTTTTTCGGTATGTTCTTGAAATCGAGAGGGTTTGGGGTTATTGTCCGCCCTCGTCGATTTTGTCGTAGGAAACCACATGAATCGTAGGTGGGTTCCGGTTGTTTTCCGTTATCATTGTTTTGTAGAGTTGTTGTAATCGTGTTTGACGAATCGTCTAGGTTCAATGTTCGGTTTCTCGCAACCGCGGTCGTAATCTTTTCTGTTTCTTGTCGTCGTTCAATCGAGGCAAGTATTCCTAATGAACTTACACTCTTAACATGATAGTATTGCATGAGTGATAGGTGTGTGTATGCTCACTACGGGTTAGATCCTACGAGGTCTCGGTAGGGGTCCGCAGAGGCGTGGATCGATGAGCTTTGCTTTTAGCCACTACGGGGTAGATCCGATAGGGTCTCGGTAGGGGTCCACAGAGGCGTGGATCGACGGTTAATTGTGGTGCATCTTACAAATGTGATTTGATTATGGCATTTCCGGAAATGAGTGATTTTAAACTTTGATTTCTTGATTGCATGCATTGACTAAATGTGTAAGGTGTAAGTTATTCATTTGGCCTACATGTACTAGCATAATTGCTAACCCCTTTGGGGGACCCTTTTTGGGGAAATTCGTTTTATGAATTTCAGGTTTTGTTCAGCCGAACGAGCGGGCATTGGGACAGTACGAGGATGCTGGCCAAGGTTGATGACGTGTGCAAACGAGTTTCTTTATTTACATTGTCCATTTCGATTTGGTTGTTTTCTAATTTGTAAACTAATAGATATACTCGAGTACTTAGGGGCTTTTGATTTTGCAAAAGTGTATTGAGATGCCCGTTACGTTTTCGTTGGGTTATTTTGTTGTTTGATTGACCGGTCGAACTGGGTGGATTATTATTGTTTTGCGTCTTTCTGATGTGATGTTATTGCGTCGACTTCGTGACTCGATGAGTGAAGTTGACCTAGCCTGGTGGGTCCCATGTAGGGGTCCACGACGCTCTTACATTCCCGAGATTTCTTGGGGGTGTTACAATCAATGGCTATAAAAATGCAACCAAAGTTTGATAAATATTGGTCGGATTATAACATGATTCTTACTATTGCGGTTGTGCTTGATCCTCGATACAAGGCTTAAAATTTGGAATTCTGCTACAAAGTGTTATATGGAGATAATTGTTGTCAAATATCAAAACTCCACGAAACCTTAAAGGGTTTGTTTGATCTCTAGAAGGATAGAATATCTACATACACTGTTGTGTACGAAAGTCAACCCGGAAGTTCAAATCAAGGACTTGATGTAATGAAGGTATTTTCTTAAAATCTCCAATGTTATATATTCTGCCATGTTAATTTTAGAGTAATTAAGGTTCTGCCATAGAGTAATTAATGATATGCGGTTTCTTGGAATTGGAGAAAGTATGGCGATAGAGAGGCAAATGTGGCGGGAAAGAATACGAATGGTGGATGGAATCTGATTCCTTTTTTAATCCATGTTATCTTTTAATTTATTTTTCAGGATTTTTCATTTTTCATTTTTTTTCTTTTTTTATTTTACATTTATTCTTTTTTTTTTTTTTGCTTTTTTCTCTACTTTTTTTTTCCTCTTTTTCTCCTTTTATGTTATTTATGTAACGATCATTGACGGTTTCAATGTTTGATTCATGTTAGCCGACCACAAATCATTTTGGAACTAATGCTTAGATGTTGTTATTGTTGTAAGGTTCTGCCATGTGATACTATTTAAAATTCTGCTACCTTTGACCATATTTATATTCTATTTTTTTAAGGAATTTGATGCCTTGGACAATGATGTCAATTCTGTCGCGGAGAAAACTGAATTAGATAGGTTTTTGGAGGAAAAATGATTGAACTGAGCTATTGAGATAGATGTCTTAGACTATTGGAGCACAAATGAGGCAAGATTTCGTAATCTTGCACTTATGGCTTGAAATGGTTGTTAACAATTCCTATATTAACTGTTGCATCGGAGTCGGCTTTTAGTGTCAGTGGAAGAGTCTTAGATCAATACCGCAGTTGGCACACAATACTGTGTAGGGAAGGCAAGAAAACCCGAACCCGGTGGGGAAACCCGAAACTCGATCTTAACGGGGCGGGGCAAGCATTATCGAGTTACGTGGCGGGAATCGGGGTATTAACGGGGATTTTTTCGGGATTCGGGGTAGTGACTGCGGCAACTGTACCCCGCCCCCGCCCCGATATTATATTATATATATATATATTTTTTTTTATATTTTTATATATATAAAAAACTATATATATATATATATTGCAGCATGCATCTTTATTTTTATCTACATATTGTGTTTAGATTTTGATAATTGATACCTAGCAATTTCGGGTTTCGGGGCAAAAATGAGGAACGAGGCAAGGTTCGGGGTAAGCTGTAGCCCCAATTGGGCGCCCCGATAAGATCCCCGACGGTGAACGAGGCGGGGACGGGGCAGATTTCAAATTTCGGGTTCGGGGATGGGGATAACCTGCCCGCCCTGAATCGCCCCATTGCCATTCCTAATATTGTGGAGAGTTTGATTTGTATTCGTGATTGGAAATTCAATGAAGAAGGTGATTAACTACTTTGTTGTATAACTTAATTTGCTATTTTATGAACATATTATGCCAAGGTGATAATCTGATATGTTGTACTCTTTTTGTGCAATTGTAGTTTATCATAATCATTCATTGGAAGAGCTTACTCAAGATATCATGAGGATTGAAATTAAAGATGATCATGATCGTGCTGTTTGAGGTAACTTATCATCCGTTTCATGTTTTAATTTGCAATGATAATTCACGACTCTCATTATTTCGTGTACCAACTCGTGTACCAGTTCGTGTTTGTTTCGTGTAAATTTTCAATTTCGTGTACGAGTTCGTATCGTTTCGTTTTTGTGTACATGACAAGTACACGAAATTTTTCGTGTACTTAGTGTCGTTTCGTGTCGGGTTGTTTTTTTACCATGTCGTGTTCGTGTCAACAGATCGGGTACATGAATTGAAATCGTGTTGTTTTCGGTTCCACCCACCAAGTACACGAAACACGAAAAAGTACACGACACGAATATACACGTAGAGGTGTTCGGCGGTTCAAAACTGCCAGTTTTTCGAACCGCCGGTTCCGGTTTGTCGAAAATTAGAACCAGAATCGAACCGCCTTATAGCGGTTCACTTCTGATTTTGAATCGTGAATCACGGCTTCGAACCTATAGCTCGGTTCATTTTTTTTTTTTTTGAAATTTTTAAATTTAACTTAAAAAAATATGGGGTAAAAATTGGACTTGAGCTTAATTCAAGTATTAAAGTTTAAACTTGAATTTTGTAATTTTAAATCTTTGAATTAAGCGTCTACGTATTCGATATCCGTAACTTTAGAGTTTAGGAATCAAAATCAAAGTCCTCGTAGTTCATTTTTAAATTTTTTTTTTTTGGTTGGGGGGGGGGGTGGGGGGGAAATAAAAATGGACTTGAGCTTAATTCAAATATTCAAAGTTAAAATTAAGAATTTCAACTTTGAATATTTAAATTAAGTTGCCTACGTATCCCCTTAACTTAGGAATCAAAGTCCTCGTAGTTCGCTTACCTTATACTTACCTTAGGGAGTGGAGTGGAGGCGGAGAGGAGATGGTTCAATCACCTAAGTCAACCGAATCATTGCTAGATCCGGTATCATATGTATCAATGTCTTCTTGTTCATTATAATTTGGTTCTTGTTGACATAACTCGGCTTTCACCCAATCATTCAATAATGTGTGGGCTTCAAGATTTTGAGGCGTCAATCGAGATCGTCGTTCATCCAGAATGTATCCTCCTACACTGAAGGCTTGTTCAACAGAAACTGTTGAGGTGGGGACAGCTAGTATTTCCTTCGCAATCGTGGCAACTACAGGAAAGATTGTAGACCTTTTTGCCCACCACTTAAGAAGATTGTTATTACCATCCGATCCACGTTCTAAATCTCCTAATTCACAAGTAGTTAAATAATTTTCAAGTTCTTGATAAGCATTACTTTGGTACCTTGTTCTTTTTCGGGATAAATCTTCTAGATAGACATTCCATTCACTAAGATCCGGAATAGCAAAACCAAAAGAAGATATACTACTACTACTACTAGTACTACTACTACTAGAAGGAATGTGAACAGGAGAAGAAGAACCCATTTCAAGATCAAGACTACCACTATAACTACAAGCATATTCACGATAAAGAGTAGATAATAATTTTTTTGCATTTTGAACTAACTCGCTAGGATTTGGAGGACTAAAATTAGCAATAGGATTAGGAAATAAAGCATTATAGTAAAGTGTAAGTAATTTTAGCAAACTTTCCTCTCTAACTTGAGGATCTAAAAGTTTGGCAACTAAATAACCCGGATGAATGTAGGCGAAATATTTAATCCATTTGTCTCTCATTTCTTTTATACAATTAAATAACTCGGGAACTTTAATTAAAGACTTGAATACAAGTATAGTTTTAACACAATGTTCAACAACAAGTGTAGAAGTGGGATAATAAACACCGGATAAAGACTCAGTTGCCTCTTTAAAAAATTTTAAAAGTGCCATTAAACTAGCGCACTTATCCCATTGAGTTGGCAATAAGCAAACGGGTACTTGTTCTTCGTTATAAAAATTGCACAATGCAATACGATATTCATAACTATCATTTAACAAATTGTAAGTAGAATTCCAACGATTTGGCACATCTTTTGAAAATTTCTTTGGATGAATATTATTTTTTATGCAAAATCTCTTCCATTTTTTACCTAGAGACGAATGTCTAATTAAATATATTATTGCTTCACGGATAGGAGTATATGCTTCTTGTAAAACAGTTAAACCATCTTGAACACATAAATTAAGAACATGACAAATGCATCTAACATGAAAAAATTTACCACCAAGAGATGGCTCACATATTGCAATAAGTGATTCTAAACTAGATGTATTGGAGCTAGCATTATCAAAAGAAATTGAAAAAAAAATTGTACTAAATTATATTCAGATAAAATTGTATGAATTTTATGCGAAATATTTTGGGCGGTATGTGCGATATTAAACTCTCTAAAACCATTAAACGTTTTTGTATTGTCCAAGAATCATCAATCCAAATACAAGTAATTCCCATATATGAATTTGCTTCCCAATGATCACTCCAAGCATCGGAGCATATACAAAATTTATGATCTAAGTTTAAAAACATAGTAGCTAAAATTAATTTTGCCTCGCTAGTAGTTTTTCGAACATCACGAGTTACGGTAGAGCGTGAATTTTTTTTACTAGCGGTTTTAAAACTTAGTTGAGTAAAATTTTCATACATTTGGTCGTCGGCAAAATTAAAAGGAAGAGATTTACCACAAACAAGTCTAGCTAATTCTTTTCTAGCGGTAATTGGATTAAATTTAAATAAAAAACTATTATCTTGATTGTGGGCATTAGATGACGTCGCCGTGCCTCGAAATTGGGTTTGATTAGACTCGATGCCAATTTTGTCGGGATGTTGTCTTTGTATATGGTCATTGAGTGTCCCGTAACCTCCTCCTTTTTTTAACCTTGTACATTTTATCGCAATAGTTGCACTTGGCCAAGAAATGACCGGGACCGGATGCAACGTCGTCCATTTTGTATAATGGAGCGCAAATAATGGAGATTTGAGCTCGGATGGTTTCCTTTGTTTTGGTTTTGTTGGTTGCTAATCATCTTCATGAATCAATTTTCAGACTTCAAACATTTCGTTGATTTGTTTCTCGGTTAATTCATCGGGAACATAATCTCCAAAATTCGGACTTGGAATAGAATTAGAACTCGGAGTATGAATATGATGAGTAGGAGTACTACCACTAGCACCGCCTCTTCCTCGTCGAGGAATGCCGGTGATAGCCTTTCCCTTTCCTCGGTTGAATTGACCACTTGACATTTTTTTCAATTAAAAGTATAACACTTGAGAGAATAGAAATTAGAGAGAAAGTAGATAGATAGAAGATAGTTGGTGTGAGAAAAATGAAGTGTGAGAGGGGGTATTTATAGGTGTAAAATGTAATTTTTTTTTGAAATTGTGACCGTTGTGAATCGCCGGTTCACAACGGTTCAAAATTCAAATTTTGAATTTTTTTTCTTAAAAATCGGCGGTTGAACCGCCGCCGGTTCGCGGTTCGTCAAAATGACGAACCGAAACCGAACCGTCTTAAAACGGTTGACGGTTCCGGTTTTGAATCGAACCGCGGTCAACGGTTCCGAACCGGCGGTTCGGCGGTTCGAACCGGAACCGTGAAAAAAATATGATTTTCACAAATATTTTATCCCAAAACAATTTAAACAAACATATATTTATTCGCCATAAATCATGAAATTCTTTTTTCCTTAAATCGTTTAATATTCAAATTTACCAAATTACCAAATAGGTGGCTACATTTTATTCTTTTCTACAAAAAGCACTCTTCTATCACTGTTGAATAATACTTTCATGGTTGAGGTTTTTTTTATTTTTTTAATATTACGTCTAAGGAAAAAATTCCCCTTAAATCGATGAAGAATTTCTTCACAATCTGCAAGGCATTGCCATAGATTCAAGGCAATATGGGATTATATATATATATATATGAGGAAAGTGAATATGGGGCTCTCTCACATGTAAGTTTACATGCGAAACCTTATAAAATAATGTCGTTTAACAAGAAAACATTAAAACAACCTCATTTGTATTATTTCCCTTCACTATATTAGTGTTTCCCCTTAATTGCATCATAACATCTTTAAAGTAGGGTTTCCTATAATATATGCTTCTTTTACATCATATTGTTGTGTGTTTTATGTTAGCTAACCACTTCACTTTAGTTTAAACAATTGTTTGATTAAACTCACGATTAAAAAGTGTTGCACTACTCATGCATCGGATCCACTACTCATATTTTGGGAAAAAAAATCATTCAAAGTGACATAATTTTAGGTGATTTAGAGTGGTTTCACATGTAAGCTTACATGTGAGACAGCCTCATATTCATTTTCCCCTCTCTCTCTCTCTCAATATATATATATATATATATATATATATATATATATATATATAAAAGAGAGAGAAAGAGATTTATGATCAAATGAAAATGGTTCTTATCCTGCGAATTGCGAATATGCATGAGTTTTGTACTAATTATGCATGAAATATATGGATTTCGTGCATCAAAATTGCAATACATTAAAATATGCATTATATGCATCAAAATATCGATGCATTAAAATATTGCATTATATGCATCAAATTTTTGTGAGAATAAATCTAGGCCATCCATTTATCAAGATCTATAGATGAAATTAATTCATATTTAGTTTAGAGTACTGGGAATTTTCAACCCGAAACCCGTGGAATCGATCGGAACCGAACCGAAATTCTCAGTTCGGTTCGGTTCCTGGGTGTTGAAATTGTGTATTTTTTTGGAACCGAACCCGAATTTAGAAATTCGGTTCGGGTTCGGTTCCTGCGAAAAAAATTCATAAAAACTCAAAATTAACTATTTACCTTTTTTTTAATTAATATTAGTTAATTTATAAAGAAAAAAAAATCCTCGAAGTATACCGTCTTACTTAATTTATTGAAGTTCAAATTATTTTTTTGTTGCTTTATTTTGTTTGATATTTTGATTGTATCAACTAAACATTCAATATTGTATCTTCATTATCTTGTTTTTAATTGAACTATTGTTGTTTAGAAATTTAAATTGGAGTCAAACTTTACTTTTAAATAGGCTATTGTTGTTTAAAATAAAACATTTTAGATTAAAACAGATGAATAAATTTATATAGACATGAAAAAATGAAATCGAAATATTGTTGGAACCGAACCAAACATTTCGGCTCGGGTTGTGTTCGGTTCCGAATGGAAAAAAATATGGAACTGAACCCGAAATACACAATTTGGTTCGGATTCGATTCCTGCAAAAAAAAAATGGAACCCGATTTCTGACAGCCCTATTTTAGAGGGAGGCATCATTTCAGGTCTATGGATATTGATGAAGGTTAATTTTAGGTGTTTATTTTATATATAGATTTTAAGTATTTATGTTTAGGACTGGTGATGAACATATTTTAAGATTTGGTCTGATTTGATTTAAATGTGTTATTTTTCAGTTTATGCATGAACGCTTGAATTGGGTTTGATATATGCTCTACAACGTATATTTATATACTTGTGGTGCTTTAAGGATCTTGCGCTATGGGGTGCAATGCGCCATTAATAAGGCTCGACCACTTGAGCGGAGCACAGCGCTAGGGAGGGGGGGTGCGAATGCAGGCCCCCTCTACCACAAATTATAACATAGGCTCGACCACTTGAGCCGACCTTAGGCAGAAACCCTTCCCAAGTGTAATGGAAGTCACCAACTTAGGCCATGAGTTGAGTTTTCTTGATCATTTCCTAAAGTTGTCGACATTGAGCAATTTGATTCGTTGATGTTACATATAGGGATTTTTGCATTTTCTATTCCAGCAGCGCGCCGCAGGTATTATTAGCCGCCCAAACTATTTTTTTATTTCGCAATATTTCCAGATTAATTATGAAAATGTTCACCGATGTATGCATTTATTTGGTCTTTCGATATATTTGATATTTCCGTCGATCTACCCACAATTTACTGAATATTGTTAACTAATTTCAGACAATTAAATCGCACTATAATCGTCATGCCACCATAACCAATATAGTTGAGATGGTGCAGCTGATAATATTTATTATATAAATTATGTAGATGCGCGTGAATAATTATTTAAAAAGACAACATGAGAATATTTTAAATTTACTTTTACATCTTAAACTCAAATTTATTTAGGCAATGACTTAAATTTACAAAAGAGAAAATATTCCTTATGTTCCACAATTGTTCGCAAACTATGACTTCT
The DNA here is from genome assembly GCA_033398695.1 of Orobanche coerulescens. Taxonomy (NCBI): domain Eukaryota; kingdom Viridiplantae; phylum Streptophyta; class Magnoliopsida; order Lamiales; family Orobanchaceae; genus Orobanche; species Orobanche coerulescens. Next base: position 6,408,435 of record CM065810.1, read on the forward strand.
TTTTGTTAAAATTTACAAACTTTGGACATGAATTAGAGCTAAAATATAAGAAAAATAGCATCATGTAAATACTTGTTGGATGGTATTTTTAAAATATTACTCCCTCCTTCCCAATTTAAGTGGGAGGTTTCCCTTTTTCTAATTCTCAATATAAACTTCTCATTTGGATATTATCTATCTTTATGCCAAGGCTACCTTATTGCAGTAAATCATCGTATCATCAGTTGGAGCCTAAAATATTAGTTTTTCAATGTTTTTTCAATTTTCACGGTTCTTCTAGAGTTTTTCGAGTTTTAGATTATGTCTTTTACTTTTAGTGTCTTTAGAGTTTTTTTTTCAGTTTTTAATATTTTTTATGTTTTTAGCTATTTTAAATTTCTTCCTGAGGTTTTTTATTTTTTAGTCATTTTTATTTTTCTTTCTTTATTTCACGTTTTAGATTTTTTTTTTTTTATGTTTTTTAGTTTTCTTTTTAGTTTGTTTGAGAGTTTTTTTGTAGTCATTTTTGTATTTTTTTTTATTTATTTGATTAGGGATCAATAAGCATAAATTGAATAAACACGTATTATTTCAAAAAGAAAAAAAGAAATAAAAGAAAGAAAAAGAATCGGGGGAGTCGGGAGGGTTAATTAGGGCTGGGCTCTTTATTATTTCAAAACAAAAAAGAAATAAAAGAAATAAAAAGAAACGGGGGAGTCGGGAGGGTTAATCAGGCTGGGCCCTTTATTATTTCAAAAAAAAAAAAGATTTAGCAGGCGCTAAGGCCGCTATCGCTAAACTGGGTTAGCGCTAATAGCGGTGGTTCGCGGCCGCTACACAGAAACCCCTAGCGTATAACGGCCGATAGCGATAGGTGGCCGCTTCGCGTCGCTAATCGCGATAGCGACTATAGCGGCCGCTTTTGCCTACTATGCTACAAATCCTAACAGCAATTTGCCGAAAAGAAAACACACCATTCAGAACAGAATCTATGATCGAGCCATCATCCGTCAGAACGAAAACCCGTTCAGAACAAAAAACATGGAGCAGATCAGGCAGCTATTTCATCAGATTTAACTACCCTTGGATGGTTTTTCGTAGAACTCAACCTACTAAAAATGCAATTTTAAAAAAAAAAAATGACATATGACAAGCAATGCTTACTGAATTCACAACAATATGCACAATGTTTCCACAGTAAGAAATTTGACAGGCGTGTGTAATATTGTTAGTGGATCAGTTTGCTATTATTGAGAAAAATAACTACATAAGCTAGGAATAAAATCAAACAGGATGTCTACATTTTCTATCTCCTATTTCAAACAAAATGAAAACTACACCAGGCAGAAGAATTTGAAAATAGTAAGGTAAAACTGACGATAGCAAGAACAGGAAATCAATATGAGCCCCATTTAAATGACCTAAGACTAAGAGATGTAACAACAAGAGTCACAGATGCTTTTCATTTGAATAATTAGACATCAGATTGTAGATTAAAAAAAAGTAAGAACATATCAAGAGAAATACATACCTTTTTCTCTTCAAAGAAAGTTGGGGAAAGTTGTGAAAAATGAGCGGACAAGGCAGTACAGCAGGTGGTAATCGGCGGCGGCTGAGCAGAACATATTCGGAGGCTTCCCCTTTGTTTGGATCAAAGGAGGGGAGGAGAGGGACTTTAATGGAGGGGAGGGGAGGGGAGGCAAAGGGAGGGAGGGGCTTGTTACGTTTGGTTCATAAGAGGGGAGGGAATAAAAAATACTTATTTTATAATGAAAATTACTCTTATACCTTTTATATATTTACTTGAATTTAAATATTCTTCTTCATCAACAATTATTCTGCATAATTTTAAGCCTTCACCATAACTTCACAAACCAGAATTTTCAAGGCCTTACACAGTGACAGAAAAAGAAAAGGCAAAGGCACCATTAAGTTCACAAATTCATTTCTGCAAAGTGATCAAAATAAATTTTGTAACAAATAAGATAAAAATCAAATAATTCCACAAAGTACTTTAAAAATGCTCAAGTATCCAATCAAGGGCATCAATTGATACGTGGATTTGAGGAGCGAAACACCATATACATGATCACATCCTTGCGTGCTTCAACCGGAGATTGAAGAACTGTTTTAAGTCCGTCAACATCTTTCATTAATTTGCAAAAAATCACAAGCCATAAATTTTCATTGCATCCGCATTCCTTGATTAACTTCCAAGCTTCTTACCCAGAAATTGGAGGGTTGTGACGCTCTTTCATTATAACATTTCCTTCTCTTAGTGCTCTTGCAACCTCTTGCATTGCTCCTTTAATTTCAGATATGTCGTCATCCTTCCCTTTGTTGTTAGACACTTTTGATTTCTTCCTTTTTGTTGTTAGTACCTTGTGTAGGCGAAGGATCTTGAGATTGAATTTCAGGAGAAATATTATCATTACCATTATAAGCATCAAAGTCCTCCAATGTCGTACCATATAGTTAGATTCGAATCTTCAGCATCCATCTAATATAGTAAAATATTTTTATAATTCTACAATAATAATTCAGAGTTACATTTCAATTGAGACTTGAATGAAGCACAACAATTTAGAACCAGAAAAAGAAATAAAAAACACTTCAACGGCAACACAGTAAACGGCATAGCTAATTAAAATATGCATTTTCTGATAAAGAAAGATCATGAAATTCACAAACACAATCAATCATCAACCACAATAAAATCATAGACTAGATAACCTGGATTCGGAATTCATAAAAATTGAATTCATAAAAAAATTCAAAAAAAAAAATCAAAATCGATCAAAAAATAAACAATAAAATCAAAAGTGAATTCATAAGAATGATTAATAGTAACACGGGGAGAGGAGAATCAGGCTGAATTCATTAAAATGATTAATAATTAAAAAAAATATGAATAGAAGGAAGCAAATAACCTGAAAAATACAAGGATACGTAGCTCCTTATGCTGCGGTGGCCTCTGTGTGCGTCGGTGCCGGCGCCGACGATGGTAGGAGTTGCGGTGGGAGGGGGAGCTACGACAGGTAGGAGCTGCGGTGGTATGAGTTTTATGATCTAGAAGGTGTATATAACAAACTTGGAATTCTTAGATTTGTGCAGGGTTATTTTTGTCCGAAATTTATTTCTCCTCCTAATTCCCCCATAAGAAAAAATTGAGGTTGGATAGGATGGCAATGGGGCGGTTCGGGGCCGGGTATTGCCTACCCAGACCCGGACTCGTGGTTAAAAACTGGCCCCAGACCCGCCCCAGACCCGCCAAATTTTTTCGGGTCCGCCCCAGACCCGCCTCGCTCGGTTCTGGGTACCCAGCGGGTACCCGCGTATTAATCTTTTTTTTCTCGGATTAATATTATATATATAATATATTACTAATTTTAATTTATTACTAATTTAATATATATATATATATAAATATGAAATATATTACTAATTTAATTACTAATATATATATATATAATATTAATACTTTAATAAATTATATATATATATCGGGGCGGGTTGGGTACTCCATACCCCGGAACCGAACCGGACCCAAATTTATTTTTCTCTACCCGCCCCAGACCCAGACCCGGACCCGAATTTTGTTACCCGAATTGGACTCATTCGGATAAAAACCCGCGGGTACCCGGACCCGTGATTTTTTTTGCCATCTCTAAGGTTGGAGGGATTTTGCTTCCCTCTGTTTCCCTCCCCTCTGCTCCTAAAATTTGAACCAAACAAAATCAATTTTTAAAAATCCCTCCGCTCCCCTCCATTCCTCTCCAACCAAACAAAGGGTTCAAGTTTAGCAGGAGTGGAGCAACTAGGGTTTCTGATAGAGGGAGGGAGAGCAACGGAACTTTATCTCTGTCTCGATGATTTTTTCTACCAAAAAATTCACATAGAAATACGTTAATACCTGACCTTTCACCATAATTTTATAACACTTTTTTATAAATTATAGTGTTAGTTTTTTATTTACATTACACCATTCTTGTCGCAATAAAAAAAATTAAGTCTTTCGTGCTATTCGCTTTGGTACGGCTACACAAAACTGACCACGATTGAATATAAGTCTTGGCAGATGTGCCAACACGAGAGAGTGCATAACCATGAAAAATCATAATTAGTTAAACTTGTCGTCTTTGAAATTTAAATATCAATATACTATCTGATGAGTTTAATATCATTTGCCAAAAAAATACTTTACTCCTAAATGTGCAGTATAACATAATAAATTTTGTGGAAGCAATTGTACCAAAATATTACAAATATATACCATCCAATGCATATTAGAAAATAAAATAAAGAAAAATAAAGTCTCTCGCATAATCAACTATTGTTGCAATAGCACAATAATTCCCTTCTTTTCTCACACGAATTTCCTATTTGAGTGACTGAAAATTAAAAACAATTGAAGTACTTATCAAAATATATTTTTAAAAAGATTTATAGTCAATTTTTATTCTTTATAATTCTCTTTTTATATAGAGATCATTCTGGTGATAAATATGTTGTTATCAACAAAAAATGCTTACATATTTTAGGAGGAAAAACTACACTCTCGTACTATGAGAAATTTTTAAAAATATATTTGGTTCTGCGTTGTTTTTTGGTCATTTTTTTGCCAAAATAGTCCAAATCGTTAATATTTAACCGTTTCTATTAAATGGCCAAAAAGGAGATAATTTCATCCATACATTTGAAAAAAAATTACATAAATTATTTGGATATAATTTAAAATGCAAAAATAAATCCAGAATTTTCAAAAATATATGGTTGATTTCAAATAAATTTAACAAATCTTTTAAAACTAAAAAAATAAAAAATCATTTAAAAACACTTAAAACGATCAATTTTTATTTTCTAAAATTCTCTTTGTACAACGATGAATCTATGGATTAGTATATTATTATTAAATTTAATTGCTTATGTATTTAAAAATATCTCTTTGAAAATTCATAAGATCAGTAATTATATATTTAGTAAATATGAGTTTTTTCATTTATTTTATTACTTTATATTAGTTAAATGAGTTTTAAAACTAAGATAGATTAATTGATTTATTCCATAATTTATTTATAAATAATAATTAAAACTATTATTTTTATACTTTCAATAATATTTTCAAGAAGATTATTTTAATTTATTTAATTGATTATGACTTCGAGTAGTTTTTTAATTATATATATTCAACACTTCTTTTGCAATACTCCCAAACATCTTTCATTTCAGTTGATATTTTTTTATTGATATACCTAATTATTGTGACTAACTAATATAAACTAATTAATTAGTGGAAATACATATGGCAGTGAAGCATGAGAATCTGTCACTTGGGATTTATATTTTTTTAAACGTGAAATATTTCTGTAAATATAATCAATTCCTATTTATTCGTAATTCATATTTCTTAATTCGTAACAATAAGGTATGTAGGAGTTATTTGAGGTATAATTATAATGTAACTAATGCAATGGTGATTAGACCAGTAATTGATTATGTGTCACCTGAGGCATGAGAGGCTGACACATTGTAATATCCGGGGATAATTTTTTTTCGTGTTACTGTTGAGTTGTACATATTCATTTGGAATTGTACAAGTGTTGTTGTTTTGGACTGATACAATGTATATTGTATTGGAATAATTCGGGATCGAAATATTATACTTGTCGTCGGGTTAGTTTCGTCGTTTGAATGATGGTTGGAGAGTTTGGATTTTTGGCTAAGTACACTAGCCTTAACGTACGCTACATGGGTAGACTTACGTACGTTATGGGCTGAGTATTACGTACGTTATGCCTGTAAGATTACGTACGTAATGCTTGGTAGGTGACAGGAACCTTCCTCGTAGTCACTTTCGGCCGGTGGGTCCCGAGCATCTTCCGATCGGATCTCACTATTGCAGTCAACGGACCCTTACGTACGTTAAGAGGTGAGCTCTACGTACGTAATGTAGGTCTTGTTAACGTACGTAATAAGTTCTTGTTTACGACGTTAAGGCCTTCGTATTTTAGTCCATTAGTTCTCGATTTTCATTACGACGTTAATGTCTTAGTATAGCGTCGTAATGCCTCTTACGACGTTAACCATAGTGTATAACGTCGTAATGAATTGGTCACTATTTATCTTGGTTTCGTCTTTCATTTCCTCACGAACCAAAACACTTTTCTCTCCCTAGAACCGTCGTTTGGACTTGTTATTGATGTTTAGCCTCTTCCAACTCGATCTTGATCATCCTAGCTTGGATTGAAGCTTGAAGTTGGAAGCTTGTTGGTGCCCCTTTGGTGTTTGGAGGCTTCTTCTTGTTCTTCTTTGGTAAGTTCCCTCAATCTCTTGTTCTTCAAGTGATTTTCGAGTTGTTGTTGTTGTTTTCTTCGGGTATTGTTTGATTCATGGAGTATATCATGATTCTTCATGGTTTTGATAAAATTTTGATGAAGAACATGTTGGTATAGCTTGAGTTTGATTATGTTCTTGATGTTTTAGATTGTTGGGAGGTTTTTAATCATGTCTAGGAAGGATTATGTTAAGATTGTTATATGATTAACATAAGTCTTGAGATGATTATTGTTGTTGGTGGTGTTCTTGAAAGATTTTAACCATTTTAGTAAGGATTTATGATGATTTAGGAGATGATTATCATAATTTGGAAATGGTTGAGTGAATCTTGTGGTTTAATCCGAATTCATGAGGTTATGATGAAGGATTTTTATTTCAAACATCATGGTTATTAAGTTGATGATGTTCTTGGGGTGATAATGATAATATTGATAATATTATCATTGTAGGAGGATCAATTTGATGATATTGGTGATATTATCACTTTGAGATGTTTGTTTTGATGATTGTTCTTAAATGAATCTTGTTGAATGGATTTCACAAGTGTTAAGAACGTAATGATCATGTTAATTGATCATCGAGGTGTTGGAGAATGTTAGAATTCATAGTTGAGGACTATGATATTCGTTCGTGCGGTGTGATCGATTCGTGTTTGAATCGGGCTTTGTCCTTGTCGTTGTTTTCTATTGATTTTGTGTTTTTGAATGAATCGTTTTCATTCAAGGTTGTTCGAGTGTTTGTGATCGTCGGGAGGCGCCGTTCGTCGTTTCGTGCCAGGACGTTGATCGTGGAAGGACTTTCTCGCCTTCGGTTTGAGGCAAGTTTTATACTTGTACTGGTCAATGAGATTAATGTTATCATATATGTGTATGAATGTGTTGTATCATTTCGAGACATAGTCTCTTCGTGATTTATTGATATTTGGGGATTGTTTGATATAATACCCTTCGGTGATTTTACCAGTTGTGATTGTTATTCGTTAACGGCCGGTTTAAGGCATTGAGATTCTTGTTGTCGATAGCCGGTTCGCGGTATCGATGTATCAATTATTATTGTTGACGCTAATGTCGTTCTGAGGCATCGTTGAATCGTTATTATCGAATTGGAACTATTACTATGATGTTGCATTGGCCGATTGAAGGCGTTTGATATATTCGTTATCATATCTGTTTCGGTGGTTGGTTTAAAACGCCGGGATATCTATTCTACCGTATCATTGGTTATCGATTCACCGTTCTAAGGTAATCGATGTATTTAATTGGGATTATCAAGATAATTCCCATCCGTTGTATCATTGGTTATCGATTAACCGTTCTAAGTTAATCGATGTATTTAATTGGGATTATCGAAGATAATTCCCATCATTTGTATAATTGGATATCGATTAAACGTTCTAATGTAATCGATGTTTTTATTTTGGATTATCTAAGATAATACCCATCCGTTGTATCTTTGGTTATCGGTTGACCGGTCTAAGGCAATCGATGTATTTATTTGAGATTATCGAAGATAATTCCCATCCGTTGTATCATTGGTTATCGGTTGACCGCTCTAAGGCAATCGACATATTTAATTGGGATTATCGAAGATAATTCCCATCCGTTGTGTCATCGTTATCGATTGACCGTTCTAAAGGTAATCGATGTATTGAATTGGGACCGCAAGGATAGTTTCCATCCGTTGAGTTGTTGTGATCGATTGGCCATTCCAAGGCAATGAGGTATTTGAATTGGGACACGTGGGACGGAGCCCATCCGTGAGTTATTGTTGTCGTGTTGGCCGACTCAAGGCGGCATCTTTGTTATTCTTGTGAGTTTGGTAATCTTGGGATTGTTATTGTTGTGATTAATTATGTTTTGGAGACTAGTCTCGGCTAGTGCTCGATGGGTAAGCTTGGGGCTTGAACCTTCGCGGTTGGTTTCCCAACACCTACAATTCGATGAGTCACGGTCATGTTAATGATCTCATTATGGGTAAGCTTGGGGCTTGAACCTTCGCGGTTGGTTTCCCAACACCTACAATTCAAGAGTCACGGTCATGTTAATGATCTCATTATGGGTAAGCTTGGGGCTTGAACCTTCGCGGTTGGTTTCCCAACACCTACAATTCAGTAGGTCACGGTCATGTTAATGATCTCATTATGGGTAAGCTTGGGGCTTGAACCTTCGCGGTTGGTTTCCCAACACCTACAATTCAGTAGGTCACGGTCATGTTAATGATCTCATTATGGGTAAGCTTGGGGCTTGAACCTTCGCGGTTGGTTTCCCAACACCTACAGATCAGTAGGTCACGGTCACTGGGTGATCTCATTATAGATAAGTCTGGGGCTTGAACCCTCGCGGTTGGTTTCCCAGCACCTGCAATTCAGCAGGTCACGGTCATTGGATGATCTCATTGTGATACGGCTTCGTGCCGTGGCTTCGACCCTCATTGGTACAGCTTCGCGATGTTTTGGCTTCGGGCCATTGTGGTGATTGACAGCTTCGGCTGAGTGACATTCAGGGTATTATGATGATAAACAGCTTGACTTGTACATTGGTACGTTAAGGCCATTGTGATGTATCGGTATTCCTGTCGGAGCCTTCGGGCATTGTGATTCGTATCTATTTCAGTGTTTGGCTTGGGTTACCTTCGGGTGATGTATTGTTGTGTTCTGTATTGATGATTCGCCGTTGGGCACTTGTGTTCTAACCTGTTGAGCAGGTATTGATCGGATGTCGTGGGCATAGTATTCCACGAATGCTCGATTCTTACTTTGGTTTGTGAGCATCTCGTATTACCATTACTATACTATTTATTCGCCCTTTGGATGCATATCATGTTGTACATGTATTTGATAATCATTATCTGGATGATCGACCCCGTGGGGCGGAACATGTTTTCATGTTTTAGGTGTTTGCGAGGAGAGAGTTGAGACACGGGGCATGACGGTGGCGACGAGGCATTCAAGCGATACTAGTCCGAGATGTTTTGGTGTTCATGTCGGTCAGCGGTTGGAGTACTCCAGCTTTGTCGATTATTGTCATTTTGTATTATCCGAGCAAGGCTCGTGGATGTCGTTGTATTGTATTTGGGCCATGTAGGCCCACTGTTGTCATTGAAATTCCATATCGGAATATTATGTTGGATGTCAGTGTAGGGATTGTGATTCCCCTTTTGGTCAGTTAGTTGTATTTTTGGTCGTGTTAGCCTGGTGGATCTCCTGGTGTGGGGTCCACGGCACTGTAATAACCCAATAGGATTTGGGGGTGTTACAGAAGATGGTATCAGAGAATTGGGTTGTGATATACCCTGATATGTGAGTTATGTGGTTCTACCGACGCGGTAGTAGTGGACTGTCAGGTTTTGACAATCTGGACAGTGTGCATTGTGAGTCGTGGTAGTTGAACGACTGTATGAGTCATTCTTTCATCGAGTCGTCGTCGATGAAGACTAGTATCGCAAGACCTCGAAGCTTCGTATGACCTGTGTAAGCACTCGATTCTCTTGTATGTTCATACATTCAATATGCCATTGATTATGCATATTTTGTTGAAATCTGTATGTAACATTGTGTTACGACCCATTCATGATTAATTGCTTTGGAGCGTGTCGGCCCAGTATTGGCTATAATTAGCATATATGAAGTGATTGTTTATTTGTTGAGTATGTATATTCATGTTTGGCTAATGACTTAGCATTGTGGATTGGCCGTTGAGGCATATTTGAGCTTTGTTCATGATCGAACGTTATTCTTTCAGTATGGAAAGAGGAATCCGAGGACGTAGCAGAGGGGGTAAAGGCTGCAGAGCAGGCCGAAACCCAGAACCTCATGTTTATACGCGTACGGGTGCCGATATGGATCAGAATTCAGCCGGAGATGTGACTTATGCGACCGGTTCCCCTTCGGAACGTCATACTCGAGGAGTCGATCAGACTGACATCGACCCTTTCTTGCTTATGAAGGGCATGATGACCCAGATGACTCAGATGACGCAGATAATGGAAACCATGCAGACCTCGATGGTTCGTGGTACACAGCAGCAGGGACTCCAGGTGCCGTTCTATGGACAGGCCAGGAGAGTGAGTCAAATTATCGGCGACATCTCTCGTCAGAGGCCACCTATTTTTGAGGGTTCGTCGGAACCAGCTGATATTGTTCATTGGCTTGAACATTTTGATAAACTCTTCGACATGGTTCAGTGTCCGGAAGAGAGTAAGGTGGCAGTAGCGGCTTATTATTTGAGTAAAGGCGCTTATTCTTGGTGGCTTTCTGTAAAACCCACCGATCGTGATTGTGCTTGGAGTGAGTTTAAGACTCTCATGTTAGAGAGGTATTATCCGGCTCCACTCCGTGAAGCCAAGTTGTCAGAGGTTTTGAACCCCGAATCCGTCGAGGACGAGGGTGTTATTGTTATTGCGGAGAAGTTTCAGGGACTCCTTCAGTTTGCTTTATCTGTTATCCGTACTGAGGCGGATAAGATCAAGTATTTTAGCAAGAGGCTGAACCCGCAGTTGAGGATGCAGTTGTTCAACCATAATTGCAATTAACTTGGTGAATTCATCGAGAAGGCTCTTGGAGCAGAGCTTTTGATCAAGGAGCTTGCTCGGAAGAACCCTTCAGTTTCTTCCGGAGAGAGGACTAGGATGCCGGTTCATTCAGAGGGACATCGGGCTCCGACGTCTTGTAATACCCGGTTGTAATTCAGTAATTATCATTCAGTATTTATCATTCAGTAATTGATACTCAGTAATTTTCACTCATTATTAATCATTTGTCACTCGTATTCAGTCATAGTATTCATCATTCAGAGTAATTGTATCGTGTATCAATCGTCATTCATCACTTATCTGATTGGAGTTTCGTGCCGTGTTTATCATCATTGTCATTTTCGTTGCGAGCTGTGCGTGAGGAGTAGCGCACGCTACGTACTCCTTTTAGCGTACGCTAATTGGGTATAGGTAGCGCACGCTACCACTCAGCTTTAGCGCACGCTAAGGTTACCACGCGATCCGTAAGGTACCGGACCGCAGGTGAGTTATAAGTAGCGCACGCTACGAATGGTAAGTAGCGTGCGCTAGTGGGTTGTAGTAGCGCACGCTAATATGTGGTGTAGCGCGCGCTAAGGTCAGATCAGGTTGAGTCCAGTGGCTACTGGACTGCACTGGATTAACTCATAGCGCACGCTATGTGTTGTTTTTAGCGTACGCAATCGATATTATAGCGCATGCTAAATATTGGTTGTAGCGCACGCTATCGAGGTCAGATCAGAGAGCAGGCAGTTTCTGGATTCCAGTACTGGGCATCAAATTATTCGTTAGCGCACGCTAACATTGGGTTTTAGCGCACGCTAATGATATGGCCATAGCGCACGCTACAAAAAGGTACGTAGCGCGCGCTACCGCGTTCGGACAGTGGGAACTGGATTTCCCAAATTACCCGTTAGCGCACGCTACGCATAAGGGCTAGCGCACGCTAACCTGGAGTGGCTATAAATTGGACAGTCTAGCCCAGATTTCGTCATTTGTCATCTTTTCTCTTCCTCTCTTCGGTTCCGGGCGATTTGGAGCGATTTGAAGAGTATTCTTCAAGGTGTAATCATAAATCATCATCTTCAAGTCTTTGAGTTGGATTATCATCACTTCATCATCTCCAAAACATCAAATCAAAGGTATTAATTTCTTGGATCTTGAATTTCAGATTTTTGGGTTTTTCCTTCCGATTTCTTCGTGTAAGCTTGGATTATCATCGGAATATGTTGGATATGGATTATCTACCTTGGATATATATATTCCTACGGATTTAATGGTTATTTTCGGAATTATTTCAAGAACCCTTGGGGGTTGACTTTGGTTAATTGGGGATTTTCCGATTGATGTGGTTGTAAACTTGAATTACGGATTCCTAGTGGATTATTGATATCATTGGAAGTGTTTTGATGGTTTGTAATACTCATTTTGGTGTTGGTTTCGACATATTCGGGTTTGGATATTTTCGAAGTCGTGTGGTTGGTTACATGTTCGTTAGAATGCCCCTATGAGTTTGATTATCGTTGTTTCGACCTTTGGGTTAGTCGTGTTTTGTTGTTTGATACGTGTATTGATCGGTTGTTGGTAATTATTGTTATTCAAGGTTGTTCGAGCGACCGGCATTTCATTTAGGACGTTGTTCGTGGACGGGCATTCTTCATCGGTATTGTGTAAGTTAATTCTTACTCGGTTAAAAGGATATTCATTCCTTTTGAGGTTGTTCATTCATAATCGTAACTCATTCATCATTGTATTAACCGTATCAAAACTTGTCATTGTCAATTAATCACCTCAGTCATAAGGAACGACGGTTCCAATCATTTCATTAAGCTGTCATTCATTTCACCATCATTTAATCTTGGTGAGTCATGATTCATTTTCGTTGTCACTCTTGTCATATTGTGGCATTCCGGGTCATACTGGCGTGCCGGTTGGTATGTGTAGGATTTTCATGTCGGGCACATTATAGTCGTGTGTTGGTTGGTGGCCTCACATTGGACTGTGCACACGAGTTGATGGCTTCGTGAGACTGATTAGGTACAAGACCACACGTGTATTCGATCGATACTCGTTGGTGGCTTGTGCACGAACACATTTCCATCCCGGGCGTAGTGTGGCGCCATTCCTTTGAGCCGTATCATTTGTTGATTCATATAGCATGTTTGATTGCGTATGTTTCGACAGGATATTGTATAACTGTGGATAACCCATGATTGTGTATTTTCAACTCTTGAGGATTGTTGTTCTGTGTAACTGACCCCGTTGGGGGATACTGTTTTTTTAGGTCATGGCAAGGCTAAAGCACGGGGAGAGCACGGTGACGGCGAGGAGCCCCAGTGATACTAGAAAGGGGGCCCCCAGTCTGTTCAGTCATTTATTCAGTCATTTATATTTCCTTCATTTATTCCGCTGCAGACATTCCGTTTGAATACTCATTTCATTCAGTGTTGTGTATTTTATCGTCACATAAAATACACATGTATTCTATTTTATCCTGGGTGTGTTGTATGAAACTGCTAATCGGAGTAATTGATGTTGTAATGTGGTTCGGTACTACATTTTACCCTGTGTAATTCATCCGTTTTCATTCGCCTGGTGGGACCCAGTCGGGGGTCCACGGCACTGTAATATCCGCCTAGTTTGGGGTGTTACACGTCTAGGAGGTCGTTTTCTAGTCGTCCTCGTGCTGGGAAAGCATCTTCTTCTCAGGCGACGGGTTCGACCGTTGTTTGCTTTAACTGTGATACAATAGGACATCGCAGTACTCGGTGCTCGATGCGGTCTATTGCTTGTTTTCTGTGTGGGAGGCAGGGACACCTTCGAAATCTGCAGGGTTCTAATGCCAGTAGATCTCAAGGAAGCTCACGGGCCTCGAGAGATTTTGTTGCTTCAGTCCGTACTCCATCCAAGGGGTCGTATCGGGCTTCGGGAGCCAGAAGTATGGACACTCGAGGAGGAGCGGCGAGCTCAGATTTGGATCTTCCTCGAGTCGATCAGATCGAGGAGTTCGATGACCTGGAGGATGTTGATTTTGGATACATTTGAGATGTAGCCTTAATTTCTTTCTTTATTTTTCGGATTGATGTTTGACTTGGTCTGTACTTTAGTACTGTGGTTGCGAACCATTTATGGTTGATCTATCTTGTAATGATTGTATCTGAAAATCTTGAGATTTGAGGTCGTGTGATGTGTTTTTCCTTCCTTTTTGGTGTTATACCCGAGATTTTGTAATAATCTGGGTAATTGTTTATTTCAATCCGAGACGCCGAGTCGTGAGGACTTGGGTGTGCAGTTGATATGGTCCCGAGAACCACATATGCGTTGTTATTTTCCTTTTGTGGCTTGAGTCAGTGTTTGCTTGAGCGTTTAATGCCGATGAGAACTGGGGAGTGTACACCGATGATTGTAGACATGTATAATCGGCGGCACCCGCGGGGTGTGTACGCCGGTGTTACGAGTCTTGCGGGTGGTGCGACTTCCTGGCTGGTCTCTGACGGAGGAGTTACGATTCGATTGATCTCGCACTTGATTGAGTATTTTATCCCTTGTTTTTCGACGTGTTCAGGCAGAGGAGATGCGGGAACCCGTGGGGTTGGCCCGATTACTCAGGCGAAGTGGTTCGCAGTGAGGAGTATTCCTGGAGATGTTGTTTTCTTATCCTGATGGATAGTTCGTACCCCGTGTTTTTGCACCCTGAGTTTCGGGGACGAAACTCTTTTTAAGGGGGGGGGGGTATGTAATATCCGGGGATAATTTTTTTTTCGTGTTACTGTTGAGTTGTATATATTCATTTGGAATTGTACAAGTGTTGTTGTTTTGGACTGATACAATGTATATTGTATTGGAATAATTCGGGATCAAAATATTATACTTGTCGTCGGGTTAGTTTCGTCGTTTGAATGATGGTTGGAGAGTTTGGATTTTTGGCTAAGTACACTAGCCTTAACGTACGCTACATGGGTAGACTTACGTACGTTATGGGCTGAGTATTACGTACGTTATGCCTGTAAGGTTACGTACGTAATGCTTGGTAGGTGACAGGAACCTTCCTCGTAGTCACTTTCGGTAGGTGGGTCGAGCATCTTCCGATCGGATCTCACTATTGCGATCAGCGGACCCTTACGTGCGTTAAGAGGTGAGCTCTACGTGCGTAATGTAGGTCTTATTAACGTCGTAATAAGTTCTTGTTTACGTGCGTTAAGGCCTTCGTATTTTAGTCGATTAGTTACGGATTTTTCATTACGTGCGTTAATGTCTTAGTATAGCGTCGTAATGCCTCTTACGTCGTTAACCATAGTGTATAACGTCGTAATGAATGGTCGATCTATTTATCTTGGTTTCGTCTTTCATTTCCTCACGAACCAAAACACTTTTTCTCTCCCTAGAACCGTCCGTTTGGACTTGTTATTGATGTTTAGCCTCTTCCAACTCGATCTTGATCATCCTAGCTTGGATTGAAGCTTGAAGTTGGAAGCTTGTTGGTGCCCCTTTGGTGTTTGGAGGCTTCTTCTTGTTCTTCTTTGGTAAGTTCCCTCAATCTCTTGTTCTTCAAGTGATTTTCGAGTTGTTGTTGTTTTCTTCGGGTATTGTTTGATTCATGGAGTATATCATGATTCTTCATGGTTTTGATAAAATTTTGATGAAGAACATGTTGGTATAGCTTGAGTTTGATTATGTTCTTGATGTTTTAGATTGTTGGGAGGTTTTTAATCATGTCTAGGAAGGATTATGTTAAGATTGTTATATGATTAACATAAGTCTTGAGATGATTATTGTTGTTGGTGGTGTTCTTGAAAGATTTTAACCATTTTAGTAAGGATTTATGATGATTTAGGAGATGATTATCATAATTTGGAAATGGTTGAGTGAATCTTGTGGTTTAATCCGAATTCATGAGGTTATGATGAAGGATTTTATTTCAAACATCATGGTTATTGAGTTGATGATGTTCTTGGGGTGATAATGATAATATTGATAATATTATCATTGTAGGAGGATCAATTTGATGATATTGGTGATATTATCACTTTGAGATGTTTGTTTTGATGATTGTTCTTAAATGAATCTTGTTGAATGGATTTCACAAGTGTTAAGAACGTAATGATCATGTTAATTGATCATCGAGGTGTTGGAGAATGTTAGAATTCATAGTTGAGGACTATGATATTCGTTCGTGATGTGATCGATTCGTGTTTGAATCGGGCTTTGTCCTTGTCGTTGTTTTCTATTGATTTTGTGTTTTTGAATGAATCGTTTTCATTCAAGGTTGTTCGAGTGTTTGTGATCGTCGGGAGGCGCGTTCGTCGTTTCGTGCGGGGCGTTGATCGTGGAAGGACTTTCGCCTTCGGTTTGAGGCAAGTTTTATACTTGTCTTGGTCAATGAGATTAATGTTATCATATATGTGTATGAATGTGTTGTATCATTTCGAGACATAGTCTCTTCGTGATTTATTGATATTTGGGGATTGTTTGATATAATACCCTTCGGTGATTTTACCAGTTGTGATTGTTATTCGTTAACGGCCGGTTTAAGGCATTGAGATTCTTGTTGTCGATAGCCGGTTCGCGGTATCGATGTATCAATTATTATTGTTGACGCTAATGTCGTTCTGAGGCATCGTTGAATCGTTATTATCGAATTGGAACTATTACTATGATGTTGCATTGGCCGATTGAAGGCGTTTGATATATTCGTTATCATATCTGTTTCGGTGGTTGGTTTAAAACGCCGGGATATCTATTCTACCGTATCATTGGTTATCGATTCACCGTTCTAAGGTAATCGATGTATTTAATTGGGATTATCGAAGATAATTCCCATCCGTTGTATCATTGGTTATCGATTAACCGTTCTAAGTTAATCGATGTATTTAATTGGGATTATCGAAGATAATTCCCATCCGTTGTATCATTGGTTATCGATTAACCGTTCTAAGGTAATCGATGTATTTAATTGGGATTATCGAAGATAATTCCCATCCGTTGTATCATTGGTTATCGGTTGACCGTTCTAAGGCAATCGATGTATTTATTTGAGATTATCGAAGATAATTCCCATCCGTTGTATCATTGGTTATCGGTTGACCGCTCTAAGGCAATCGACATATTTAATTGGGATTATCGAAGATAATTCCCATCCGTTGTGTCATCGTTATCGATTGACCGTTCTAAAGGTAATCGATGTATTGAATTGGGACTGTCAAGGATAGTTTCCATCCGTTGAGTTGTTGTGATCGATTGGCCATTCCAAGGCAGTCGAGGTATTTGAATTGGGACCGCTGTGGACGGAGCCCATCCGTGAGTTATTGTTGTCGTGTTGGCCGACTCAAGGCAGCATGCTGTTATTCTTGTGAGTTTGGTAATCTTGGGATTGTTACTGTTGTGATTAATTATGTTTTGGAGACTAGTCTCGGCTAGTGCTCGATGGGTAAGCTTGGGGCTTGAACCTTCGCGGTTGGTTTCCCAACACCTACAATTCAGTAGGTCACGGTCATGTTAATGATCTCATTATGGGTAAGCTTGGGGCTTGAACCTTCGCGGTTGGTTTCCCAACACCTACAATTCAGTTGGTCACGGTCATGTTAATGATCTCATTATGGGTAAGCTTGGGGCTTGAACCTTCGCGGTTGGTTTCCCAACACCTACAATTCGATGAGTCACGGTCATGTTAATGATCTCATTATGGGTAAGCTTGGGGCTTGAACCTTCGCGGTTGGTTTCCCAACACCTACAATTCAGTAGGTCACGGTCATGTTAATGATCTCATTATGGGTAAGCTTGGGGCTTGAACCTTCGCGGTTGGTTTCCCAACACCTACAGATCAGTAGGTCACGGTCACTGGGTGATCTCATTATGGGTAAGTCTGGGGCTTGAACCCTCGCGGTTGGTTTCCCAGCACCTGCAATTCAGCAGGTCACGGTCATTGGATGATCTCATTGTGATACGGCTTCGTGCCGTGGCTTCGACCCTCATTGGTACAGCTTCGCGATGTTTTGGCTTCGGGCCATTGTGGTGATTGACAGCTTCGGCTGAGTGACATTCAGGGTATTATGATGATAAACAGCTTCGGGCTGTTCGGCTGTTAAGGCCATTGTGATGTATCGGTATTCCTGTCGGAGCCTTCGGGCATTGTGATTCGTATCTATTTCAGTGTTTGGCTTGGGTTACCTTCGGGTGATGTATTGTTGTGTTCTGTATTGATGATTCGCCGTTGGGCACTTGTGTTCTAACCTGTTGAGCAGGTATTGATCGGATGTCGTGGGCATAGTATTCCACGAATG
The DNA here is from genome assembly GCA_033398695.1 of Orobanche coerulescens. Classification (NCBI taxonomy): domain Eukaryota; kingdom Viridiplantae; phylum Streptophyta; class Magnoliopsida; order Lamiales; family Orobanchaceae; genus Orobanche; species Orobanche coerulescens. The sequence goes on from CM065810.1 coordinate 6,426,539, forward strand.
CTCGATTCTTACTTTGGTTTGTGAGCATCTCGTATTACCATTACTATACTATTCATTCTGCCCTTTGGATGCATATCATGTTGTACATGTATTTGATAATCATTATCTGGATGGATGACCGTAAGTGGAACATGTTTTCATGTTTTAGGTGTTTGCGAGGAGAGAGTTGAGACACAGGGGCATGACGGTGGCGACGAGGCATTCAAGCGATACTAGTCCGAGATGTTTTGGTGTTCATGTCAGTCAGGCAGTTGGAGTACTCCAGTTTTGTCAGTTATTGTCATTTTGTATTATCCGAGCAAGGCTCGTGGATGTCGTTGTATTGTATTTGGGCCATGTAGGCCCACTGTTGTCATTGAAATTCCATATCGGAATATTATGTTGGATGTGAGTGTAGGGATTGTGATTCCCCTTTTGGTTAGTTAGTTGTATTTTTGGTCGTGTTAGCCTGGCGGATCTCCTGGTGTGGGGTCCACGGCACTGTAATAACCCAATAGGATTTGGGGGTGTTACACACATAAGCATACGAAGCACCGCATGTGGCAATGAAAGCATGAGAAATTGCCACTTAGGCTCAGCGTATTCTGCATTAATATGTAGGGGATATTTTTTCATTTTGATATGGTTTTCCTCGCTAATAAGAGGGAAAGTAAGAAAGGTGCGCGTCCACTTTCATGCGACACATATCCAACGCTTTTTAATAGCGCCATTATCTGTTAGATAAAAACAAGTGTCGAGTGACTCGAATGGGTCATTCGAGTGACTTGATCGACTCACTCGTCCTACTCGAATGTCTCACTTGTTACTTGAATGTCGATCTTACTTGATATTTATAATTTGACAAGATTACTCGAATTTTTATTACTAAAAAATGTATTATTTAACTCGAACATATTCAAATAAAGATCAAATCAGATTAATTGGGGTATCAATGTTGTTAAATTTGAAGAAAAAAAATCTAGGGTTGTAAATGAATCGAACTGTACCGAACCCTTACTGGGTTCGGCTCGGTTCGAAATCATTCGAACTTTAGGTTCGATTCCGCTCGAAAATTTCGAACTTCCGAAGTTGAGGTTTGATTCGACTCTAAGGCTTTATAGTTCGATTTGATTCGGCTCGAGTATTCGAACCGTCTGAATATAGTTCGATTCGACTCGAGTTAAAGTCCAGTATAACTAGAGGCGGTAATGGGCCGGGCTGGGTCGTGCCCAGGTCGGGCTGAAGCGGGCCGGGCTGGGACTGTGGAGCCCAGTACCGGTCCATATTTTTGGTGAGTCGGGCTGGGCCTGGGCTGGGCGATCGCGGCCCACTGCCCGCCCCTGGGCTGTCGTGGGCCGGTCTGGGCCGAGCCCGAGCCGAATATTAAAAAAAATTAATTGAAAAATATGTTAACATTAAATCAAAATCAATTTATAAAAAATCTATTTTGAATTTTTAAAATAAATTAGTTAATATTGCCTACGTATCCTAAGGAATCAAAGTCCACATAGTTCCTTTTACTTACATCTTTACTTACCTGGAACATAAAGGTAGGATGATGTGCTCAATCGTCGTGTTGGCCACTCGCTGAAGCTCCCGATTCGGATGAAGAATCCATCATCATCCACAGATCATCATCCTCGTTGTGTTCGTCTTCTTCTTCCGTCCGTCCTTGTTGACGTTTTTCTGCTTGTCCCAATCTTTTTTACAGACTAGAATCTTCACAACGTCGGGCGATAAAGATGTCTGTTTATCTATTATCTGTTATATCTCTTCTACCTATATTAAAAGCGTACTCCGAAGCAATTGTAGAGGCTGAAACGACAAGGATATCCCTTGCAATTCTAGCCAATATAGGATATTGTTCTTCACGTACTTTCCACCATTTCAAAATCTCAAAATCGGCAACAAGCTCATGCGAACACGTAAAATGCTCATTTAAGATTTAACTAGAAGAAGTTGAAGAAGTAGAGTTTGATGACGATTTTGGTTTTGCGAAAATAATTGAAGATGTAAATTGATCAGATCTACCTTTATTTTTTGAAGTTGCCTGAGAGGTTAGAACCCCCAATTTATATTTTCTATTATACAAATCAACTAATAAAACTAATATTTTGACGCACTCGTTTACGTACTACTCACTATCAAACGAAGTATTACCTAATTCATTATAATAATAATCAATAAGTTTATTGAGTGCTTCTTTTTTCACACCGGGACAAGAAGACATGCAACACCATATATGTAAGAAAATTATGCTAAATACTCTAACCATTTTTTTTTGCATTGTAAAAATAACTTGAGATAAATGTATATTATTTTGAGGTTCACTTAAAGAACCAACAATTTTACAACATTCTAAAATAATCAAGTGCACGTTAGGTTCATAAACATAAGAAAATAAATATGAAGAATTATTATAGGCACGTAATATACTATGAAAGATCGTAGCAAGTTCATAATGAGCCTCAGTTATGAGGTCTTGCTTGGCTAAATATTTTGGACCGAAGTTATATAATTGAGTAATAATTTTCTTATAATGAATAGCATCATCAAGCAATTTAAAAGTTGAATTCCAACGAGTAGGTGCATCAATGCTCCATTTTTTCGGTCTTAGATTATGTTCCTTACATAGATATTTATAATATCTCCTAATATGTTGACTCAGTCTTAGCCATTTAATTATTTTTCTAATCAGATTTAAAAGAGGTAAAATCATAAATTTCTGTTTTAGCTGACAAATTCAAGACATGAGCACAACATCTAATATGCATAAAAATACCGTTTGCTAGTAAAGGCAATTCATCCAACAAATATTCCATACATTTATTATTCGCGGCCGCATTATCGAGAGAAAGAGAAAGCAATTTATTAAATATATTAAATTCCTTACAACATTTAATTATTATATCTTTTAGATTTTTAGCGATATGTGATTCTTCCATAATATCAAAAGCAATAATATGTTTTTCTATCACATATTCAGTTCCAATCCAATGAACCGTAATGCAAAGATAAGGTTCACCAGTTGGAGAAGTCCAACAATCACTAAGACATATACAACCTTCAAATCTTTTAAAAAATTCAATTAATTGAGCATGTTGAGTATAATATTGTTGTTGAATACGACGTTTAAGACTATTTCTTGGTATTCTTCTATATGACGGTTGCATTAAAGTCCTAGTCATAATTTCTAAATTTTCACCCTCACCATGACTTAAAGGTAATTCATCAAGAGTAGCATATTTAGCAAATCCGTCAATTAATTTTTGTTGATTGTAAACGAAAGGCATACCTCCACAGGGCGCTTTTGAGAAATAGCCGGATAGTTGAGATTGATCATCCGAACGTTCTTGATCATGATTATCCTTATTCAAATCGTGGTCATTTGCCAAATGACGAGCTAGTATTCCGGTTCCGGTATCAATCTTCCACGAAAAAGTAGTAGTTTTCTTTTGATTTCTGCATACAAGACAAATCATTTTACAATGCTTGGTACGGTACCGAGAGTCCTCTCATAAAATGCCAAAATCCATGATTTTTTATTCTTATTTGAAGCTTCGGCCAGATGGAGGTGGCATGGTAGTAGAGTCTTGAGAGAGATTGTGAACTAATAACAATTTATAATAATAAGTACTAAATAAATAAACTCTAGTAAGCATAAAAAAATAATACAAAGTAGAAATAGTAAACTTATCGAAATGCAAGTTGGTATCATTATCGCCGGTTCCATCATGGTGAACGTCCCTTGATCCGCCCGCCATAGTATTTTTTTAATAAAGATAGATTTAGATTAGTATAATTATATAAAGTTACTTAACAAAAAATAATAATACAAGTTGTGAAAACTTGAGAATTGTGAAAATTTGAGAGTTGCACTATCAAAAAAAGGACTTTAGCCGACGACACTTAAAAAAAGGACCACCTATTAAGTGTCGTCGGCTAAACTCTGGACTTTAGCCGACGACCCATACTGTCGTCGGCTAAAACGTTTTAGCCCGGCGACTTTTGTCAGTCGTCGGCTAAACTACAACGTTGTCGTCGGATAAAGTTTAACACTTTAGCCGACGACTTTTGTAATGGTTTAGCCGACGACCCAGATCTAGTCGTCGGCTAAACCTCCAGTTTAAAATTATATATCATCCTCCATTCTCCTCGGCACCCGGGTGAGAAAAAAAAAACAAAAAACTGGGGTTTAGCCGACGACCTAGATCTAGTCGTCGGCTAAACCTCCAATTTAAAATTATATATCGTCTTCAGTTCTCCTCGGCACCCGGGAAAAAGAAATTGGGGTTTAGCCGACGACCCAGATCTAGTCTTCGGTTAAACCTCCAATTTAAAATTATATATCGTCCTCAGTTCTCCTCGGCACCCGGAAAAAAAACAAAAGATTGGGGTTTAGCCGACGACTTAGATCTAGCCGTTGGCTAAACCTCATATATATATATACCCTCTTCTCTTCTTTTTCTTCTTTTTTCTTCCCCCACCCACCCGTCACCCGCCCGAGACACCAGACCGCCCGTCACCCACCCGCCGGAACACCACCGCTCGACTGTCCGCCCGCCGCCCGACCTCCGCACCGGTAACCCGTTTGTTTTGTGCATTTTTAGTGTATTAATTTTATCTGTAATTAGGTTGTTTTTCATGTAGTTTTTATTATTTTTAGTTTATTAGGTTAGGTTTTATTTAGTTTTTAGAATTTTGTGTTTTATTTAGTTTTTATTTGTTTGATGAATTTATTGTATTTGTTTGATGTATTGTTGGTGTATTGTGTTATTAATTGGTGTACTGTGTTGAATTGTATGTATTGTTAGTGTGTTGTGTTATTAATTGGTGTATTGTGTTGAATTGGTGTATTTTTGTTGATGTTTAATTGGTGTATTGTATATTTTTCATTTCACCTCATAATTTCATCAGTCCGCCGCACGTCAGTCTGCCGTCCGTCGCCCAGCAGGTAGATTTTATTTTTTTGCCCGATTTTAGTCCGATTCTATTGGTGTATTTTTGTCTCTAATTTATTAATTGGTGTATTGGTGTTGAATTGTATGTACTGTTGGTATGTTGTGTTATTAATTGGTGTATTCTGTTGAATTGGTGTATTGTCTATGTGTTATGTATTTGTTTTGAATTGTATGAATTGTTATATATTTTTTCTCTAATTTATTAATTGATGTATTGTGTTGACTATAAATTGTTCCCAAAATCTGAATTAATTTTTTTTTATATTAGGTTTTAGCCGACGACCTTTACAACTGTCGTCGGCTAAAGTATATTATTTTTTTAAAAAAATATTTTAGCCGATGACTTTGTTAAATGTCGTCGGCTAAAATATATTACTTTTTTTTTTTGAAAAAACTTTAGCCGACGACATTTAACAAAGTCATCGGCTAAACTTTAACCAATGGCTAAAGGTCGTCGGCTAAACCTCAAAGTTTAGCCGACGACTACCATAAAATTCGTCGGCTAAACCTTGGCCGACGAATATCGGCCGAAGGTTTTTTAGACGACGAATATCGGCCGAAGGTTTTTTAGCCGACGACTGATAGGATTAGCTGACGATATTTACCTTTAGCTGACGACTTTAACTCGTCGGCTAAAACCCCGATTTTGGTAGTGTTGTGAAAATTTGAGAATTAAGAAGAAGAGAGAATAGAGTTGTTGGTGTGAAAAAATGGTTAGGAGGTGGGTATTTATAAGATGATTTTTCAAAAAAAAAGTTTGAAATTTTGGCCGTTAGGCCCGGCCCGGCCCGACCCCTCCCATGGGCTGGCCGTTGGGCAACGACTAGTGCGCCAACCAATCGGTTGGTGCCACGTGGCATGGGTCCCGGCCAACCCATTCAAATTTGAATGGTGGGCTTGGGGTGGGTTTAGGGTGGTCTTGGAGTGGGCTGGGGGTGGGCCGGGCTGCGGGTGGGCAGGGGCCGGGCCGGGGGCCGGGCCGGTCTGGGCTTGGAGATGGGCTGACCTGGGCAGCGCCTTGACTGGAGAGTTCGGGACCGGGACCTCCCAGGTGTCCATGGGGCTGGGCTCGGTCCTGGGGCGGGCTGGCTCGTGCGGCCCGCGGGCCTAGAAAATTCGGGGTAGGCCGGCCTGACCCACTGGCCACCTCTAAGTATAATTCCATAAGTCCAGAATCCAAGATATGCCGAGCCGAACGAGTCGGTCCGATTCGCTGAAGTTGAACGGTCGGCCTGGAATGGGAGGGGTTTATGTCTTTGGCCAAAGTCCCCCGAACTGAGCCGAACGGTTCGGTCCGATTCACCAAATCTCATTTTATAAGGTTTGACTCTACGTTTGGTGCCCCGAATCGAGTTACGAACCGAGTTTTTCGAGCCGAATTCTTCGAACATAATCGAACTTTCAAGTTTGTTCACAGCTCTATATGTATGTCATCTTGTTTTTTTTTTCTCAATTTCACATCCTTTTCAACTCCATTTGCTCCTTATTTTTAATTTAATGAACATCGTCCAAGTTCTGTACTATTGTATAATACTCGCTCCGTCTACAAAGACTATGCCAATTTTGATTTTGACCGGTCTATCCAAATAGGTGTTTGACCATTAATAATTTCAATTACATACAAATTATAAAAAACAGTATCTAGAGAATACATATTAAGAAAAATCAAATAAATACTTACATGATTATATTGTTTTTATATATTAATTGTGATTTATGATCAAAATTTATAAATTGTGATCAATAAACCTTAAAATTGTTTCAGGAGAAAGTAAAAAGACTGTAAATAGAGTCAATCAATTGCATTCATAACATTGATAGAGAGGCCTTTATATAGGCATTACAATGAGAGTCCTTCCATACATAGGATTCTCAGATAAGGTAAGACATCTAATAGGATCCTACTACCTCTAGAAGGATCTAGAACCTTCCATCTATGTATCTACAACCAGTATTAGGTAAGACACATCACGGGAATAATAATTCCCGGAACACTCCCCCTGTGTCGAGCACTAATACAACAATGGTGCAGAAGATGTTGCCTTCGTAAAAACCTACTCCAAGCCAAAACAAAACCCCATGGGAAAAATAAAGGCTTGATGAGGAAAATATTGCAACGCACCAACATAACATGTCATGTATACTCCCCATGATGTATACATAATGACTCACCCTGATGAGTACCTCAAATCATAGGAGTCAGATGCCAAGTTGCCCTCACAACTATACCAAGGAAAAACCCAGTGGGAAAAATACCTCTTGGTCTAAGTTGAACAGAAGTACAACGCATCATTGTATGGATGTTCTCATAGGTCGCCTCGTTAAAAACCTTACCAAGTGAAAACCCAATGGGAAAAAACAAACCTTGGTCTAAGGACAAAAAGAGCGCGACACATCCAAAGTGCAGAGTCGCTAAAGACTTATCAAGTTTTCTAAAGTCTTGACCTCCATGCACTAAATCAGTCATAACTTCTTCGATTCAATAGGTATCAACGAAACTGTAAGAACGTATGAAAACTAGACACCCATAGTTTTTCATTCATATACAGTACGTAACCTAGATCGACCTGAGCAGATCACAAAGCTCTATCGAAGTTGACTCAGCAAATTACCAGACATATCCTGTCCTACTTTGCAACAATAGTCATATGTCACTCAACATGATGGATGTGATCAAATGGTTGGTTTCCCTGAAAAGTAGACACAAACCTTTCCAATAGTACCAATTTCACCATTTTCCAGCAAGTGAGCTGCCCTGTAGGTCATATGGGAGATAGACCAACACATTCTGGGCAGATTCGGGTATCAGTTTTCAAGTGTCCTTATTATCGAGATAGAGCGAGCTTCAAGCTTCTTGTCGATCACATACATTGCGTGAGCGCATCCTAGGCCATCGTCACATTGGCTTTACCGGATTATTACGAATGAGTACATCGAGTCAAACATGAGTACATAATACCGTACTTTTCTTAAGACTGCATCATCACTTAAGTGAGCAAAGTCTTATTATGACTTCGACTAGTCATTGGGAATCATATAGGCATTACTTTATCGTCTCTTAGGGAAACCGTCCCTTAGATTGCCTTAAACCGATTGATGAATACGCATCATCAAGTGTCCCCAAGATCCTTTCATTCTTAACTTTGGATTTAGCGGAATCTCTTAGTCTCACAAGAGTACATCACTATAAACCCTTAGTTTTACACGCAAAAGCTTCATATCTCTTCCAAATCAAGTGTATACTTAGTATGCGTTCCCGACAATCACTTGTCGACGCGCTCCGTGGTCAGGAGCCACTTGATTTGAGTCTGATCCACCACGAGATTCTTTATATCACTTAACTTAGTTTCCCACTAAGATAAGATTTAACCACAAGTTGCATGTCAGTTTTTGGGAAACTATCTAACTGAAAAGATAGTGGATGCTATAACATCCATTACGATAGCACAACTAAGTTTCGTGTCATCGTAGTCGATTCCAGTGCGTTCATGAAAAACCTCGCGCCATGAGGTGAGTTTAACTCCTTCTCTCACTCACTTTGACAAAGTATACGGATAGATCTTATCTTTGGAGTATCGGTACCACTTCAACAAAGGGCTATCACTTTGTTTATACTGGAGTCGCATATGTTTCCATTATAGGCCAAGGCTACAATGTTTGTAGATTTTCAATGAAGTATGGTTCGATTAAACTCACATTCCACGTCCTCATGTACCGGCTTTATTCATAGAGTACTTTTTATGGATTGGCATTCATTGAGGCGTCCCCCAATGATGACTGTAATCCAGAATCACATGAGACGGATGAGTTCATTTGATCAGATGATCAAGTTTCATGTACCAAACTCGCATACATTCTTAGCGAGAGTATTTATCGAACCAAGTGGCATCCCAATACTCGATGAGATCCACGGCCTAGCAACACCATCTACCACAATTTGTGGTGTTACCATATCACCATTTATAGATGACGAACGTCCATGACCAGACACAATCCCTGCAGATATGTTTGCAGCATGTATTTAATCTCGTCACTTTAGGGAACTTGGTGAGGCACAGTAGGGACAAACTACGACAATTCCAAGTCGTTCTACTCGAACATGATCGTTCGCATCTCCCCCTAATGACGGGAAGACTGGCTCATCAAAGTGACTTACGAGATCGTCTGCCAAGGTATATTTTAAGCGGATTATGAGTGAAAGCACATGTCATATTCATCATTTATAACCCGTCATAATGCGTTGTGGTGACGCACTTTGGCACATGAACATGTGGACGATAAAGGTTTTCAGTGTTAACACAATCCAGTTAACAAAATGCATACTGTTACACTCGTAACTAAACATTTGAATGATGATAGGTATAGATGAATATGAAATGTTGACCTATGTTACATAGCCGTAGCTACTGGTCTTGAGAATCCAACAAAATCGCCACCATGCACCATCGGGATCGAACATAAAGAAACGATTGAACCGATGATAGGCCGTTGGTTTTATCGAACCTCTAGTGCTTTCTTGAAGAGTTCACTCCCTTCACCAGCCCCAAACACCTCAAAATTTCGTGAGCATGTATAAACAGGTGTCTAGGATTCCAAAACCATCAACCTTGTGGTCAAAAACCGGTCGAAATAACATCGAACTGGTCGTTGGGACGGCTGGTGGTATGTGAAAACTTCATTTAAGTGGTTCACCTCCTTCCAAGTCTCCAAATGGCACCAAAATTTGTGAGAAGGTAGCCTTGGATGTTAGGAAGTACTCGTTAAGATTTCACTTTAAGACTTGATCGAAAAGTGGGTGAACCGACCTTTACAATGACTGGTCCGCAAGTTGGATAACCATAACTCAGGTTTCATCAACTTATCAATCATTGTCAAAGGAACAACATAACATATAAATGTTATCACTTGAGTACGACCATTTGTGAATACCATCATAGCATCATAAGCCACCTAGGCTAATACTTATGATCATGTATGTATAAGGACTCGGTGAAAAATGGAGGACTCAGCACCATGCTTATGCGAGTCGTTACATTATTCTCTTTAGCATAGGAGGGTGTCATCTCCTAATCGTGCCAAAGAATAGGATTCAATCAATGAACATAGCGAAGAAGGATCATTGGGGGGTTTTTGGCGTCACACATGCTTATGAAAGCAAGACGCGGATGACATAAATATCATCATCGGTCATGAGCCCTGCTTATGACTCCACCAACGTACTTTGGTGTCTTTGATCCAACTAGTTTCTTTGTTCAAAGAAAATGATGTCCATGACAATACCATGGCATATGGATCATCAAATTGTCCAAATTCCAGACTATTAAAGCCTAAATGTGTCAATGTCCCAATACATCTTCTGGTTACAAAAACCGATGCAAGCCGGACCATATTGACTAGACCTGGCAAAAGTGGCCCAGGCCCACGGGCCGGCCCAGCCCACCCATGAATAAATGGGCTTTGGGCTTTACTTTTTTAGCCCATAGAAACTTGGGCCTTTTTGGCCCGCCCAAATTTTGGCCCAGCCCAGAAAGGCCCAGCCCACGGGCGCCCAGAAGCCCATGAAAAATTTAATAACTAATAAATATTAATTAATTAGGCTAAGGTTAATGGGTATAACTTTACACCGTAACTTATTTCAATTTAAAGTTGATTTTGTTTAGATTTTTGTATTGATATTTTGCTATCTAATACAGATAATGGACCAAGTGATGAGCTACTTTCCGTACCGCTGGTTGTAGTGCAAGAATCAACGGTTTTAATAGTATTGAAATGGATGTTTGAACTTTTTAAAATAGTTGAATATATATTTCTATCATATTATTGATACTTTTAATATATTTTGATTAATTAAGTTGGAAGCAAGAAAAAAATCTGTAGCCCATGGGCTGGGCTAGGCCCGCCCAGCATGGGCCACGAGCCTCAATATTTAGGCCCAAAAAATCCTGGGCCTTTTTGGCCCAGCCCAAAATTTGACCCACCCGTTGGCAACCCAGCCCGTTTGGGCTGGCCCAGCCCGTTTGCCAGGTATAATATTGACTCATGAATATTTTTCCTTTTCACATATCCAATACAAGTGATGCATAAGATTTTATTTCTCACAAATCACAATGAGATCCTATGAGTGATACACTTTGGCATATGTATCATCGAGTGATAACATGGTTCAATTGTTACGGAACATATGTGACTAGAAAACGCCATTCGGCATTCAACAACTTGAGCATTATACCACTCATTGATTGTGATGACCTAGTCATCATAGTCACAATGGATTTATAAACCGAAATCCAAAAATATCGTGTTCCTTGAAAATAGCTTAATACGCACTCAATTTCACTTGCAAAATTTTACAAACATGAGCATAGCGAACACTCTAACAACATAGAGATTTTATACCAGATACGATCAAAATGATCTATCATATTGAGTGCATAACATGGCAAGGTTATATGCCTAAGGGGCAAAATTACGACACAAGCATGGTGTAACACTACCATGCACACGCTCGACCTTCTTATAAGGGTGCGTATTTTGGGTTTCCCCAAGGAAACTGTTTTTCAACATTTGAAAGATGATATTTTAGCGTACAACGTATACCAAAAGCTGCATCATCTATGGCAAATTCAGCCAAAAAGAGGTTGAAAAATATGTGTCATAATACCACTTGCAAATTTAAGATGGGAACCAAGTTGGTTGGGACAAAAGTTAGCACAATCGCTGGAAATAAAATTCTGCGCAGCTTGACCTTTGTTCACTAAAACAGCGATAACTCCCTTGTTAGGAAGGCTATGGACGAACGGTCAGATGTTCTGGAAACTAGACTTCCGTATATTTCTATCCATATATTGTGCACCACACGGATCATTAAACTAAGATCACAGTGCATGTTTTAATTGGCTGTTTAGTATTTCCCAAGTTTAGTGAGAGAACAAGGTTGAGACCATATCCAATGGTATAAGTGTTGATGCAAAAACATGGCAATGACAACCATATGTGCGTTTAAATGCAGCAGGGTGTTCGATTTCTTATCTCAACTAATGATCATTTCGGTAACTCCAACTTGGTAGACTTGCAGAGAAAGTAGGAATGTCGGTACAGCTAAGGCTGTTTAAAAACCACTGATTCCGTTTGAACTTTGAAAGCATAAACAAATACCAAGGAGGATGCGCCTAGTCATGATCAAAGTGTAGACAAAATCCACCAAAGTGCATCAAATCAACCAAGAATTTTAATTCTCAATTTGCAAGTATACGTCATAATAGCCATGTTATGTGGATGCAACACGGTGCATCAAAACTAAGCATTTTGAACCATGAGACATAATGAATATACCATAACCAACTCGTCTTGACCATCCAATAAGATTGACTAAACATAGTCAAATGTATAAGGCACATGCCTTTACAAATACTCGAAAAAGTATTCGGACCTATAGTCATACGAACTATAATCGAGGTCAACGAATTCATGTATTTACCGCAATATGCCATTGCTTTACATGTTAAAATTCATGAGAATTACTCGTACATTCTTTCATATATCATATTGCAAGGAGACGGTGCATGACTACACCCACATGCAATATTTTATTTTAATAAGATGAAAGATGGAGTTTTCCAAGTATGGGATTGGGTCAAGACCAACGTGGTGGTCGCTCAATTCATCGTGACAAATCCGTCACAAACCGATTTTAACCACGACATATCCGTCGCAATCGATGTTTGTCCCATTTGTACGTCACAAGTTCGTGACTAATCATGAACAAGTCATAACTTTACTGTTACCGACAATGTTCATTTTTTTTTCAATTGTTGGTTTAAAATTGACAAAACGGCGACGTCAAATCGCACCCAAGACGTGGTGTATGAAACAACCACAAATATCGACTTTCAACAATTATCCGTGACTCCCCCAGGACCGTCACACAGTTTACTTCGACATACGAGAGTGATATCACCTCTCATAGTCTCATCCACCGTAAAGTAGCGTGGGAGATAAAGAACCCAAATGCCTAATTCCCCAAAAAAAATTTCCCAAAAGAGAGGAATTGAAAAACGGGAACTTTAATAAAATCTTACGGGTACTTGGTTCCATATTTGCTTTGGTCCTTGAACGGGAGCTTCTCTCCATATGAGCAACATATTTCCGTGGGTACTCCATTCTATATTTACTTTGATCCTTGAACGGGATAATAAATATGACTTCTCTCCATATTTTGCACATCATCATGAGCAACATATTTTCCTATATGCCACGTAAAGCATAAACATAGTTAGATTCATAAACATACAAATTAATGATAAATGAATCATGAATTAGGAAAATAGAGAGTTGAGAAACGCCCGGAGAGGGCTACTGGGCTCGATAATCGGTCGAAAAAGGACTCGAGCGCGGCGATGCAGCAGCTCGGTATTGGATGAGGCCGGATCTCTAAATTTCCTTATAAAAATCTGCTTCTGTTCGGTGATAGATTCAGTAATCAATATTACTCAGAACCCGATCTCCACCGTTGAATATACAGTTATTTGTGTTGGGAAGTTGCTGTCAAAATTTCACACCGATCCGACGGTTAAAGAATCGGGAAACATGTTTTTAGTACGATTGCGCTGTGCAGAAAATTCACGCGCGGAAATTCTCGTCTCTCGTTTTTTTTTTCTTTCACGTACAGTTTTATCGAGAAATATTGTTCCGAATCAGATCTTCACGGTTAAATTTGTAGTTTTTGCTACATGGTTGAGAGGGTAAAAAAATCGATTTGTTGCGTACCGGTCGGGTCGATCAACAGGCGCGAACGGGATGGAGCAATCCGACCGGTTTTTGGTCCAAGGTTTTGACCGGTCGGACTTGGTAATTGGCTGGCCGGGCCGCAGGCGGCGGCGCGGGCGGCAAGCGGCGGCGACGATCAAGGCGGGCAATGGTCCGACGGTCAATGGGCCGTGTTTGAGAGAAAGTAAAAGATCAGAATAGAGTCAATCAATCGCATTCATAACATTGATAGAGCGCTTTATATAAGATTACAACGAGAAATTCTTCCATACATAGGATTCCTAGATAAGGTAAGACATCTAATAGGATCCTACTACCTCTAGAAGGATCTAGAAACTTCCATCTATGTATCTACAATCAGTATTAGGTAAGACACATCACGGGAATAATAATTCCCGAAAAAAAAATGAATATATTTTTAGTTGGACGGAGATAATATATATTACGTTTAATTCAACTGCTAGTCAAAATCCATCTTACCATATTCAGTTATGACGACATGATATAACAGTTGCCCCAACAACCCCTACCCCAAAATCAAATTACATGTATAAATAAATGGCTTAGCCATTTCGAAAGGCATGAACACACACAGAAGAAAAAAGAGCGAGGGAAGTAAAAAATAAAAAATGGAAGAAAATACCGAGCCTTTAATCATCAAAAAATTAAAAGATTACCATGAGAATTGCGAGGCCTGCAAGGTTGAGAAACTTAAAGAATCCAATGATGGGATCCCTTTCAAGCTGTTCTTGTATATCTGGATTGTCACTCTTGCAGCAGGTCACTGTTTTTTTCTTCCATTATCTACTTCTTATGTGTGTTTCTTTAATTCTTTTTAGAATTTTAATCTCTTGGAATCAATTATGTGATGTTCTTTGGGTGTATTTCTTGATATTTTGGTATTTAGTGAAGGTGTTTCATTTGATTCATTAGTCTTTCTCCGTGTGTGTGTGTGTGTGTGTGTGTGTGTGCCTATCCTTTGAAAAATTCATGGTATGTGGGCAACATCATCTCAGTGAACCATGGATGATTAGCTCTGAAATTGATCCATTATGAATGACTGACTGACTGGTATCTTTAAATTCTCGTTTATTTTTTATATTATATTTTTGTTCCTATTGTCACGATTGGTATGTATGTTCAGTGTGTTTGGTATTGGAACTCGTTGTGTCATGCTAGGGCTGCAAACCAGTCCAGCGGCTCCCAAGTAGCTTGAGTCAAGACTCGAATCGAGCTCGGTCAAACTCAAGCTCTAGCCTCGAGCACATTGTTAAACAAGCTCCATAGCATCGACTATAGATGCATTTACCAAAATATCACCAAGTTATAGTATTAATTAAAATTTTAAAATAGTATTGCAAGTTTAGTATATGTTTAACTTAACTGCTAAAACTCGAGCTGAACTCGATCTTTTGTCGAGCATCATTTATTCGAGTCTTCTTTAGTTGGTCTTGAGCATGGCTATGTTTTTGTCAACTCGAGCTCGAGCAGCATCTTTTGTGCCCTCATGAGCTCGAGCACGGATAAAAACAATGTCAAACCTTGCTCAATAAGATGAATGCTCGATTCGACTCGACCCGTTTACAGCCCTAGATTCATGTGAATGAGAGTTAAAAGGATAATTGATTTATGTGCATTTCATGTGATGGTATACATATTATTTGCCAGTTCCTTTTCGTTTTTTGCTTACTTGTTATATTATTTAATTATTTGAATGCTGATGTTACTTTTCTTCTTACCATTAATTGCATTCTGAACATTCATCTCTTCTGGTGTCATTGACAGCTCTTCCAATATCGTCTCTATTTCCGTTCCTTTATTTCATGGTAATGATGATCTGACAACCTCAAACTTGGTAGTGTTAGTGGAAAGTGCATTCGACATATGTTTACATTGTAATGTGATTATTTAAGTTCGGTAATGCTATTATTTAACCTTCTGCATACTTCAGGTCAGGGACTTCCATATTGCGAAAAGGGAGGAAGATATAAGTTCATATGCGGGATACGTCGGTTGGTGTCTTATTTAACATTTCCCGTGTCTTATATTAGAAAATTGTTTAAGCTTATACTATTTAACCTGAAATGTAATATTTCTCGTAGGATCTTCTTTTATGTGTGGAAGAGCTCTGACTTCTCTTCTATGGGGATTGTTGTCTGATAAATATGGTCGGAAACCGATAATAATATTCGGCACAGTTACAGTGTGGGTGTTGCTGGGAAATATTTCCGATGTGTTGCTAATTCATATATGTGGGAGCTGGCTTAATTTGTTTAAAAGAAACAACCACCATATCTTACTTTTATTCATTTTGGTTTACAATTTTCAGGGTTATATTCAACACACTTTTTGGTCTTAGTGTAAACTATTGGATGGCGATTTCGACAAGGTTCCTTCTTGGAAGTTTATGTGGAATACTTGGTCCTATGAGGGTAACTCAATCCAAAATCATAATTAATTTTCTCCTGAAAAATCTCATGATGTATTTCTCCTTCGTATGAAGATTGCCACAGGAAGGGCGTCTAGCGTAAAACTTTGATACTTTGTTTTTTGCATGGATAGTAGTGTTAACTAATTTTAGACCATTAGTTGGTACTATAATCTTCATGCCACCGACCCCAACATAGTTGGGAGTAAAGTGCAGTTGATGATGATTATGATGTGTGTTCGACACTATAACTATAGGCGAGACCTGTTGTCCCATTATGGAGTGAGAACCTGATATTCTTTTATCCCAGGATTTGGCGCCATACTCGTTCGAACTAGAATAGTATAGGGATAGTGGGAGATTGATGCGTAGATAGTACTCTAATGAAAAATCTCACATTGTAGATATTCGTGTGGATTCTTATTGCAATTTCATTTTGTGTTTCCATGTTATGAAACTCATTTTGCAAAGCGGTTTACTAAATATGTCTTGGTTTACGATTTGATCCAGGCATACGCTTCTGAAATTTGTCGTAAAGAACACCAACCATTGGGGATGTCAGTCGTGAGTTTAACATCCTTATTTCTTCCCGTTTCCATATTTCATCAGTGATTCATCCTTTTTTTTTTGGGTTTGGGTGGTCATGTTTGGTTCATTATAGATTCATTTGTTATTAAATTAAAATAAAATAAGAAACACTATTCGGTTCATTATAGATTAGTACATCGTGGGGTGTAGGCTTGGTCATCGGTCCGGCTGTTGGTGGTTTTCTTGCGCAGGTAATATGTTCTCTTTAAACAATTACTGAATGTTAGAGAGAAGTCATAG